>JARHVA010002540.1:1917500-1967500 GCA_037957365.1 Torreya grandis | reverse complement strand
ATCATATATGAACTATGCCCAAACATAGAAATGAAATTTGAGAACAACCAATGTAAATGATTAAAATATAAAGAGAGATAGCAATACATGTATGTTGAATTATGGAATTCTATAACTAGAAATAAAGTATGTAGTTAACTATATTATAACCCTATTTTTTGTTGAAGTGTATATGATTTGGAGAATAATTTTCCCTTCGCCCATTTTATACAAGATAAAATCACTAGGTCATGAATTGTGTATCTTTATTGTTTCTAATTTTGTACCTAGCCATTTTTTATGTACTCTACTTTCTTTTAGGTTATTTAATTTTTTGGGTGGGTGCATACTTTGATGATTCTAATTGTGCATCAAATAAAAATGAAATAATATTTAGTTCAATATGATCTATGAAATTTAGTCCAAACAAGCCTTGTGTAAGAAATTTCATCCTTCTACTATTAATAGGGGACTCTGTTGGTCCCAAATATATAACATATTGAATCAACCAAGTATTTATTTTATTTTAGTATACAATTACGGCCAACCAAGTCTCATGCAAGTAACTGAATACATCTAATGCCAATTACAACTTTGTTGGGCCCAATTGTAAACTATATCAAGATAATCATGTATTTGGTTTTTTCATATACATAATTGGGGCCAAATAAGCCCCATGAAAGTAATTTTTTCCATATATTGTTCTATTTGGGTTCTATTAGCCCTGATTGCACACCATATTAAACCAATTAAGTATTTAGGTTCAATATGATATGCAATTAGCACCACTGAATCCCCAAGCAAAGAATTACATCCATCTAATGTCATTTAGGGATCTGATTACATGATGTTAAATAAATTAATATTTTTAAGAATACTATACATAATTGAGGACAACTAAGCCCTATGTAATTAACTCCTTCAACCTAGAATATCAATCGAGGCATTTTTCACCCCATGAAATGAATGGTGTCCATCTAATTTATCCATTGTGAATATTTTTACCTAATTGCACATAATATTAACTAATCAAGTATATTCTTTGGTATAATTTGTAATACAATGTAAATTAGGGATTTGATAGCACACCATATTAAAATAATTAAATATTTAATTCAATCTAATACACAATTGGGGTTAAATGAGACCTGTGAAAGGAATTATGTCCATATGATGTCAATTGGGTCTCTAATTGGACACCATCTTATAAAAAATGAAGTATCTAGTTTATTTTGATATGTAACTAGTGCCAACAAAGCTCCATCTAAGGAAATATGTCCATCTAATGTCAATTTAGAATCTATTGGCTTGATTTCACACCATATAGGGATAATAGGAATAATAAATTGATTCATAAGTTAATACATCTCTAATTATTATTCAATGCTATCAATTATTTACAAGAACATTGGTCCCAAACAAAAATATTAATCTAAAACCAATATTTGGACTTAAGACTACTAGGCCTACTGGCTCCTATTTAGGTTTTAGGAAGTTGAGAATATGTAACAGGATCACATTATTAAATACCATGATTACATTATTAAAATAGTTAATAATGCAATCATGTTATTAACATAATTGTATTATTATCATGATTGTGATATTTGAATTTGAATTTAATTATTGTGTCTTTTGGATCGATAATGGCTTAGATTCTCGAGCCAAAGGCTTACTATCAATGTACAGTCGAGTTTTGAAAGGTATGAAAATAAACAACAAATTTCAACTTTGATTTCCAAATACACTAAGAAATTCAACATGAAAATTCAAAAACTTGATACCATCACGATGATCATGTTCTCCTTTTTTGAAAAATATAATTCTTATAATTTTTGGAATAATTTAAGCTTTCAAACTATATTTATTTATAACTATGCTTTTTTAGGCCACTACATTCTGCAAACATATATGCCTTTACATGTTCATGTAATTTGTCTTTCATTGATCAAAGTGAAAAACAAATTATATAGTTATGTAGTACACATAATTCTACACACATTCCAAAAAAATTGAGTTTCATTTATTTTGAGGTAATTAGGTGTGCCTCATAGATGACTATCCATTTCTTTGTCAAATTTTAGGAATTATTTACATGTAACATTCAAAAAAAAGTATTCATTGAAAAAATACAAAAAAATATAGGTGACGTGCTAGAAGATTTTATCTAAGTTTTCCCCAAAGGGTTTAAAATAATATTAAATTCTACTTAAAATAGTGCATGTCATGACCATATATATACTATATTTCCTAAAACAAATAGGAGTTACTCTTTAAGTTTAATATTTTTACACCATCCTTAAATTGGGAGTGTAGATATCGTAAATTATCAACAGAAGTTCAATTTTTTTAAATTTTAGAAAAATCATGTCCATGGGTAGGCCTTTTTTTTCTCCCAACTATGTGCACATACCCATGAAACATATTCTAAACTTTTTAAGTGTTTAGAGAGCATCAATTTATCATATATGTGCAAATATTTCCATTGACCATTATAATAAGCACTTGAAACTCTATGTTGATCAATAAATTTCCATGATTTAGAATCTTGAAAAGCCATAATAATCAATTTAGAAATAAAATAATTACCTTGCATCAAATTATCCATAACACCAAGACATACTTTATGTTTGGGTTGAACCCATTGATTATAGGAAATACACTGAATACCTTTGTTTCCATTCCATTTGGCCCAAATATTTTTTTTTAAAATCTTGCACAATTTGTAGTAGAATTTTTTAGAAGAAAAACACATGAAGAATTTGGATCCCTTATCATCAATATTTTTTTGAAATTTATTAAAAAACTAGCTCCACATGTCACTAGGAGAGACTCCAATGCCAAATGGGATACCCAAGTACCTTATAATTTAGCAATATTAAACATTTTTCCACTCGAGAGGGATCTAATGGGGAGTGGTTTTAGCTTGAGTCAAAATTAATTTAGTCTTATGCATCTCTAGTTTAGATCCTGAAATATCATAATACAATTCAAGGATATCCTTAACATTATTGGTTTATTTTTATTTATTTTTTGCAAAGAAAAAGCATACTATCATCAATAAAATGAGAGTTAAGGGCATAAGAGTCATTAGGAAGAATAATCCATTTAATAATATTACAATTATATGCCCCTTTAAATAATTACCCAAGAGCATTTGTAGCCAAAACATATAAAAAAGGAGTTAAAGGACAACTTTGGCAAATGGATCATTAAAGAACAAAAGATTCTGTGAGAGAACCATTCATTCGAAGTCTAGTTGAGGCATTAATGTGGTGAATCTATTTTTACTAAATCCTTGTCATCTTAACATATTAATAATAAATGGATATTTGATTATGCCATCTCAAATTTAAGCTTAATAATTAATGAGTTTTGAGATGTTTTTTGTGCCCAATCTATAGATTCCCAAGTCAAGACTAGATTATCTAGAATAAACCTCCCACTAATAAATATTTTTTCTCAAGTTAAATAATACATTACCCTGTTGATTTAATATGATGAGAAATAACTTTGGCAATGATCTTATAAAATGTATTAATGAGAGTGGATGGTCTCCAAATGGATATGCTATTTCTATTTTTACCTTTAGGAATGAGTTTTATTAGCCCTTAGTTGATAAAGGTACCAAATGAGCTATTTTGTTCAACCTTGAGATAAAATTGATAAGAGTCATCATGAATACTAGGCCACATGGCCTTGAAAAATTCATTTGATAAACCATATAATCTAGGACTTTGTCATTTTCCATAGATAAAATACAGTATTCCAATTCTTCAGGGCTTAACAACTTGTCAAGGTGATCATGTGTGTCTTGCATGATCCTAGTGAAATATATTGGCTCACCATATTACTTAGTTCTATGTAGGTAGCATTATCCATGTTCTAATCAATGAAAAGAGTTTTAAAATAATGGTTGATACATTATTAATTATAGTAGAAGAAAAACAAAAACTCACATCATGGTCTAATATAGACATTATCCTATCCTTTGGGTGTTTATACTCTAGTTATTGAAATAAGAACATATATCCATTATATCCCTCTTTAATCCTAGTAATATAGGATCGTATTCGAGCTCCCCATACCCAATAATAAAAATAAAATTATCTTATCTTGTTTTCTATAACAACCATCATATCTTGCAGGTTTTCATCCAAAATCCTAGAGTAGAGAAGTTTATGTCCTTCCTCGATCATTATTCTTAGATACATTTCCTTAATATTATTTTTGAAAAAAACATCTTTACCATAGGATTGAATAAAAGAGGTTCATATAGAAAGAGTAACTTGCTACCTAAGGATCCATCTTCCATCTTCTTGAGGTTTGATGACTAAATTCCAAAGAGAATAGAGGGAAGTTATATAATCCTTCTTAAATGACTTAGATAAAGTTTTTATGGAAACAAATCTAAGAATTATCTTTGCAACCACTAAGAAAAAGTTTCAAAATAATGGGAAGATATTCAGATAAAGTCGCATCAATATCTATATACACTATTTTTCCATGTGATGATGGACTGACTTGAAGGTTTGAGGATACATAGAATCTGTCTAGATGGCTAATTTTTTTGTCAAGATATGATTTATAATTTTACCATGTGAACTAGTATTCCTAATATATATTAAACTTCCCATGTATGGGGTCAAATACCGCTAAGAAGTTTTTACAATAAAGCCAAATGTAAAATTCAAATGGCGATATTTTATGATCACCAAGCTAACTTCTATCTCTTTTTATTTCTATCATGTTAAAATCACCTCAAACAACCCACTCAATAGATGGAATTCTATCTCATATCCATTGCCAAATTTATGTGTGTTCATGATGATCATTTTGGGTATGCCCCCATAAAAAACTAATAACTTTATTTTTGGCAAGGCAAGTGATCCAAATAAATGGGTAGGAATTATCATCCCCTTGCTCAACAATAATGTTGTTTATCCAAGGGGTGACATCAACAACCACACCACCTTTCTATAAAAGCAATTGTATCTTTCTAGACTTGCTTGAGGGAAGATTCAAGTCTTAACCCACCTATTTTTACTTCTTTAAGAAATAAAACAAAAAGGTGCTAGATATCAAGAGTGATTTTAATATGAAACTCATGTTCAAGGATTTACAAACCCTTCACATTACTATAAAATATTTTACACTTCATTGAGAAAGTGGAACACATTCATTTGGATATACAATCAAAGCTAGGAGTTCATTATTAGTAGGAATTGATTTTTTAATGTCTAAGTTATATGTAGAGAAAACACTATGAAATGTGGAGTGAGAACATTTACTAGTAATATGCGGAAGATTTTCTTACAACTCACTCTTCTAAAAAATAATATGGCCCCTAGATGGAGTATCTTTTAAGGATTTAGTACTACGGTCACTAAGCTCCTTCCTTTTTTTAACTACACACCACCCTTACTCCATAACAATGTTCTTATACATAGTAGCTAACCAAGTAGGTTATTCATGTTCAAATGGGACAATGATAAGGTGTTGAGGGTGACTTCATGAGGTGGAGTAGTTTAAAAGAAGGACTTGGCTAGAAAAATATCAATAGGTACGAAATTACAATTTTTTAGAGGGGAAACTATGGCATTCTTTGAGAAATTTGGGTGTTTAGTTGTGTGAGTTGATTAACTATAAAATCTAAATGGGTAACTTTGATCGTATTAGCTTTAGACCTAACCCTAATAGTTTAATGTTGGATTTTAGGTTCCTCATGCACATGGGGATGATTCAGATTAATTTTGTGAAAAGGAAAATATTAGATGAGATGTCATTATTTACAACAATAAAAACATGCATTAGGTTTATTCAAGAGCACCATTGGAAGTGAGACTTCAATTCTAGGACCAAGTAGCTTGATAGAATCAGGAAAGGGTTGTGTTAGGTCCATATCAATGTGTGCATTAGGTTGAACTCTTAGATTGGAAAATTTAACATTATTATTTTTTCACCAAATTAATCTACCCAACTAATTATAAATTTCCTTCAAGAAGAGCCAAAAAGTTAGGTTGACAAAACTAAACTCATCGCACATAGTGTATCGAGATTGTGAAGCCCCATTTAGATGGAAGTCAAAATTCCATGCTTGTAAATATAAAATTTGTCTATAAATAACACAAGTACCATACTTTAAAATCATAGGTACATTTTAAGAATTTGTAAACATACATGAAACATAAATTTTACGTAGCCCCATCATTAGTCTAAAATCCACTACCTATTTTCCCAATTCATTTAAACCTATTTATAAAAATATTGTTTATAGGGTACATCATGAAGGAAGAAAATAATAAAAATCCTCTACCTATGTTCTAGAATAATAGCAAGTATTTCATCTATTTGTTAGAATTCAAAAACTTTAACTCTACCTGCATTGAAGCATTTTTCATGAATCCCATGTTTGGTTGTAGTCTAGGTAGATCAATGCAATGTTATACCACTAGAGATACACTGTTATGAGTAAGTAGATATTACTTGGTAATGCACAACTCAAGGAACCACACTTTATGATTGACAATAAACCCCCTACTAAAGTCTTAGCTCCCAATAGTTGTGTTCCCTAAATCTATTTAGTCATTGACTGTTATGATTTAGGTTGTATGGTGGATGATTTTGTTTCTTCTTCCTTACAGTGAATACCAATGAGAGCTAGCACAACCTTCTCATAGATTAAATATCAAATGATTTGATGAACCCTGAAGTTGTCTTTTATTTAAACACATGGAGATGTAAATAGATGATCTATTTTTTTTAGTTCTTTACCTTTTACAATTTAACCAAATTATTTTTAAATAAAATTATTTAATTATTTTTAATATATTTCATAATTTCATCTAGTGGCAAGAGGTGAGG
Source organism: Torreya grandis (assembly GCA_037957365.1). Taxonomy (NCBI): domain Eukaryota; kingdom Viridiplantae; phylum Streptophyta; class Pinopsida; order Cupressales; family Taxaceae; genus Torreya; species Torreya grandis. Next base: position 1,960,657 of record JARHVA010002540.1, on the reverse strand, counting down.
GATCATGTATTATAATTTAAATCTATGAGACCCAATAAATATGTTTTTATTTTAATTCTTCATATTTCTTTTGTTTCAATTTAAAATTTCATAATTATATAGATATTAGTTTGATTTTTTGTATCAAATATTTAAAGGGATTTATATTTTGGTGAATGGTTTAATAAGTTATTATCTTCACTAGTAAGACTATAACCCTTAATAATTTTGAAAATATTTTGGGTAACTATTTATGATGTAATGAGGGCCCTCAAACATGGAAAAATATCTAAGAAGAGGCCACAAATAATTATATATAAATAATGGATGGTATAATAAGCCATCATTTTCACCACTCAGACTACAACCCTTTCAATAACCTTTAATAATTTTTAAAGGGATTTAGATAACTATCGATGATGAAATAGGGGCTATCAGATATGAAAAATATGTAAAAAAAGCATTCAAGAACATTCATATTAAAATGGTGGATGATATAACAAACCATCATCCTCACTAGTCAACACTACAATCCTTTCAGTAACCTTTACTAAATTTTAAATGGGTTTGGGTAACTATTGGTGATGTGATGAGTCTCTTATATATAGAAAATATCTTGAAAAAAGTACCACAATAAATAATATTAAAATGGTAGACTATGTAAGAAACCGTCATCCTCACCAATCACACCACAATCTTTTCAATGACCTTTAATAATTAAAAAAAAATTGGTAACTATGATGACAACCATGGGAAACCAAAAATATCTAAAATTTATATTAAAAAACCATCATCCTTACCAATCACACTCAACCCTTTCAATAACCTTTAATGATTTTTTCAAGTTGTTAATAGTTACAACACAATACACTATATTATATCAATGATGCCCACAAACATCATTGGTAGCATGTTTTAATTTGTACACTAACAACATAAAAGGTTAAATTCCCACTCTTCTATAGTTTGACATGAAAAATAAAACCACGTTATTATTTCAAATTATTCATTATTTATCCAAATTTTCTTGATTACGAATTAGTTATTAGATGTTTGCATATAAAAATTATGTTACAGTCAAAATCTACAACTATGTAGAAAAACACGTAAACTTGTATGGATAATTTAAAAAATTATAAGGACAATTGTCTTCCACTTACACCCATACTTTTCCTTTCCTTTCCTTCTCATTCTTAAGGTAGCATTTCTATTAGTAATAGCTCTTTCTCTGGCACTACTGGTGCTAGAATTCCATGATAATATTAGTGAAATCAGAGATGGTGCTACTTTTATCAATATTGATAGTAATGGATTTGTTATGGTTATTGTGATGTTAGGAGGAGGTCCTAGTAGTGCTACTTTTATCCATATTGTTAGTAATGATTTTTGTTATTATTATGGTGATGTTAGGAGGAGGTCCTGGTAGGCTTAGGCTTCCCCTAGGTCTAGTAAGAGTTCCCATATTTAGAAATTGGCTACGAATTGGGAAAAATTTAGACCAAAGAAGTCTCAGTGATTTGGCTAACATGTATGGTAATATCATACATTTTAAAATATAAATAAAAGTTTAGTCATTATGTCATCTCTGATCTTGGACTAATTGTTTATTTAGAGCCATAATGAATATTTTGAGTGAATTTTTGTCCATAGATCCCTCTTCAGAATAGATGTAGCATTCTAAATTTACTTGTATTTTAGTTAATCTTAATATTTTAAAAAATATACAAACCCATAATGATTTGATTATTTAGGAACGGAAATGGAAACAACCTCTAGATTATAATGGGTTGCCCTTTCATTTCCATAAATGCTTTGAAACTGGTCATATAAGTAGTGCATGTCCTATGGTTAAGATAAATTCAAGGTTTCATGGTGGAAATAACCCTCCAGAGGATAAATTAGAGAGCACGAATAGTTTTGAAGATGATAATAACTCAAATAATGAGAGTGAAGTCTTATAAATGCTAGTTGAATTCACAAATCCATTACAGAAAATCAGTGTGCCTTGTGTGGAGAAGAAATATAATATGTATTTTGCCTTGTTAAAGGCTAAATTTGAACCAACAAATAATATTGCTTCATTAGAGACTACTGAGAGTGTGATGGCTCGGGCTCCATTAAAAAAAATCCATCCAGCCAATGATTTAGAAGTAGTGATTGTGATCTTCCCTAAAACAGGTGGAGGTGGTGATTGGATGATTGTTACTAATAAAAAAGAAATGGAAGGAATAGAAGAGATTAAAAAAATTGGCACATACCATCACATCTCAAAATTAAAATCAACTGAGATGGTCATAGGAATATTTGGATTCTTGGTTTTCTATGTTGATGTTGTGATCTAGACATTTGGTTATTTTTGTTCCGTTGTGCAGTTTTTTTTTATTATTCAATTTTTTTGCCCAAGCAAGCAAGTTTTCTATTTAAGGTTAGTCCCTTAAATAAACTCTAATTTGACTTATATATATCCATATATATATAAATTAAAAATTGTATTAAATGAAAAAAAATTAAGTTACATCTTAAAAGAACTCATTGTTTCCTCTTACCTAAAAAGCAGTGTTCCTATTATAGAAAGTTTTGATTTTTCATAAAATTTGCATGCATTCAAATAAACACAAGCTTTATTTCATACATGCAATTCCAAAAAATTTCATAAATTCCTATTTCTGGGAGACCGTACATGCATTCTCTATATAAATCATGCATGCATTTTTTTTACAATTAATCTAGAAATAATAAAAATATTGAAATAAGCCATTAATGTTGTATTTTTAAAAAATTTCCCTCTCAATTTTTTGGGATGATTTGAAACTATAAATGTTTTCCCTCTTCCAAATTTTAGGTTCGTCAAGTTTCATTCAAAGAAGGGATTTTATGACCTTATTTCATCTTGATTGTTGATTTTCATTATTCTTCAAGAGCAAGTTATATTTCCCCATCCATGTTAATCAAGTGGTATCCATTTCATATGAAATTTTTTATTCTTATACATTTTCCAATGGAATATCTAATATCACTCATTCTTTAGATTCATTTTTTTTATCACTCACATTAACCGATGTGTTGTTCAATGTGGCTCCCTTCCAATAGGTAGCTATTTATTTTATCTTTCTTTAAACCACTCAGAAACCATTATTTCCTAAGTGAGTATTATTATCCAATAGATTTTAAATTATATCATGTATATGTGGACATGAAACAACCAAATGGCCATATTCAAAACACTTCCTACATCTAAAAGCAATATTGTCATATTCTACTTTTTGGGTTCCTGTTGAACCACCCCAAACTAAGGAAAAATCAACAGGGATCCCTTTGCTCAAATTAACAAACACATAAATGTGTGCTCAAATTGATATCGATATTTCATCTATTGAGGACTCTTGGCTGAAAAACACCTATAGCTTGTTTGATATGTTTAAGGCTTAGTAGGGTTTAACTATGCCAAAGAAAATATGGTAGCCTAAACCAAACTACAATGTGTAGGAGGTTTGAATTCAAGGTGCCAAAAATTTGAAACTAATTATTCATGAAAAATCCCATCCCCTTATTAAACTAGGGCCCTTATTTAAAAATATCATCTCATTCTAACTAGCTCAAAAACAATGTAATGAAGAACCCCTGTGCATAAGGGTAGCTTTCAAACTCTTATAATATCATAAGAGCCCACTATAGGGTTATGCACTCACGTATATTAGGAAGAGTTATCCAAAATCCATTAATCCTATGGACTAACCCTCTTTCACTGAGCATAGATATAAAAATAGACATTTCCTCATTATCTAGGCAAATCTTGAGGGATGTAGTTAATTTATTAATAATAAAGACTTATTGAAGTGGAGGAAGGGGACATTACCTAGTTCATTATATTTGTTTGTAGCAATTGCATGTCCTTATTTTCATCGATCCATATTCCTTATGTTATCCATATAGCCACAAGAGGAAAGCATGATATTTCACAAAGGATCCCACTTTGTTCACTATTAGCTTGACATTTTCCTCTTTTCTATGAAGTGGAGGTAGATTATACAACCTAATCCATATAGTAACTACTAATAATAACTACTTGATGGGTAAAAAAAGGAGACTAAGGGTGAAAAAATATCCAAAGTTTTTAAATACCAAGGGCTAGATTGCCAAACAAAATCTTTATTTGTGGAGCTCTACAAAACCACCAAGACAAAACTTGAGCTGAATAGAGAAAAATAAGGAGAAGCAATGCTAGTCCAAGCCTTAGTATCCCAGGAAGAAAGCTTTATATCTGATAATAAAGTGCCAAGACACTTCTTAAATAGAGATTTTGTGCCCACCTCAATCTCTATTTGTTGAACTGAAGTTTTAGGGAGATTCAGAACAAGAATACTCTTAGAGAACTCAAAAGGAACATTCCCCATCTTACATAGATCATAATAAGAATAAGCATGAAGCCCAAAAGAATCAATAATAGAGGGAGGAAAATCAGCAAACCTAGATGAAATCCAAGACTTGTAGTAATCTCTACACTCATGGAATAAAATTGACACATTCTTAGAACCTGTACAAACCTGATGCTTCTTAACTCTTTCCCTGAGATCATCTGAAATGGAAAGAATGTCAGAAAGACACTGAAGGATGGAGTATTCAGTAGATTGGGGTGAAATTACACCAAAGGCATCAACTCCTTTAGATTTGGAATCCTACACCAACACATCAACTTGACCCATACCCAAAGTTGTCTTGTTCACATCCACTAAAGGGGAGGATGAGTGTGGGACAAGAGACACTGAAGCAATAATTACAACAACTTCACCATTTCTAACTTAGGTAAAAGTGCCATCAATGATAACAACAATCATAAAATAATCCATTTCATATAAAGTACATTAAAATGAGTAATTTAAATAAATATCTGAAAAAAGTGGGCATGAGCAGTCCATTAAAATGAATAATTAGAAAGTGGGGTCAAATAAGTAGAGTACACAAACATTCTATCGAATATGTCCATTTTTTGGTAGTGACATCATGATACATTATGTTATATTTATGATGTCCACAAACATCACAACATAAAAATTTAAATTCCCACTCATCCACAATTTGACATGCAAAACAACACCCCATGTTTTTTCCAAGTTCTTCATTATCTATGCAAATTTAATTTCTTAAATCCATATTTTCTTACTTAATAGTTATAAATTTGACTTTTTCCTACCAAAAAAGAAATAAAGGAACATTTTATTTTTGATTATTTATTTGTGCATTAACACCACTTTGGTTTAAATTAGATGTTACTTGTGTATTATCCATAATGTTTGGCTCACTATTTTGTGTAGAAATAGAAGACACTTCCTCAATATTTAGGGTAATAAACATGTTTTCTCCTAAGGTGATTTTCATAACTTGGTCTAAACCCTAATTTTATTGACCTATAAACTCAATTAAGACTCCTATTGAAGGAATGAACTTAATAATAAGTGTGTTTGACATGGTCATATTATTAAAGTTACACAATAGGTTTTGATATGTTTGGTATGCTATCTATATTTGAATGGAGTAGTCCTTCATGAGTCTCCTTTATGTCACAATAATATGAGGATATTGATATGGCATCAATATAATGGCATTAGGGTTACTAGAAGAAGCTTATTTATTTTTCTAATTTTAAGGCATGTTGTAAGGCCTTCTTACTAGACTTGGAAAATTTTAATGGGGAAAGTCTACTAAAAACTTATTCCCTACCTCTATGAATCTATCCAATATCTCATCCTTATTCACTATCAAGTGATGATCAACTAGAAAAGGATCATAATCCAATGGCATCGTAACATAATAAGGTTCTTATTAAACTTATTAAGCAACTCTAGGTATGCTAGCCAATTATTGAGCCATTTTTTATTTGTCGCTATATGTATAGAGTCGTAATAACCAAATGATGGGCCAAAGGATCTTGGCTCTATTCTTCTGATTGAGAATTAGAAGGTGGATACTTGTTTGTCTCCCAAATAACATCGTCTTCATAAGGGACTTGAATAAAGTCCTCTTATGTGACAACATTTCCATATCCTAGATTATACATGAATCCACTATGCATAGAGTGAGACATGGTTAAATTAATAGAAAATATTTCATGATAAGAGGGATTAGAGTTATACAAACTCTAAAAAGCCATGTCTAAAAAGCAAAAAGAGTTCAAACTAGGTCTAACTTGGTGAAAGGGATGGAGTTGTATCTCCAAAAAAGTTTATGCAAAGACTTGGTAAAAATAGTATAACTTCAAATGTATAATGTTAAATGTCTTAAATAAACAAGGACAGTTAAATGATCTAAAAATAAGATGCCAAATTCTAGGTCCACATATGTTCCAAATAGGTCTAAACTAGGAAAGGTAAAAGTTGCTATGTCTTTTGGCAAAACACAACATCAAAAAATGGTCTCAAACAAGGCATCTGCTAGGATTCTTGGCCAAATGTTTCATCAAAATATAGACTTTATATAAAATTATAATTTAATATAACAAACTTATAACACATTGGGACAAACTAGGCACTTGATTCTAGACATAAACATGATCAAATTGGTAGGAGGCACTAAATAAAAGGCACATAGAGATAGAACAATTCTCTCAAATAAAGGCATAAACAATATAGCTTTTGAAATTTGGGACAAAAAATAACCTAAGTTACGCAATCAAAAAGAGAAAGACCTATGTTTAAGCCCCAATTAAGAAAGGCATAAACATAAATCAATCAATGTTTGAATTTGAACTTTGACAAAGTTAATTAAATACTCAATGTAAGAAAACTTTTTAATTTTTGACCAAATGAGCTAGAAAAATTTAAATGGCATAATGGCACTAAAATTATATCCCATGAAACCCATGAGACAGGTTTAAACAATGACAACATGGACACAAGACAAGACAAGTATAACAAATAATTTCAGTAGCGTAACAACATTATCATTGTCAAAAGGTATAAACAATGTTTTGTTTCAAAGACTTCTAAGGCTCAAATCCTAAAATTGATTTGGGAAGTGTAATTTTACCCATCTTAATCAAGTGACATGTATAATGGTTTTGACACAAAATGTCTAAGTTAAATCATGGTGTCAAACAAATAGCATAATGCTTCCTCAAACAAAGGAGTAGTGTAAACACAAGACTCATTTTTGATGCAGGAAGATGAAAAAAAAATTAGACACAAAACACCAAAAAATAAAAGGTAAAAGACTAAATATAACTAAGTATATCATCCTATATCCTAACAAGGTATGGCAAGTGGGGTTCACTAAAACTTACAAATTATGAAGATTGATCCCAAGTGTGGTTAATATAAGAGAAGCATCACATCAATTGATTTCATACAAATCAACTTACTCTAAAAAGTTCTATTCCTTTGAATAGCGATTCTATTTATGGACTACTTATTGGAATCCCCTGGTTGACCAGACCTGACTCAATCCTTCATTATTAAAGGAGAGGTTAGTTGCTCAACCCCCTAGTTCTCAGAGTATATGTACCCTAATTTATATACCCTACCATGGAGTTGGGTTGAAATAATGCCTATAAATGAATCCCTGGGTCAATGCTTACCTAAATAAATTATGAAGAGCTAATGACCTCCCCTCCACAAGCTAAATTGCATGAAAAGAAAACTAAGTAGAAATATTTTAGGGTTACGTTTAGATCACCCAAAACATGCAGGTTTTGGGGAGAGCCTAGAAAAATTTCTTTCCATGCCTTAGGCTAGTCACAAATGCAATGAAAAGGCACTTTTGGTCACACAAGTTCCCTATATGGGATGAGAGAAGAGCATACATACACTTTTCATTTTTCAAAAATAAACAAGCAACAAACACATTCAAGAAATTTTTGAATTAAGTGTTGATTTTAAGCACCAAATTGAAATGTGTGACGAAGTTATTTACTTGACCCCTTGGTTTAATTATGAAATATTGAGATAAATTATGCAAAACATCTTAAGAAAAAACACCTATGTTCATTTTAATCGTAAAAACCCAGATGTTTAATATTTAGTCTAATTGATTTTTAAACTCCAAAATTAAATGTTCAAGACTTAAGCATTCATTTTAAGCAACAAAAATAAAGTTTTTAAAAACATTAGAAATTCTTATTCTTTTTATGCACCAAATATCAAATGTTCAAGATTTAATAAGTTCAATTTAGTACCAAAATGAAGTGTGAATGACTTAGCTAATTCCTTTTAGGTACCCAAAATGAAGTGTGCATTAGTCTAAACTTGCCAATTTATGTTTTATCCCCACCTTGGACCTATAAGGGTTAGGGAGTCTCCTTCTACTTATAATAACTTCTAATGTGAGAAAATAAACTTTCACAAAGTACCTCTAAGGTTTTTTTCTTAAAAGCACATAGATTCACATTGGTCAAGACTGATCGATGCCAATTATAAGATAACCGATGTCGGTAAATCTCATAGAGAACTGATGATGGCTATAAAGAATTGAAACTGGTTAATTCATATTGATTTCAGTCACTTATGAACCCAAGGGAAAAACAAACATGAGATAAAAATGTAAGGTTAGATCAAAAGATGATAAAAACTCCTCAAACCCTCTAACATAGTGGTTAGGCAGAAAGTATAAAGATCAAAGAAACTAATAGATAATGAAAATAAATGATAAAAATATTCAAAAATCAAGATTTTTAAATCATATATTCCCCTACAACCTAACCGATGAAGGTCACCCACAACTGAGCTCAGTTAGGTATAACTGATGCAAGTTATGCTTGACTAATGTTGGTCTCTGTGTATATCCAAATTAATTCAAAAATTTAAAATACAAAAATAATAAAGACAAAACTACAATTTGGATGATATTCAAGCATTAATTTTTCAATTTATGAGTTACATCTTTGTCTCTTTGGTACGTGGGGTACTCAATGTCCCAATAGGCATGCCATTTGTGAACAAAGAATCCAATAAATAAGAAAACTTGAATAAAAACACACTAAGATGTATAACACTTCATTGCCTAGATCATAGCGGGAGCTTAGAGAATAGATAAAAAAATGACAAAGATCAACTAAAAATGAAAATAACTTGCAAATTCCTTACCTTCTTTGAATGCTCCAAATAATGTGTTCGTTTGGCTTGCTCAGCTTGTGCTCAAAGAGTCTTTAGTAAATTGAGTTGTGTGACTCCTTCTCTCATTGGCACCATTGTTGGCTTATGTTTTCTTGATGTAGCTTGATGGATTGTCTTGTGACTTGGTGTTATAACACTATAGCTTTAAATTATGCATCAAATCCTACATTATAAGTTTACTATGCTCAAGCTCTCTAAATGAAGAGGTCTAGGATTGTATGTATAGGTTTGTGAACTAACCCCAACCCAAGGTGAGTTAGAGTGTAGATAGAGATTTTAATGGGTTTAAACTTAGATTTTTTGAGTTAATTAACCCCATTAGAGTTAAAATGTGTCAAAACCTCATGATTAACAATGAATAGGTAGGGGTGAGATATTATAGGATTTTTTGAAAACTCACAAAAATATAATTATGTATTCCTAGGATATTCTTCATTTTTGAATTTCCTTTATTGATAATTCATTAATGGCTCATGGATAATTCAACCAGCCTTTTAGTTAGGTTTAGTATTTTAATTAATTATGTTTATGCTTTTTAGCATTTTTCAAGATTTAAATTAATTCATGTGTGCATTTGTCCCATTTAATAGGTCTATAGGCCAAATTTTATGTTATGAATACAAATTTGAAACATTTAGTGATTCTTAGGATTAATTTGCAAAGTTTGGTAAGAATCGATCTAAAGTCTATTATGAAGCCATTAGTGGTCAAATTTGGAAATCTACAAAAATCAATGTAAATAAACTTGAAGAGAATATACAATTATAAATAACATTTAGAGTAATTTTTTTGAATTTCAACTATAAAAAGAATACAAGAGTTATTAAACATGACAATACATCTATTCTTCCACAATAAGCTAATAATTAGTTGCTTAAAAGATTTAACAATTATAATATGATAAATATTAAACCCTAGAAGAGCTTATTTCCAAGACAACCGGTGTCCAAAAATATCAAGGAAATCATTGTGCACAATAACCCAAATTATTTTAGAAAACCTACATCTCCAAAAGATATGAGTGACAGATTCAAGAAGATAGAAAAATGACACATGATATGGTTGATAGAAATAAATTAGATGTTGTCACCAATAAGTAGTTTGTGAAACATAATATTCCAAGCAATTATTTGATCCATGACATCAACATTGGACTTCTAAATGGAAACTACAAGGTGTTTCCATCTACCTTCACCAAATTTTCATTTTTCACTTGAAATTAAGCCTTTGTTTTAAAAACAATTTTTGAAATAGTTTTTGATAGACACATTTGAGTAGGAATTAATCAACCATACAATTGTTAAACAACCTCCAATCCTTCAAAAAACCACATTGAATCTAAGTGGCCATCTTAACTAGTAATGAATTATCCATTATTTGTAAAAATTATGTTGATCAATAAATTTCCATGATTTAGAATCCTAAAAGGCCCTAATGATCCATTTAGAAATAAAACACGTACCTTGCATCAAATTATCCACAAAACCAAGACATTCTTTATGCTTTAATTGAATGCATTAATTCTATGAAATACACTAAATACCTGTATTGCCATCCCATTTAGATGTGTTGTAAAAAAATATTAGAAACTTTGATTATTCCAACAAATGAAATAAATTTAGATCCCTAACCATCAATATTTTTTTAAAATTTATTCAAAAATAAGTTCCACATGTCACTAAGAGAGACTCTAATGCGAAATGGGATACTCAAGCACCTTGTAATTTATCCATGATAAACATGTTTCCACTTAGGATAAATCTAATGGTGAGTGGTTTCAGCGTGAGTCAAGATAAATTTAGTCTTATGCATCACTAGTTAAATCCTCAAATATTAGACTACAACTCAAAGATATTCATAAAAATTTTGATTTAATATTTTTTGTTTGAAAGAAGAAGCATACTATCATCAAAAAAATGAGAGTTAAGGGCATAAGAATCACTAAGAAGAGTAATCCCTTTAATAAGATTATAATTATGTGCCCTTTTCAACAAGTATCCAAGAGCATTTGTAGCTAAAACATATAAAAAGGGAGCTAAATGACAACTTTGCCAAATGCATCATTAAAGCACAAATGATTTTTTGAGAGAACCATTCATTAGAAGTCTATTTGAGGAATTAATGTGGTGAATCTATTTTTACTCAACCCATGTCAGCCTAACATATTAAGAATAAATGGTTGTTTGATTATGCCATGTCAAATTCAATCTTAATAATTAATAATTTTTGAGATGGTTTTTGTGCCCAATCTTTAGATTCCCAAGCTAAGACTAGATTGTCCAAAATAAACCTCCCACTAAAAAATATTGTTTCTCAAGTCAAACAATACATTACCTCTTGATTTAATGTGATGAGAAATAACTTTAGCAATAATCTTATAAGAGGTATTAATGAGAGTGATGGGTCTCCAAATGGATATGTTATCTCTATTGATACCTTTATCAATGAGTTTTATTATCCCTTGTTTGATAAAGGTACAAAATGAGCTAGTTTGTTCAACCTCAAGATAAACTTGATAAGAGTCATCATGAATATTAGGTCACATGGCCTTGAAAATTTCAGCCGATAAACCATATAATATGGGACTTTGTCATCTACCATATATAAAATAGAGTATTCCAATTCCTTAGGGCTTAACAAGTTGTCAAGGTGATCATGTGTGTCTTTCATGATTCTAGTGGGAATATATTGGCTCACCATATTACTTCGTTTAAAGTAGGTAGAAGCTTGCACTTTCTCATCAATGAAAAGAGTTTCTAAATGATGGTTGAATACATTTTTAATTTTATTAGAAAAGGAACAACAATTCAAATTATGGTCTAATATGGACATTATCCTTTCGTTTGGGTGTTTATACTTTTGGTATTGAAATAAGAACTTGGATCCTTTATATTCATATTTAATACAAGTAAGATAGGATCATATTCGAACTCCTCATCGCCAATAACAAAAATCAAATTATCATATCTAGTTTTTTGTAACAACCACCATATTTTGAAGGTTTTCACCCAAAAGCTTAGAGTAGAGGATTTTACATCATTCCTAAAGCCTTCTTCTTAGAGACCTTTCCTTACTCTTCTTTTCCAAAACAACATTTTTACCATAAGATTGGAGAAGAGAGGTAAATATGTGATGAGTAGCTTTCCACCAAAGAATCTAACTCCCCCCTTCTTAAGGTTCAATGGCTAAAATATAAAGAGCATAGAGGGAAGTTATACAACCCTTATTTGCTCAAATGAGTTATATTGAGTTTGTATGGGAAAATTTAGAAAAATCATCATCTCAATCGCTAAGAAAAATTTTCAAAATAATGGGAAGATAGTGAGATAAAGTTGCATCAATATCCACATACACCATTTTCCCATGTGATGATAGAGTGACTTGAAGGTTTGATGATACATATAATCTATCTCGATGGTTGATTTTTTTGTTAACATATGATCTATAATTTTACCATGTGAACTACTTTTCCTTCTAAGTATTAAACTTACCATGTATGGGCTTAAAACCCCCTAATGAGTTTTTACAATAAATCTAATTGTCAAATTCACATGGGGATATTTTATGATTGCCATGACAAATTCTATCTATTTTGATTTCTTTCATGTTAAAATCACTTCCAACAACCCACTCAGCAGATAAAATTTTAACTCCTATCCATTACCATATTTGTTTACATTCATGTTGATCATTGGGGATATGTCCCCATAAAAAACTAATAACTTTATTTTGGGTACGCCAAGTGATCCAAATACAATGTTAATAAGGATCATCCCCTTGCTGAATAGTAACATTGTTTATCCAAAGGGTGACTCCAAAAACCACTCCATCTTTCTAGAAAAACATTTGTATCTTTCTAGACTTGTTCGAGGGAAAATTCAAGTCTTACCCCACCCATTTTTACTTCTTGTAGAAAAACAACATAAAGGTGTTAGATATCAAGAATGTTCTTAATATGAAACTTGTGTTCAGGGATTGAAAAACCCCTCACATTATAAGAAAATATTTTACACTCCAATGAGAAAGTGGAACATATTCATCTGGCTCTACATTCAAATCTAAGAGTTGCTTATTGGTAGGAACTAATTTCTTAATGTCTAAGTGATATGTAGAGACAACACTATGAAAAGGGGAGTGAAAACATTTCCTAGTAATATGTGGAGGATTTTATTGCAGCTCTCTCTTCTGAAAAATAATGTGGCCCCTATATGGAGTATATTATAAAGAGTTAGTACTATGGTCACTAAGTTCCTTCCTATTTTTTAACTACGCACCACCCTTACTGCATAACAAGGCTTTTATACAAAGAAGTTGACTAAGTAGATTCTTCTTGTTAAAATGGGACGATGGAAAGGTGTTGAGGGTGACTTCATGAGGTAGAGCAGTTTAGAAAAGGGACTTGGATAGAAAAACATCAATAGGCCTGAAACAAAAATTTTTTGGAGGGGTAACTATGGCATTCTTTGATCACTCTAAGAGTTTAATTGTGTGAGTTGATTAACTATAAATCTAAATGGGTAGAATTGATCATATTATTTTGAGAGCTAACCCCTATATTTTTCTATTGGACTTTAGCTTCCTCATACACATGGGGATGATTTACCTTAATTTTTTGAAAAGGACAATCTTAGATGATATGTCATTCTTTATGATAGTAATAACATGCCTTGGGTTTACGCAGGAAAACCATTGGAAGTGAGATTTTAAATTTAGGACTAAGTAGCTTGATAGAATCAGGAAAGGGTTGTGTTAGGTCCATATCAATGCATGTCTTAGGTTGAACTCTTCGATTGGCAAACTTATCATTTTTATTTTTTCACTAAATTACTCTACCTAGCTAACTATAAATTTCCTTCAAGAAGAGTTAAAAAGTTAGGTTGAGGAAACTAAACTCGTCCTACATAGGGTATCAATATTTTGAAGGCCTATTCTAATGGAAATTAAAATTCCATGATTTTAAATAGAAAATTTATTCATAAATAACACAATTACCATATTTTAAAATAGCTGGTGCATTTTAAGAATTAGCAAACATACATGAAATATAACCTTTGTGTAGCCCCCTCATTGGTTTAAAATTCACTACCTATTTTTTGAATTCATTTAAACTTATTTATAAAAATATTTTTTCAAAGCACTTCATGATGGAAGAAAATAATAAAAATCCTCTGCCTATGGTCTAGAATAACATCAAGTATTTCATCTAGTAGTTAGAATTCAAGAACTTTAACTCTATTTACATTGAAAGGTTTGTCATGGAATCCCATGTTTGGCTATAGTCCAAGTATATTGATGCATTGTTCTACCATTAGAGATACACCCTTCTAAGTAAGTATATATTCCTTAGTAATGCCCAACTCAGGGAACCACACTCTATGATTGACAACAAACCCCCTACTAAAGATTTAACTCCATATAGTTTTGTTATATAATTCTATTTGGTTGTCAGATGCTATGATGTAGGTTTTATGATGGACTATTTTATCTCATCCTCTATTTTATCAAATAAAAATGAGAGCTAGCATAACCTTCTTGTAAATTAAATAACAGATGATTTGATCAACCCTAATGTTGTATTTTATTTCAACACTAGGAGATGTAAATAAACAAGATATTATTTCTAGGACCTTCCCTTTTAAAATTTAACCAAATTATTTTTAAATAAAATTATTTAATTATTTTTTAATATATTACATAATTTCATGTAATGGCAAGATGTGAGGGATCTTGTATTAGAATATAAATCTGTGAGACCAAAGAAACATGTTTTTATTTTAATTTTTCATATTTCTTTTGTTTTAATTTAAAACTTCATAATTATATAGATATTAAATTGATTTTTTGTATCAAATATTTAAAAATATTTATATTTTGGTGGATATTGTAATAATTTATTATCTTCACCAATTAGACTATAACACTTTAAATAACCCTTAATAATTTTGAATGGATTTTGGGTAACTATTGATGATGCAATGACAGCACTTTGACATGGAAAATATATTTAAAAAGGCCACAAAAAATTATATATAAATGATGGATGGTATAATAAGACATCATCCTCACCACTTAGACTACAACCATTTCAATGACCTTTAATAATTTTAAAAAGAATTTCAGATAGCTATCGGCAATGCAATGGAAGTTGTGGGATATGAAAAATTATTTGAAAAAGGTGATCACAAGCAATAATATTAAAATGGTGGATGATAGAACAAACCATCATCCTCACTAATCACTATACAATCCTTTCAATAACCTTTACTAATATTTAAATGGGTTTGAGTAAATATTGGTCATGTGATGGGACTCTATGATATAGAAAAATATCTTGAAAAAAGTACCACAAATAATAGTATGAAAATTGTGGATTAAGTAACAAACCATCATCCTCATAAATCACACCACAATTGTTTCAATAACCTATAATAATTTTTTTTTTAAATAGGCAACTATGATGACAACCATGGGACATGAAAAATATCTAAAAATTTTAATAAAAAACCATCATCCTCACCAATCACACCACAACCCTTTTAATAACTTTTAATGATTTTTCCAAATTATCAGTAGTGACATCACAATAAATTTTGTTACATCAATGACGCTTATAAACATCATTGCCAACAAGTTTTAATTTGTACACCAACTACATCAAAATTCTAATTCCCACTCATCCACAATTTGACATGCAAAAGAACACCCAATTTTTTCCAAATTATTTGTTAGTTTTACAAATTTCATAACTTAAATACAAAGTTTCTTGCTTACTAGTTAAAAATTAGACATTTGATTACAAAAAAAATGTTGCAATCAAAATCTAAAGCCTTGTAGAAAAACACGTAAATTTTTATGGCTAATAAAAAATACAAGGATGGTTTTCTTTCACTTACTCCCACACTTTACCTCTCCTTCTCCTTCTTAACGTAGCTTTTCTAGCAACAATAGATCTTTCTTTAGCGTTATTTGTGTTATAGTTGGAATAATATTAGTGGAATCAGAGACGATGATACATTCATCCATATTTTTAGTAGTGGTTTTTTTTATTGTTATGGTGATGTTAGGTGGAGGTATTGGTAGGCGTAGGCTTCCCCCAAGTCAGTAGGAGTTCCCATATTTAGAAATTGGATAAAAATTTGAAACAATATAGACCAGAGAAGTCTCAATGTTTTGGATAATAAGTATGGTAATTTCATGCATTTGAAATTAGTGTAGAAAAGTGTAGTCATTATGTCATCTATAATTTTGGACTGATTGTTGTTTTAGATACATAGGAAATACTTCAATTGAATTTTTCTCCACAAATCCCTCTTCATAACAGATGCAACATTATAAATTTACTAGTATATCAGTCAATCTTGATATATTAGAAAATCTACCAACCCATACTAATTTGAGGATTTATGAATGAAAATGGAAACAACCTCTAGATTATGAGGGTTGCCCTTTCATTGGCATAAATGCTTTGAAATTGGTCATATATATAATGCCTATGTTGTGGTTAAGCATAGATTTGATGTTTCATGATGGAAAGCACTCGCTAGAAGCTGAATTATATAGAACCAATAGTTCGCTAGATGATAAGAACTCAAATGATGAAAATTAAGTCTTAAAAATGCTATCTAAATTCATAAATCCAATGCAGAAAGTTAGTGTGCCTTGTGTCAAGAAGGAAACTAGTCCATGTAGTGCTTTGTTGAAGGCTAAATTTGTACCATAAAATAATATTGCCTCATCACAGAATACTTAGAGTGTGATGGCTCAGGATCCATTAAAAAATATCCATTTAGCTAATTATTTATTAGTAGCGATTATGTTCTTCCTTGAAGAAGGAGGAGGTGGTGATTGGATGATTGTTAGTAATAAAAATAAAGGGAAGGGATAGAAGAAATTAAAAAACTCAGCACATGACCCTCAAATATCAAAAGGCAAATCAAACAAGAAGGTCTTAGGAATATTTGGATTCTTGGTTTGCATTGTTGATGTTGTGAGTTGGTTGTGATCTAGCCATTTGGTTGTTTTTGTTCCATTGTTTAGTCTTTTTTGATTATTCAACTTTTTTGGCCAAGATTGTGGCTTTTATGTTTAAGGGTATATATATATATATATATATATATATATATATATATATATATATATATATATATATATATATATATATATATATATATATATATATATATATATATATATATATAGTGTGTGTGTGTGTGTGTGTGCGTGTGCGTGTGTGTGTGTGTGTGTGTGTGTGTGTGTGTGTGTGTGTGTGTGTGTGTGTGTGTGTGTGTGTGTGTGTGTGTGTGTGTGTGTGTGTGTGTGAGTGATAATTATAAATTTTATTAAATGATTTCAATTTACGTCTTACAAGAACTCAAAGTTACTCTTTCCTCAAAAGCAGGGTTCCTATTATACCATGTTTTGATTTTTCCTAATTTTTTCATGCATGCAAACAAACACAAGCTTTCTGTCATGCATGAAATTCCAAAAAAAAAAATCATAAATTCCTATTTCTAGTAGACCCTACATGCATTCTTTATACAAATCATGCATGCATTTTTTTCAAAATTAATCTGTAAATAAGAAAAATATTGAAATAAGCCATTAATTTTGTAGTTTTATATTTTCCATCTCATCTTGTTGGGATGATTTAGAACTTCAAATGTTTTCCCTCTTATAAATTTTAGGTTCATTAAGTTTCATTCAAAGAAGGGATTTTGTGATCTTTTTTCTTATTTATTATTGATTTTTATTATTCTTTAAGGGAAAATTATATTTCCCCATCCATGTTAATCAAGTGGTCTCCATTTCATGTGAACTTTATGATTCTTTTACTTTTTTCAATGGAATATATTATATCACTCTTTCTTTAGATTCATTCTTTTGATCACTCGCTTCAACCGATGTGTTGTCTAATGTGGCTCCCTTAAAACATATAGCTTTCTATATTCTCTTTCCTTAAACCACATGGAAACCATTGTTGCCTTAGATAGTATTATTATCCATTGTATTTTGACTTGGATCATGTAGATGTGGATATGCAATAACCAAATGGTCATATTCAAAACATTGCCTGCATCTAAAAGCAATATTCTAATAGTATACTTTTTGGGTTCTTGTTGAACCACCCCAAACTAAGGAAAAATCAACATGGGTCCCTTTGCTCAAATTAACAAACACATAAATGTGGGCACACATTGATTTTAATATTTCTTCTATTGAGGAGTCTTGGCTAGAAAACACATATAACTTATCTAATATGTTTAAAGGTTAATAGGGTCCAAATATGTGAAGGAAAATATGGTAGCCTCACCCAAACTACAATGTGTATGAGTTTTGCAGTCAATGTGTCAAAATTTTGAAACCAAGGCTTCATGAACAACCTCATCCCCTTATGAAACTAGAGCCTCTTTTTGAAAATATCATCTCATTCTAAACTTGTTCAAAAATAACACAATGAAAAACCCTTATGCATTAGGGAATATTTCCACTTCTTCTAATATCATAAGAGCCCACTATAGTCTTATCCACTCATGTAAAGTAGGAAGAATTGGCTAGAATCCATTAAACCTATAGACCAATCTTATTTCACTCTACATAGATTCAAAAATAGATGTTTCCTCATTATCTTGGTAAATCTTAAGGGATGTAGCTAATTTATCAATAATAAAGCCTTACTTATGAGGAGGAAGGGGACATTAATTTGTCCTTGATATTTGTTTATAAAAACTACATGTCATCCTTTTCATAGGTCCATATTTCTTATGTTGGCCATAGAGCCATGAGAGGAAAGTAGATTCAGTGAGTGAAAGAGTGGTTTAGAGAGATCCAAGAAAGCATGACCTCTGATAAATCTAAGGTCCTAATAGTTGTCATCAACATTCACAAAGGATCCCACTTTGTTCACCAATAGCCTGACATCTCCCTATTTTCTAAGAACTAGAGGAAAATTATACAATTTGATCCACATAGGAAAAATTGAGAATAACTCCTTGATGGGTCAAAAAAATGAGACCAAGGGTGGAAAAAATACAAAGTTTTTTAAAACTAAGGTCTAGATTTCTACATAAAATCTTTATTTGAGGATATCTAAAACACCACTAGGATGAAATCTAAGTTGAGGAAAGAAAAAGAAGGAGAATCAATGCCACTCCAATGCTTCGTAACTTAGGGAAAAAACTTTAGAGATGATAGGAAAGTGCCTAGACACTTCCTGAATAGAGATTTGTTTCCCACCTCAATCTCCATCTCTAGAACTAAAGTTCCAAGGAGATTGAGAAAAATAATACTCCTAGATAACTCAAAAGGGACATCCCCCAGTTTAAAAAATTCATAAGAAGAATAATCATGAATTTTAGAAGTGTCAATAAAAGAGGAGGAGCATTAATAGACCCAGACAAAATCTAAGACTTGTATTAATCTCTTGCACTCATGAATTAAATTTTACACATTTTTACAACCTGCATAAACCAAATGTTTCTTAACTCTTTCCTTGGGTTCATCTAAAATAAAAGAAATGTCAAAAATGCACTGAGAGATGTAAAATTTAAAAAATTAGGGAGAAACTCCACCAAGCACCTCAACTCCTTTGGATCTAGAATCCCATACCAACACATCAACTTCACCTGGGCCTAAAGTTGTCATGTTCACATCCACTAAAGGGAAGGATGAGTGTGGCATAGGAGACATGGAAGCAATAATCTAAACAAACCCACCATGTCTAACACAATGCAAAGTACCCTCAATGACAATAAGAATCATAAAAGAACACCCTTTGTGTAAATATTAAAGAGGCACTTGGGATGAAACTCATTCAGGATGCAATTTATTGATCATAACACTAATCTTAGAGCTTTTATCAATCATTGATCTAGAAAAAACAAATAGAGAAACCCCTTTTATAGGCTAGACACACTCCCTTTTGATGCTCCTTGGGATGTATTTATAATGTGTGAACTATCTCTGAAACAAGCTTCCTTCCCCATTATAGAGTCTTCAACATTTGAGGGAAACTCAAAAACCTCCCAAGGTATAATGAAACATAGAAGCTAGGAAACTAAAAAATTATTACAAGGGTTTATTGGTAGAGGCGATGGAAAGCAATTTTATTTTAAATTTATTTTTCCTTCTCATTTTCAAAACTCGATGATTAATTTTTTTTTATAAGGATAAAGGGTAGATTTTTTTTTAACTAATGACCCTTACCCTGGAAGAGAAGCACAAAGCCAAGGCCAAACCACCCTAATATAACAATATGCTCAACATTAAAAGACTGAAGAAAAATAGCCAAAGAATAACAATTACGCAAAAAGAAAATGGCCTCAAATGCCAACATTTTTAACAATAGTTGCTGCCTAAACAAAAAAAAAAAGAATAAAAAAGAGACCATCTAGGAACCTCCCATGAGATTATCTTTGTTAGATCTGACAGACATTGTCAAGGGTTTCAAACACTGTTTAGCTTTGCCTTTCTTTCTATGGCTAATTTTTTTCATTTTCCTGCCTCCTCAAGATTTGGCAATATGGGAATGGAGATATCCAAAAAATCCACTTTATTTTTTGTTTATGCTGAGTCAAACAATCCTTATCTTTCTAAAGGAGGTTGGACTATTGAATCTGATCTAATCTCTATATTTCCATTAGTCCTCTCATGTCACACATCAGCCCACCTAACCCTCCCTTCCTTCCTTGGTCCTTGCCTCACTACATAGTGTTTCATTTGGATGATTTTGCTCTTTTTCCAAGTGGATCTCTGAATTTGATACCTCATTGTCACTTCCACTATCCTGTATATCTGGAAATATATTATGTTAAATTTATGCACTTTTCCACCATGATACCATCTTCTTGAATTTAAAACTTGGGCAATAATTTATAAGATACCCTATTTTGAAACATCTTATACACCTAAAAGTGATACCTTCAAAATCAAGGGGTTGCATTCATTTTTTCTCCCTCATCCATAGTTCTAATTGAAAAGGTAAATCTTTTTAAAAATCTAAATAAACCAAAATACAAGAATATGTGGAATATCCCTTAACAGTAGTGAATTTGTTGGTAGTCCAAAAATTACCTATTGTATTTCTAATGGTTGAAAACACCAAATCATCCCAAAACTAGTAAGGAAGATTTGGAAGCCTAATCCAAATTAGTTTAAAATTAAAAATTTTAGTCTGGGCATTAAAATTTGGATGCTAGGGTTTTACCAGTAGAATGTGATTGTCCCAGTCCCAAACCATGTCATTAAAAAAAACTCTTTATCTACAACAAAATTAAAAATTAGAATAAAAAATCCTATAAAACATGGATGGATCTATGTTTTACCTTCCACCTTAGATTGCCATCGAGGTGAGATCCACTTGTGTAAAGCTGATAGAGTCAGCGATAATCTTTCAAACTTACAAATCGGTGCATGCATAGTTATCCATTATTCCCTTGCAGTAATAAATTTAATCTCTTGTTTATAAAATAAAACAACATGGGTATCCTTGTTTAGAATCACAGAGGAGCTTTTTCATCCTCCCATAGCCTCATCAAAACATCTTCCACATGTTATTTTTTTATTTCTAGGCTTAGACTATGTCTTTGCCTCTATTAGCATTAGATATGTACTCCCCTATTTCAAACCTCCTATTGTATCGACTAGATCCACCAATCCTTGATTATTCCTTGGATTAAATCCTGTGAGCTTTAGGGTTTGATCAACTACATCAAATCTGGACTTGTAATCCATAACCCTATGATTTATGCTAAACTTGGAGATGACAGCACCACAATATATTTCAATAGCTCTTCCTTAGATAAAATTGGAGATGACAACACCACTACATGTTTCTACCCCATTTTTAAATGCATGATATCACCATACTTGTTACCAAAAGAGCTGAGGTTTATCTAGTCTAGATTATTCTCAATTTGTAGCTAGTTTCCAAATATGGGAACTCCTATTGAGCCTGGGGGAAGCCTAAGCCTACCAGACCACATCCTAACTTCACCATCACCATAACCATTACTAATAATATGGATAAAATTAGCACCATTTGTGATTCCACTAATATTATTCCTTTGCTATAGCACCAGCAGTGAGTGCCAAAGAAAAAGCTATTATCGCTAGAAATGCTACCTTAAGGAGGAGGAGGAGAGGAAAAGTGTGGGTTTAAGTGGAAGACATCTTTCTATCTTATAGCCATACAAGTTTACGTTTTTTTCTACATAGATGTATTTTTTGACTCTAAATTTTTTTCTTTCTTTTTTTAGTGTAGGCAAACATCTAATTTGTAATTGATAAACAAGAAAATATGGATTTAAGAAAGGGAATTTTCATAGATAATAAATAAATTAGAAAAAAATGGGATGTTATTTTGCATTTCAAATTCTGGATGAGTGGGAATTTGACGTTTTATGTCCACAAAAAAAAACTCACCATCAATGATGTTTGTGGACGTCATCAGTGATAAGGTTCATGATATCACTTGCTGATAACTAGACTTAGATATAAAATTTGCAAACTCTATTTATTCGACCCCACTTTCATATTTTTTGGATATTTTTTCATTTCTGAGGTCCTCACTACATCACCCAGAGTTTACTCAAACCCTTTTTCAAAATTATTCAATTACAATTTTAGCAAGAAGCGAAATACATGTAAACTAAAACTATGTTGTTTAATTAATTATTTTAATCCCTGAGTTTTTAGAATGAAAGGGAAAAATAAATTTAAAATAAAAAATGCTTTCCCTTGCCTTTACCAATAGTCCCTTGAAATTTTTTTTTAGTTCCTTGGATTCTATGTTTGATTTTGACTTGGGAGGTTTTCAAGTTGCCCTCAAATGTTCAAGACACTATAGTGGGGAAGGAGGCTTGTTGGAGAGATAGTTCATACATATCAAGGAGCATTGAAACAGAGTGTGTCTAGTCTACAAAAGGCGTTTCTTTATTTATTTTCTTCTAGACCAGTGATTGCTAAATTCTCCTACATTGGTGTTATGATCAACAAATTGCATCCTCAACAAGTTTCATCTAACGTGCCTCTTTAGACTCTACACGAAGGGGGTTCTTCTTTGATTGTTGTTATCATTGAGGGTACTTTTCCCAATGTTAAAGATGGTGGGGTTGTTTCGATTATTACTTTGATGTCTCTTATCCCACACTTATCCTTCCCTTTAGTGGATGTGAACAAGAAAACTTTGGGCCTAGGTCAAGCTAATGTGTTGGTGTAGGATTCTAGATTTGAAGGAGTTGAGATACTTGGTGGAGCTTCTCCCTAATCTACTGAAATTTCCATCCCTCAGTGCTTTTTTGACATTCCTTCCATTTCAGATGATCTAGAGGAAAGAGTTAAGAAGCATTGGGTTTATGTAGGTTGTAAAAATGTGTCAAATTTATTTCATGAGTGTAGAGATTACTGCAAGTCTTGGATTTCATCTGGGTTTGTCGATGTTCTTCCCTCTTTTGTTGATGCTTCTAAGTTTCATGCTTATTCTTTTTATGATGTTTTCAAACTAGGGGATGTTCTTTTTGAGTTTTCTAAGAATGTTCTTGTTCTAAATCTCCTTGAAACTTTTGTTCAAGAGATGGAGATTGAGGTAGGCAACAAATCTCTATTCAATAAGTATCTGGGCACTTTCCCAGTGGCTCCCAATATTTATTCTTGGGATACTAAGGGTTAGAGTGGCATTGCTTCTCCTTATTTTTCTCAGATCAGCTCAAGTTTTGTCCTAGTGGTGTCCCATACCTCTTAAAATAGAGATTTTGTCTAGAAATTTGGGCCTTAGTTCTTTAAAAACTTTGGCTTTTCTTTCCACCTTTGATCTCCTTTTTTGACTCATCAAGGAGTTATTCTCAATTATTCCTATGTGGATCAGGTTGTATAATTGTCCTCCAGTTCTTGAAAAAGAGGAAAACATCAATCTACTAGTGAATAAAGTGGGTTCCATTGTGAAAGTTGATGACAACTCTTGGGTCCTTAATTTATTAAACCCTATGCTTTTTTGGATCTCTCTAAATATCTCTTCCACTAGGTGAATCTATTTTCCTCTCATGGATCTATGGTCAACATAATGAATATGGATCTATGAGAAAAAGGTCATGCAGTTGCTACAAACAAATATCATGGACCAAGTAATGTCCCCTTCCTCCTCTTAAGTAAGGATTTATTATTGATAAATTAGATACATACCTTAGGATTTGCCCAGATAATGAGCAGACATCTCTTTTTGAATCTATGCTCAATGAAAAAGGGTTAGTATGTAGGTTTAATGGATTTTGGTCAACCCTTCCTAGTCTACATGAGTGGATAAGCCTATAGTGGGCTCTTATGATATTAGAAGAGGTGTAAATCTTCCCTTATGCACATGGGTTCATTTTTCTTCATATCATTATTTTCAAAACAGTCAAAATGAGATGATATTTTCAAAAAAGGGCCTTAGTTTCATAAGGAGATGGGATTGTTCATGAAGCCTTGGTTTCCAAATTTTGACACCTTGACTACAAACCTCCTACATATTGTATTTTGGGTGAGGCCACCATATTTTCCTTCACATATTTGGACCCTACTAACCCTTAAACATATTAGAGAAGCTATAGGTGTTTTCTAACCAAGACTCCTCAATAGAGGAAATATTCAAATCATTGTGTGCCCACATTTATGTGTTTTTTAATTTGATCAAAGGGATCCTTGTTGATTTTTCCTTAGTTTGGGGTGGTTCAACAAGAACCCATAAAGTAGACTATGAAAATATTGCTTTTAGATGTAGGTAATGATTTTAATATGGCTATTTGGTTATTGCATGTGCACATCTACATGTTCTAAGTCAAAATCCACTAGATAATAATACTATCTTCAACAACAATAATTTATAAGTGATTCAAAGAAAGAGAAAATAGAAATCTACTTATCCGAAGGGAGCCGCATTGGACAACATATCAGTTGAGTGAGTGATAAAAATAATGAATCTAAAGGAGTGCTATCATATTTCCCATTGTAAAAATTAGAATAATCACAAATTTCATAGGGAATGGAGATCACTTGACTAACATGGATGGGGAAATACAATTTCCCCTTGAAAAATAACAAAAATCAACAATCAAGAGGAAAAAAGATCACAAAATACCTTCTCTGAATTAAACTTAACAAACCTAAAATTTATAAGAGGGAAAACATTTATAGTTCTAAATCATCCCACACTAAGTTGATAAAATATAACATTAATGGCTTATTGTAGTATTTTTCTTATTTCTAGATTAATTGTAAAAAACATGCATTCATGATCTATATAAAGAATGCCTGTATGGTCTCCTAGAAATAGGTAATTGTGATTTTTTTGGAATTGCATGAATGAAAGGAGGCTTGTATTTCTTTGGATGCATGAAATAATTATGAAAAATCAAAACATGTTATAATAAGAATCCTACTTTTTAGGAAAGAGGAAAATTTGAGTTTTTATAAGATGTAACTTGAAAATTTTTCAGCTAATACACACACACATGCACACGTGTACATGAGTTACTTCAGGTAGCATTTGTAGGACTTCACTCTCATAATCTGAGTTCTTATCATCTTCCAAACTATTGGTCGTATCTGATTCAGCCTATAGAGGGTTCTTTCCACAATGAACCCCCAAAACTATGCTTAACCATAACACAAGCATTAGCTATATGACCAATTCAAAGCATTTATGGCAATGAAAGGCCAACCCATTATAATCTAGAGGATGTTTCCATTTATGTTCCTAAATCCTCAAATCAATATGGGTTGGGAGATTTTCTAAAATATTAAGATTAACTAAAATACAAGTAAATTTAAAATTTGCATCTATTCCGAAGAGGGATCTATGGATAAAAATTCACCCAAAGTATTCCCTATGGATTTAAAACAAATATCAATCAAAAATTAGAGATGACACAATGACTACACCTTTTTGCACTATTTGCAAATGAATGATATTACCATACTTGTTACTCAAAGCACTGACACTTCTCTAGTCTAGATTGTTCCCAATTTCCAGTTAATTTCTAAATATGACAACTACTACTGAGCTTGGGGGAAGCATAAGCCTATTAGGACCTCCTCCTAACATCACCATAACCATAACAAAAACCACTACTAACAATATGGCTAAAAGTAGCACCATCTCTAATTCCACTAATATTATTCAAATTATAACACCACTAGTGCTAGAGAAAGAGTGATTGTTATTAGAAATGATACCCTAAGAAGGAGGAGAGGAAAAGTGTGGGTGTAAGTGGAAGACAACCATCCTTATAGTTTTTTATTTAACCATACAAGTTTACATGTTTTTCTACATAGCTGTATATTTTGCCTATAACATATTTTTTATAAGTAAATTTCTAATTTTTAACTGGTAAGCAAGAAAATTTGCCTTGAAGATAGAAAAATTTGTATAAATAATGAAGAATTTGAAAAAAAAAATGGGGTGTTGTTTTGCACATCAATTTCTGGATGACTGGGAATTTGAATTTTTATGTTGTCAATGTAGAAATTAAAACTTTTTGCCAATGATGTTTGCAGGGGTCATCAATATAATGTAATGTATTTTGATGTCATCATTGATAACTTGGAAAATTCATTAAAGGTTACTGAAAGGGTTATGGTGTGATTGGTGAGGATGATGGTTTTTTAATAAATTTTTTAGATATTTTTCATGTCCCATGGTTGTCATCATAGTTACCTAAACTTATTTTAAAATTATTAAATGTTATGGAAAACATTGTGGTGTGATTGGTGAGGATGATGGTTTGTTACATAATCCACCATTTTACTATTATTGTTTGTGGTACATTTCTTAAGAATTTTTCTATATCCAAGAGTCCCATCACATCACCAATAGTTACCCAAACCCATTTAAAATCTAGTAAAGGTTATTAAAAGGATTGTAGTGTGACTAGTGAGGATGATGGTTTGTTATATAATCCACCATTTTAATATGATTGCTCATGACCACTTTTTTAAAATATTTTTTCATGTCCCACAACCTTCATTGCAACCCTGATAGTTATCTAAATCCCTTTCAAAATTATTAAAGGTTATTAAAAGTGTTGTATTTTGAGTGGTGAGGATGATGGCTTATTATACCATCCAGAATTTATATATAATTGTTCGTGGCATTTTTTTAGATATTTTTCCATGTCTGAGGGCTCTCATTGCAACATAGATAGTTACCCAAAATCCTTTCAAAATTATTAAGGGTTACTGAAAGGGTTATAGTCTGATTGGTGAAGATGATAACTTGTTACACCATCCACCAAAGTATAAATGATTTTAAATATTTGATATATAAAATCAAATTAATATCTATATAATTATGAACTTTTAAATTAAAATAAAAGAAATATGAAAATTAAAATCATAAAATATTTCTTTGGTCTCATAAATTTAAATTCTAATACAAGATTCCTCACCTCTTTCCATTAAATGAAATTATGAAATATATAAAAAAGTAATTAAATAATTTTATTTAAAAATAATATGGTTAAATTATAAAAGGGAAGGCACTAAAAATAATTGCTCATTTATCTACACATCCATGTGTTTAAATAAAAGACAGCATTAGGTTTCAACAAACCATATGTTATTTAATTTACAAGAAGGTTGTGCTAGCTCTCATTATTATTTGTTGAAATGGAGGATAAAATAAAATCTTCCATCGTACAACCTACATCATAGTAGTCAACAACCAAATAGAGTTAGGGCACATAACTGTAGGTAACAAAGACTTTAGTATGGAGTTGGTTGTCAATCATAAAGTGTGGCTCCCTAAGTTGGGCATTGCCAAGGAATATCTACTTACTCAAAAGGGTATATATCTAGTGATATAACAATGCATCTATCTACTTGGAATACAACCAAAAATGGGATTCCATGACAAACCCTTTAATGCAGATAAAGTTAAAGTTCATGAATTCTAACTACGAGATGAAATATTTGATGTTGTTCGATACCATAGGTAGAGGATTTTTATTCTTTTCTTACTTCATGATGTTCCCTTTAAATAATATCTTTATAAATAATTTTATATGAATTAGGAAAACAAGAGATGGATTTTAGACTAGTGAGGGGGTTATGTAAAGGTTATGTTTCATTTATGTTTGTGAATTCTTAAAATGTACCAGTGATTATATAGTATAATACTTGTGTTATTTATGGACAAATTTTCTATTTACAAGCATGGAATTTTGGTTTCCATCCAAATGGTCATTCACATTCTCAATACCCTATGTGGGGTGAGTTCAGTTTCACCAGCCAAAATTTTTGGCTCTTCTTGAAGGAAATTTCTAGTTAGTTAGGTAGAGTAATTTGGTGCAAAAATAATTATGATAAATTTGCCAATCTAAAAGTTCAACCTATTGTATGCATTGATATGGACCTAATACAGCCCTTTCTTGATTCTATCAATCTACTTATTCCTAGATTTAAAGTCTCACTTCCAATGGTTTCACCGAATAAATCCAATGCATGTTTTTACTATTGTAAAGAATGACATCTCATCTAATATTGTCCTTTTCACAAAATAAATCTGAATCATCCCTATGTGCATGAGGAACCTAAAATCTAACATAAAATTATTGGGGTTATCTCTCAAGCTAATATGTTCAATGCTACCCATTTAGTTTTAATAGTTAATGAACTCACACAACTAAACTCCCAAAGTTTTCAAAGAATGCCATAGTTTCTCCTCTAAAAAGTTGTAATTTTAGGTGTATTGATATTTTTGTAGCCAAGCCCCTCTTCTAAATTGCTCCACCTCACAAAGTCACCCTAAACACCTTTCCACTATCCCATTTAAACATTAAGAACCTAATTAGTCAACTTATTTGTATTCAAACATTGTTATGGAGTAAGGGTGGTTTGTAGTTAGAAAAGAGGAAGGAGCTTAGTGACCCTAATACTAACTCTTCAAAAGATATTCCATCTAGGGGCCACATGATTTTTGAGAAGAGCGAGATGAAATAAAATATTCCACATATTACTAGGAAATGTTCTCACTCTCCATTTCACATTGTTGTCTCTATATATAACTTAGACATTGAGAAATCAGTTCCTACTAATAACTAGCTCCTAGCTTTAACTGTGGATCCAGATGAATGTGTTCCACTTTCTCAATGAATGATAAAATATTTTCTTGGAATGTGAGGGTTTTTTAAATCCCTAAATAAAAGTTTCATATTAAGAGAACTCTTAATATATATCACCTTTTTCTTTTTCTTGCAAGAGGTAAAAATAGGTGGGGTAAGATTTGAATCTTTCCTCAAGAAAGTCTAGATAGATACAAATGTTTTTCTATGAAGGTGGAATGGTTCTTGGTGTCACCCCTTGGATCAATAATGTTATGGTTCAAAAAGGGGATGATCCTTCATACCATTTTATTTGGATCACTTTCCATTCCAAAAATAAATTTATTAGTTTTTAATAGGGGCATACCCCCAATGACCATCATGATCACACACAGATTCGACATGGATAGGAGATAAATTTCCCTCTCTACTGAGTGGGTTTTTGGAGGTGATTTTAGCATGATAGAAATCAAAATAGATACAAGTTAGCTTGGTGATCATTAAATATTCCTATATTAATTTTAGTGTTGACTTTATTGCAAAAACTCGTTAGGGGGTTTTGACCCCATACATGGGAAGTTTAATACTTAGCAGGAACACTAGTTCACATGGTGTATGTGGATATTGATGCAACTTCATCTGACTATCTTCCCATTATTTTTGAAACTTTCAGTTGCAAAGATAATTCTTCTAAATTTTTCCATACAAACTCAATCTAACTCATTTGAGTAATAAGGATTGTATAACTTCCCTCTGTGCTATTTGGAATTTATTCATCAAGCCTCAAGAAATAGGAAGTTTAATCCTTTGATGGAAATCCGCTCTTTACATATGCACATCTTTTCTCCAATCTTATGGTAAAAATGTTGTTTTTGAAAAGAAGAGTAAGGAAAGGTCTCTAAGAAGAATGCTTGAGGAAGGATGTAAAATCCTCTACTGTGATTTTAGATGAAAACCTTAAAAATGTGGTGGTTGTTATAGAAAACTAGATAAAATAATTTGATGTTTATTATTGGGGATGGAGATCTCAAATATGATCAAATCTTGCTTGGATTCAAGAGGGATATAAAGAATCCAAATTCTTATTTCAATTCCTAAGGCATAAACATCCAAAGGAGAGGATAATGTCCATATTAGACCATAATGTAACGTGTTGTTCCTCTTCTTCTACAAAAAAAAATGTTATAGTCAAAATCTACAACTATGTAGAAAAACACGTAAATTTGTATGGCTAATAAAAAAATTATAAGGACTGTTGTCTTCCACTTACACCCATGGTTTTCCTCTCCTTCTCCTTCTTAAGGTAGAATTTTTAGTAGTAATAGCTCTTTTTCTGGCATTATTGGTTTTATAATTGGAATAATATTAGTGGAATCAAAGATGATGATACTTTTATCCATATTGTTAGTAGTGGTTTTTGTTATGGTTACGATGATGTTAGCTGGAGGTATCGGTAGGCATAGGCTTCCCCCAAGCTAGTAGGAGTTCCCATATTTAGAAATTGGATGCAAATTGGAAACAATCACGACCATAGAAGTCTTAGTGCTTTAGCTAACAAGTATGGTAATATCATGCATTTGAAAATAGTGTAGAAAAGTGTGGTCATTATGTCATCTACAATTTTGGGCTGATTTTTGTTTTAGAAATATAGGGAATACTTTAACTGAATTTTTTTTCCATTAATCCCTCTTCATAATAAATGCAACATTCTAAATTTACTCGTATTTTAATTAATCTTAATATTTTATAAAATCTCCCAACCCATATTAATTTGAGGATTTAAGAACAAAAATGGAAACAACCTCTAGATTATGAGGGGTTGCCCTTTCATTGGCATAAATGCTTTGAAATTGGTCATATAACTAATACCTACATTATGGTTAAGCATAGATTTAGGATTTCATGTTGGAAAGAACCCTCTAGAATTTGAATCAGATAGAACCAATATTTTGGAAGATTGATAAGAATTCAGATGATGAGAGTGAAGTCCTATAAATGCTTGTTGAATTCATAAATCCAATGCAAAAAGTCAATGTGCCTTGTGTGGAGAAGGAATCTATTCCATGTAATGCTTTGTTGAAGGCTAAATTAGTACCAAAAAATAATATTGCTTCATCAAAGAATAATGAGAGTGTGATGGCTCAGGCTCCATTAAAAAATATCCATTTAGCCAATTATTTAGAAGTAGTGATTATGATCTTCCTTGAAGCAGTTGGAGGTGGTGATTAGACAATAGTTATCAATAAAAAGAAAGGGAAGGGATAGAAGAGATCAAAAACTTGGAACATGACCCTCAAATATCAAAAGTCAAATCAACCAAGAGGGTCTTATATTTGGATTCTTGGTTTGCTTTTTTGATGTTCTGAGTTGGTTGTGATCTAGCCATTTGGTTATTTTTATTCCATTGTGCAGTCTTTTTTGAATATTCAAGTTTTTTATCCAAGATTTCAACTTTTATGTTTAAGGGTAGATTCCCTTTCAATAAACTACAATTTACCCTCAATAAAAAAATATTAGATTATAAAGTGTGTGTGTGTGTGTGTAAGTGTGTAAGTGTGTGTGTGTGTGTGTGTGTGTGTGTGTGTGTGTGTGTGTGTGTGTGTGTGTGTGTGTGTGTGTGTGTGTGTGTGTGTGTGTGTGTGTGTGTGTGTGTGTGTGTGTGTGTGTGTGTGTGTGTGTGTGTGTGTGTGTGTGTGATAATTATAAATTGTATTAAATGAAAAAATTTCAAGTTACATCTTACAAGAACTCAAAGTTCTTTTTTCCTAAAAAGTAGGGTTCCTATTATAGCATGTTTTTATTTTTCCTAATTTTTGCATGCATGCAAACAAACCCAAGCTCTCTATCATGCATGCAATTCCAACAAATCTCATAAATTCCAATTTCTAGGAGAACCTACATGCATTCTTTATATAGATCATGCATGCATGTTTTTCACAATTAATCTATAAATAACAAAATACTGAAATAAGCCATTAATGATGTATTTTTATTTTTTTCCCTCTCAACTAGTTGGAATGATTTAGAACTACAAATGTTTTCCCTCTTATAAATTTTAGGTTCGTTAAGTTTCATTCAGAGAAGTAATTTTTTGATCTTTTTTATTATTTATTATTGATTTTTATTATTCTTCAAGGGGCGATTATAGTTCCCCATCCATGTTAGTCATGTGGTCTCCATTTCATGTGAACTTTATGATTCTTCTACTTTTTCCAATGGAATATATGATATGACTCTTTCTTTATATTCGTTATTTTGATCACTCACTTTGATCTATGTGTTGTCCAATGTAGCTCCCTTCCAACATGTAGCTTTTTATATTCTCTTTATTTGAACCACTTGAAAATGATTATTTCCTAAGTTAGTATTATTATGTAATGGATTTTGAGTTATATCATGTATATGTGGACATGCAATACCCAAATGGTCATATTCAAAACATTGCCTATATCTAAAATCAATATTTTAATAGTCTACTTTTTGGGTTCTTGATGAACCACCCAAACTAAGGAAAACTCAACAGGGGTGCCTTTGCTCAAATTAACAAACACAAAAATGTGGGCACATATTGATTTGAATATTTCCTCTGTTGAGGAGACTTGTCTAAAAAACACATATAACTTATATAATGGAGGCTATGGGATATGCAAAAATATTTGAAAAAAGTGGTCACGAGAAATCATATTAAAATTGTGGATTATATGACAAACCATCAACCTCACTAGTCACACTACAATCCTTTCAACAACCTTTACTAATTATAAATGGGTTTGGGTAAATATTGGTCATGTGATGGGGCTATATGATATATAAAAATATCTTGGAAAAAGTACCACAAACAATAATATAAAAATGGTTGATTACGTAACAAACCATCATCCTCACAAATCACACCACAATCTTTTCAATAACCTTTAATATTTTTTTTTAAAAAATAGGCAACTATGATGACAACCATGGGACATGAAAAATATTTAATTTTTTTTTTAAAACCATCATCCTCACCAATCACACCATAACCCTTTCAATAACCTTTAAATATTTTTCCAAGTTATTAGTAGTGACATCATAATACATTATTTTACATCAATGATGCCTGCAAACATGATTTCCAACAAGTTTTAATTTGTATACTAACTACATAAAAAGTCAAAGTCCCACTCATCCACAATTTGACAAGCAAAACAACACCCCATTTTTTTCAAATTCTTTGTTATTTATGAAAATTTCCTATCATAAATGCAAATTTTCTTGCTCACTAGTTAAAAATTAGACATATGATTACAAAAAAATTGTTGCCATCAAAATCTACAGCTATGTAGAAAAACATGTAACTTTTTATTAATAATAAAAATTTATAAGGATGGTTGTTTTCCACTTACACCCACACTTTTCCTCTCCTTCTACTTCTTAAGGTAGCTTTTCTAGCAGCAATAGCTCTTTCTCTAGCATTATTGGTGTTATAGATGGAATAATATTAGTGGAATTAGAGATGGTGATACTTTTAGCCATATTGTTAGTAGTGGTTTTTGTTATGGTTATGGTGATGTTAGGCAGAGGTATTGGTAGGCTTAGGCTTACCCCAGGTCAGTAGGAATTCTCATATTTATATATTGGGTGCAAATTGGAAATAATATAGACCAGAGAAGTCTCAGTGCTTTGGCTAACAAGTATGGTAATTTCATGCATTTGAAAATAGTGTAGAAAAGTGTAGTCATTATGTCATCTAGAATTTTGGTCTTATTGTTGTTTTAGAGACATAAGGAATACTTTAATTGAATTTTTGTCCACAAATCCCTCTTCATAATAGATGCAAAATTATAAATTTACTCATATTTCAAATAATCTTAATATTTTAGAAAATCTCCCAACCCATATTAATTTAAGGATTTATGAATGAAAATGGAAACAACCTGTAGATTATGATGGGTTGCCCTTTCATTTGCTTTGAAATTGATCATATAACTAATGCCTATGCTATGGTTAAGCATAGATTTGAGGTTTAATGATCGAAAGAATCCACTACAGGCTGAATCATATATCACCAATAGTTTGGAAGATTATAAGAACTCAAATTT
Source organism: Torreya grandis (assembly GCA_037957365.1). Lineage (NCBI taxonomy): Eukaryota > Viridiplantae > Streptophyta > Pinopsida > Cupressales > Taxaceae > Torreya > Torreya grandis. The sequence continues at coordinate 1,926,427 of JARHVA010002540.1, read as the reverse complement.
TAAGAGTGAAGTCCTATAAATGGTAGCTAAATTCACAAATCCAATGCAGAAACTTAGTGTGCCTTGTGTGGAGAAGGAATCTATTCTGTGTAATGCGTTTTTGAAGGCTAAATTTGTACAAAAAAATAATATTGCTTTATCAAAGAATACTGAGAGTATGATTGCTCAGGATCCATTAAAAAATATCCATTCAGCCAATTATTTATAAGTAGCGATTATGATCTTCCTTGAAGTAGGTGAAGGTGGTGATTAGATGATTGGATCAAAAACATGGCACATGACCCTCAGATATATAAAGGTAAATCAACCAAGAGGGTCTTAGGAATATTTGGAATCTTGGTTTGCTTTGTTGATGTTGTGAGTTGGTTGTGATCTAGCCATTTGGTCAGTTTTGTTCCATTGTGCAATCTTTTTTGATTATTCAACTTTTTTGGCCAAGATTTTGGATTTTATGTTTAAGGGTAGTGTACCTTTAAAACACACACACACACACACACACACACACACACACACACACACACACACACACACACACACACACACACACACACACACACACACACACACATATATGTATGTATATATATGTATATATATATATATATATATATATATATATATATATATATATATATAGATATATATATATATATATATATATATATATATATGTATGTATGTATATATATCTATATATATATATATATGTATGTATATATATATATATATGTATGTATATATATATATGTATATATATATGTATGTGTATATATATATATATATATATATATGTATATATATATATATGTATATATATATATGTATATATATATGTGTGTGTGTGTGTGTGTGTGTGTATATATATATATATGTATATATATATATATATATATATATATATATATATATATGTATATATATATATATATATATATATGTATATATATATATATATATATATGTTGTATGTGTGTGTGTGAGTGATAATTATAAATTATATTAAACGAAAACAATTCAAATTATGTCTTACAAGAACTCAAAGTTCCTCTTTCATAAAAAGCAGTGTTCCTATTATAGAATGTTTTGATTTTTCCTAATTTTTGCATGCATGCAAACAAACAAAAGCTTTCTATCATGAATACAATTCCAACAAATTTCATAAATTCCTATTTGTGGTAGACTCTACCTGCATTCTTTATACAAATCATGCATGCATTTGTTTTACAATTAATCTATAAATAAGAAAAATATTGAAATAAGCCATTAATGTTGTATTTTTATTTTTTTCCCTCTCAACTTGTTGGGATGATTTAGAACTACAAATGTTTTCCTTCTTCTAAATTTTAGGTTCATTAAGTTTCATTCAAAGAAGGGATTTTGTGATCTTTTTTCTTATTTATTATTGATTTTTATTTTTCTTTAAGGGGAAATCATATTTCCCCATCCATGTTAATCAAGTGGTCTCCATTTCATGTGAACTTTATGATTCTTCTTCTTTTTCCAATGGAATATATGATATCACTCTTTCTTTAGATTCATTATTTTGATCATTAGATTCAACCAATGTGTTGTCCAATGTGGCTCCCTTCCAACATGTAGCTTTCTATATTCTCTTTCTTTGAACAACTTGAAAACCATTGTTGCCTTAGATAGTATTATTATCCATTTGATTTTATTTGGATCATGTAGATGTGGACATGCAATAACCAAATGGTCATATTCAAAACATTGCCTACATTTAAAAGCAATATTCTAATAGTCTACTTTTTGGGTTCTTGTTGAACCGCCCCAAACTAAAGAAAAATCAATAGGGGTCCCTTTTCTCAAATTAACAATCACATAAATGTGGGCACACATTGATTTGAACATTTCCTCTATTGAGGAGTCTTGGCTAGAAAACACATATAACTTCTCTAATATGTTTAAAGGTTAGTAGGGTCCAAATATGCGAAGGAAAATATGGTAGCCTTGTCCAAACTACAATGTGTATGAAGTTTCTATTCAAGGTGTCAAAATTTTTAAACCAAGGCTTCATGAATAACCTCATCCCCTTATGAAACTATGGCCTATTTTTGAAAATATCATCTTATTCTAACTGGTTTAAAAATAATGCAATGAAACCCCTATGCATAAGGGAATATTTCCACCTCTTCTAATATCATAAGATCCCACTATAGGCTTACCCACTAATGTAAACTACGAAGAATTGGACAAAATCCATTAAACCTATAGACCAACCCTCTTTCACTAAGCATAAATTCAATAATATATGTCTCCTCCTTATCTAGGCAAATCTTAAGGGATGTAGCTAATTTATCAATAATAAAGCATTACATAAGAGGAGGAAGGGGACATTACTTTGTCCTTGATATTTGTTTTTAAAAAACACATGTCATTCTTTTCATAGGTCAATGTCCTTAGGTTGGCCATAAGCCATGAGAGGAAAGTAGATTCACTAATTGGAATAGTGGTTTGGAGAGATCCAAGAAAGCACATGCTCTGATAAATCTAAGGCCCTAAGAGTTGTCATCGACTTTCACAAAGGAGCCCACTTTGTTCACCAACAGCTTGACATTTTACTCTTTTATAAGAACTCAAGACAAATTATACAACTTGATCCACATAAGAAAAACTGAGAATAACTCCTTGATGGGGGAAAAAAAGGAGACCAAGGGTGGAAAAAATACAAAGTTTTCAAAAACCAAGGCCTAGATTTTGAGAAAAAATCTCTATTTGAGGATCTCAGTGACACCACCAGGATGAAAGCCAAGCTGAGAAAAGAAAAAGAAGGAGAAATAATGCCACTCCAAGGCTTAGTAACCTAGGACAAAGACTTTGGAGCCAATAGCAAAGTGCCCAAAAACTTCCTAAGTAGAGATTTATTGCCCACCTCAATCTCCATCTCTCGAACTAAAGTTCCAAGGATATTGATAACAAGAATACTATTAGAGAACTCAAAAGGGACATCCCCCAAATTAAAAAAAATCATAAGAAGAATAATCATGAAGTTCAAAAGTGTTAATAAAAAAGCGAGGAGCATCAATAGACCTAGAAGAAATCAAAGACTTGTAGTAATCTCTGAACTCCTGAAATAAATTTGACAAATTTTTAAAACATGCATAAACCTAATATTTCTTAACTCCTTCCTTGGGATCATCCAAAATAGAAGGAATGTCAAAAATTCACTGAGAGATGTAAAATTTAGCAGATTAGGCAGCAACTCCACCAAACACCTCAAATCCTTCAGATCTAGAATCCTATACCAACACATCAGCATGATCTTCTCCCAAAGATTTTATGTTCACATCTACTAAAGGGAAGGACAAGTGTGGGACAAGAGACATGGAAATAATAATTGCAACAACCCCACCATCTCCAATATAGGGCAAATTACTCTCAATGATAACAACAATCATAGAAGAACACCCTTTGTGTAGATCCTAAAGAGGCACTTTGGATGAAACTCATTGAGGATGCAATTTGTTGATCATAGCACTAATATGAGAGATTTTATCAATCACTCATCTAGAAAAATAAAATAGAGAAACCCCTTCTGTAGGCTAGATACACTCCCTTTTGATGCTCCTTGGGATGTATTTATAATGTGTGAAATATCTTTGAAATAAGCCTCCTTCCCCATTACGGAGTCTTCAACATTTGAGGGCAACTTAAAACCTCCCAAGGTAGAATCAAACATAGAAGTGACGAAACTAAAAAAGAATTACAAGGGTTTATTGGTAGAGGCGAGGGCAAGCAATTTTATTTTAAATTTATTTTTGCTTCTCATTCTCAGAACTCGGTGATTAAAAAAATTATTAAGGATAAAGGGTATGGTTTTTTTTAACTAAGGACCCTTACCCTAGAAGAAAACACAAAGCCAAGGCCACACTAGCCAAATATAACAATACGCTCGACATCAAAAGATTGAATAAAAAAAACCAAAGAATAACTACTATGCAGCAAGAAAATGGCCTCAAATGCCAACATTTTCAACAATAGATGCTACCTATACAACAAAAATTGAATAAAAAAGAGATCATCTAGGAATCTCCCATGAGACTATCTTTGTTAGATCTGACAGACATTGTCAATGGTTTCAAACCCTATTTACCTTTGCCTTTCTTTCTATGGCTATTTTTTTCATTCTCCTTCCTCCTCGGGATTTGGCAATATGGGAATGGAGATATCTAGAAAATCTACTTTATTATGTGTTTGCACCAAGTCAAACACTCCTTGTCTTTCTAAAGGAGGTTGGACTATTGAATATGATCTAATCTCTATATTTCAATTAGTCCTCTCATGTGACATATCAGCCGACCCAAACCCCCTTCCCTCTTTGGTCCTTGCCTCACTACATAGTGTTTCATTTTGATGATTTTGCTCTTTTTCCAAGTGGATCTCTAAATTAGACCCCTAAATATACTTCTACTATCCTCTACAGCTAGAACTTTATTATGTTCAATTTATGTTTTTTTCCACCATGATACCGTCTTCTTGAATTTAAAACTTGAGCAATCATTCATAAGATGCCCTATTTTGAAACATATTCTACACCTAAAAGGGATACCTTAAAAATCAAAGGGTTGCATCCATTTTTTCTCCCTCAAACATAGTTCTAATTGAGAAGGTAAATCTTTTTAAAAATCTACATAAACTAAAATACGAGAATATGTGGAATGTCCCTTAATACTATTTAATTTTTTAGTATTCCAAAAATTGCCTATTATATTTCTAATGGCTGAAAACACCAAATTATCCCAAAAATAGTAAGGAAGATTTGGAAGCGTAATCCAAATTGGTTTAAAATTAAAATTTTCAAACTTGGCATTAAAATTTGAATGTCAGGGTTTTACTAGCAGAGTGTGATTATCCCAGTCCCAAACCATGTCATTGAAAACCTCTTTATCTGCTACAAAATTAAAAATTATAATAAAAAAACCTCTAGAATAGGGATGGATCTATGTTTTACCTTCCACCCTAGATTGCCATCGAGTTAAGATCCATTCATGTAAAGCTGATAGAGTTAGCCATAACCCTTCAAACTCACAAATCCGTGCCTACATAGTTAACCATTCTTTCCTTACAGTATTAACTTCCATCTCCTATTTATCAAAAAAAACAATAGGGGTGTCCTTGCTTGGAATCATAGGGGAGGTTTTGCATCCTCCCACAGCCACAACAAAACATCTTCGACATGTGTTTTTATTTCTAGGTTTAGACTGTGTCTTTGCCTCTATTAGCATTGGATATATGCTCCCCTATTTCAAACCTCCTATTGTATCAGCTCGATCTACAAAACCTCAATTATTCCATGGACTAAATCTTGTGAGCCCTAGGGTTTGAACAACTACATCAGATTTTGACTTACAATAAATAAGCCTCTGATCTATTCTAAATCTACCTCCATTTGACAAAACATGCCTACAACCTCCTTGTTTTCCTTGCCATTCTCAGTAGCAACAAAGGCAACCCTGACAACACACTTGTCCCCTAAATCCTTTGTCTGAGCCCTTGATTTATGATTCTCCAACTCAATGAATAAAACCATAAAAATATTTTGGTGCTGAGCTTCCTCTATCGCATCTTCTTTCCTGTACTCATATCCCTCTTTTAGCGTGATAATGGGCACCATCATCGAACCAAAGACTGTCGTAGAACTATCACCATTAGGGTTCGCAATTTCCATTAAAATTTTACTATTATCATAAATCATTATTTCCCCCTTTCAAACTCAAATTGAAAAAATATTAATTAAGCAACGTAGATGTAGTTTACATGTACTTCATTTCTTGATAAAATTGTAATTGAATAGTTTTTAAAAATAGTTTGAGTAACTATGGGTGATAAATGAAAAAATATGAAAAATAAGTGGGCATTAGCAATCCATTAAAATTAATAATTTAAATGTAAGTTCCCAAACATTCAATTGAATAAGTCTAGTTGTTGGTAGTGCCATCACTATACATTACGTTATATCGACGATGTCTGTAAACATCCCTACCAGCAAGTTTTTATTTGTACACTCACAAACTAAAAAGTCAAATTCCCACTCATCCACAATTTGACATGCAAAATATCACCCCATTTTTATTCAAATTCTTCATTATCTATGCAAATTTCCTTTCTTAAATCTATATTTTCTTGCTCACCAGTTACAAATTAGACGTTTGCCTAGAGGTATTAATGAGAGTGACGGGTCTCCAAATGGATATGTTATCTCTATTTTTACCTTTAGGAATGATGTTTATTATACCGTGGTTGATAAAGGTACAAAATGAGCTAGTTTTTTCAACCTCAAGATAAACTTGATAAGATTCATCATGAATATTAGGCCACATGGCCTTGAAAATTTTAGCCGATAAACCATATAATATGTGTCTTTGTCATCTACCATGGATAAAATAGAGTATTCCAATTCCTTAGGTATTAACAACTTGTCAAGGTGATCATATGTGTCTTGCATGATCCTAGTAGGAATATATTGGCTCACCATATTAATTCATTTGATGTAGGTAGAAGTATGCACGTTCTCATCAATGAAAAGAGTTTTTAAATGATGGTTGAATACATTTTTCATTGTATTAGAAAAGGAACAACAATTCAAATTATGTTCTAATATTGACATTATCCTTTCCTTTGGGTGTTTATACTTTAAGTATTGAAATAAGAACTTGGATCCTTTATATCCATCATTAATACAAGTAAGATAGGATCATATTCGAACCCCTCATTGACAATAGTAAAACTCAAATTATCTTATCTAGGTTTTTGTAACAACCAAAATATTTTAAAGGTTTTCATCAAAAAGCTTATAGAAGAGGAGTTTACATCATTCCTCAAGCCTTCTTCTTAGAGACCTTCCTTTACTCTTCTTTTCCAAAACAACATTTTTACCATAAGATTGGAAAAAAGAGGTAAATATGTAAAGAGTAGCTTTCCACCAAAGAATCCAACTTCCCCCTTCTTGAGGCTTGATGACTAAATTCTAAAGAGCACAGAGCGAAGTTATATAATCCTTATTACTCAAATGAATTAGATTGAGTTTTTATGGAAAAATTTAGAAGAATTGTCTTCTCAATCACTAAGAAAACATTTCAAATTAATGGAAATATAGTGACATAAAGTTGCATCAATATCCACATACACCAATTTCCCCTGTGATGATAGAGTGACTTCACGGTTTGATTATACATAGAATCTGTCTAGATGGTTGATTTTTTTGTTAACATATGATCTATAATTTTAACATGTGAACTAATGTTCCTTCTAAGTGTTAAACTTACCATATATGGGGTTAAAAACCCCCTAATAGTTTTTTACAATAAATCCAACTGTCAAATTCATATGGGGATATTTATGATCACTAAGATAAATTCTATCTATTTTTATTTCTTTCATGTTAAAATCACTTACAACAACCTAATCTATAGATAAAATTTTAACTCCTATTCGTTACCAGATTTGTGCACATTCATAATGATCATTGGGGATATGTCCCCATCAAAAACTAATAACTTTATTTTGGGTAAGCCAAGTGATCTAAATACAATGTTAGTAAGGATCATCCCCTTGCTAAACAATAGCATTGTTTATCTAAGGGGTGACACCAAAAACCACTCCAGCTTTCTATAAAAACATTTGTATCTTTCTAGACTTGCTTGAGGGAAAATTAAAGTCTTACACCACCTATTTTTACTTCTTTCCAAAAAACAACATAAAGGTGCTAGATATCAAGAGTTCTCTTAATATGAAACTTGTGTTCAAGGATTGAAAAACCCCTCACATTACAAGAAAATATTTTACACTTCATTGAGAAAGTGGAACATATTCATCTGGCTCTACATTCAAATATATGAGTTGGTTATTGGTAGGAACGAATTTCTTAATGTCTAAGTTATATATATAGAAAACACTATGAAATGGGGAGTGAAAACATTTCCCAATAATATGTGGAGGATTTTATTACAGCTCGATCTTCTCAAAAATAATGTGGCCCCTAGATGAAGTATCTTTTAAAGAGTTAGTACTAGGGTCACTAAGCTCCTTCCTATTTTTTAACTACATGCCACCCTTACTCAATAACAATGTTTTTATAAAAATAATTTGACTAATTAGGTTCTTCATGTTCAAATGGGACAATGGTAAGGTGTTGAGGGTGACTTCATGAGGTGGATCAGTTTAGAATAGGTACTTGGCTAGAAAAACATCAATAGGACTAAAACTATGTTTTTTTAGAGGGGTAACTATGGCATTCTTTGAGCATTCTAGGAGTTTAGTTGCTTGAGTTGATTAAATATAAATCTAAATAGGTAGAATTGATCATATTATCATGAGAGCTAGCCCCAATAGTTTTATGTTGAATTTTAGGTTCCTCATGCACATGGGGATGATTTAGCTTAATTTTGTGAAAAGGACAATCTTAGATGATATGTCATTCTTTACGATAGTTAAAAACATGCATTGGGTTTACTTAGGAAAACCATTGGAAGTGAGATTTTAAATATAGGACCAAGTAGCTTGATAGAATTAGGAAAGGATTGTGTTTGGTCTATATCAATGCATGCCTTAGGTTGAACTCTTAGATTGGCAAGTTTATCATTTTTATTTTTCCACTAAATTACTCTGCTTAGCTAACTAGAAATTTCCTACAAGAAGAGCCAAAAAGTTAGATTGATGAAACTAAACTCATCCAACATAGGGTATCTAGATTGTGAAGGCCTATTCTGTTGGAAATTGAAATTCCATGATTCTAAATAAAAAAATTATCCCTAAATAACATAATTACCATATTAAAAAATACTTGGTGAATTTTTAGAATTAGAAAACATACATGAAATGTAACCTTTATGTATCCCCCTCATTGGTTTAAAATCCATCACCTATTTTCCCAATTCATTTAAACCTATTTATAAAAATATTATTTCAAG
>JARHVA010002540.1:1512500-1905000 GCA_037957365.1 Torreya grandis | reverse complement strand
ATTTTAAATTTATTTTTCATTCTCATTCTCAAAACTCGGTGATTAAATTTATTTTTATTAAGGATAAAGGGTAGGTTTTTTTTTTTAACTAAGGGCCCTTACCCTAGAAGAGAAGCACAAAATTGAGGCCACACCAGCCAAATATAACAATACACTCAACATCTAAAGACTGAAGAAAAACAACCAAAGAACAACTAGTACACATCAAGAAAATGGACTCAAATGCCAACATTTTCAACAATAGTTGTTACCTAAATAACAAAAAAGAGACCATCTAGGAATCTCCTATGAGATTATCTTTGTTAGATCTAATAGACATTGTCAAGGGTTTCAAACCCCGTTTACCTTTGCCTTTCTTTCTATGGCTAATTTTTTTCATTGTCCTTCCTCGTCGGGGTTTGGCAATATGGGAATGGAGATATCTAGAAAATCCACTTTATTCTCTTTTTACGCTGAGTCAAACACTCCTTATCTTTGTAAAGGAGGTTGGGCTGTTGAATCTAATCTAGTCTCTATATTTCCATTAGTCCTCTCATGTGACACATCAGCCCACCCAACCCCCCTTCCCTCCTTGATCCATGCCTCACTACATAGTGTTTCATTTTGATGATTTTGCTCTTTTTCCAAGTGTATATCTAAATTCAATCCCTCAATATCACCTCCACTATCCTCTATAGATGGAGCCATATTATGGTCAATTTATGAACTTTTCTACCATGATACCATCTTCTTGAATTTAAAACTTGGGCAATCATTCATAAGATGCCATGTTTTGAAACATCTTCTACACCTAAAACGGATACCTTCAAAATCATGGGGTTGCATCCATTTTTTCTCCCTCATCCATTATTCTAATTGAGAAGGTGAATCTTTTTAAAAATATACATAAACCAAAATATGGGATTATGTGATATGTCCCTTAAAAGTAGTGAATTTGTCAGTATTCCAAAAATTGCCTATTGTATTTCCAATGACTAAAAACACCAAATCATCGCAAAACTAATAAGGAAGATTTGGAAGCCTAATCCAAATTAGTTTAAAATTAAAAATTTCAGTGTATGCATTAAAACTTAGATGCCAGGGTTTTACCAGCAAAGTGTGATTGTCTTAGTCCCAAACCATGTCATTAAAAATAGCCTCTTTATCTGCTATAGAATTAAAAATTAGAATTAAAAAACCTCTAGAATAGGGATGGATATGTGTTTTACCTTCCACCCTAGATTGACATCGAGGTGAGATCCACTCATGTAAAGCTGATAGAGTCAGCTATAACCCTTCAAACTTACAAATCAGTGCCTGCATAGTTAGCCATTCTTCCCTTGTAGGAATAATTTCATCTCTTGTTTATCAAATAGAACAATAGGGGTACCCTTGCTTGGAATCATAGAGGAGCTTTTGCATCCTCCCACAACCACAACAAAACATCTTCGACATGCTATTTGTTTATATCTAGGTTTAGACTATATCTTTGCCTCTATTAGCATTGGATATGTACTCCCCTATTTCAAACCTCCTATTGTATCGGTTAGATCCACCAAACCTCAATTATTCCATGGATTAAATCCTGTGAGCCCTAGGGCTTGACTAATTGCATCAGATCTAGAATTGCAATCCATAAGCCTTTGATCTAGCTAAATCTGTCTCCATTTAATAGAAAATGCCCATGACCTCCTTTTATTCCCTACCATTCTCAGCAATAACAAAGGCAACCCTGACAACACACTTGTCCCCTGAATCCTCTTTCTAAGCCCTCCATTTATGATTCTCCAACTCAATGAATAAAACCATAGGAATGTTTCGGTGCTTATCTTCCTCTGTCGCATCTTCTTTCTTGCACTCAAATCCCTCCTCAACCATGACAATGGGCACCATTGTTGAACCAAAGACTGCCGCAGACCTATCACCATTAAGGTTCACAATTTCCATTAAAATTTTACTATTATCCTAAATCATTATTTCCCCCTTTCGAACTCATATTGAAAAAATATTAATTAAGCAACGTAGATGTAGTTTACATGTACTTCGCTTCTTGATAAAAATTGTAATTCAATAATTTAAAAAAAGGGTTTGAGTAACTATGTGTGATAAATGAAAAAATATCTGAAAAAAGTGGGCACTAGCAATCCATTAAAATGAATAATTTGAACGTGAGTTCTCAAACATTCCATCGAATAAGTCCATCACTATACATTACGTTATATCGACGATGTCTGCAAACATCCCTGCCAGCAAGTTTTTATTTGTACACTCAGAACATAAAAACTCAAATTCCCACTTATCCACAATTAGACATGCAAAACAGTACCCCATTTTAATTCAAATTCTTCATTATCTATGCAAATTTCCTTTCTTAAATCCATATTTTCTTGCTTACCAGTTACAAATTAAACGTTTGCCTACCCTTAAAAAAGAAAGAAAAAAAGTTAAGAGTCAAAATCTACAGCCATGTAGAAAAACACGTAAACTTGTATGGCTATAAGAAGGATGTCTTCCACTTACACCCACACTTTTCCTCTCCACCTCCTCCTTAAGGTAGCGTTTGTAGCGGCAATAGCTCTTTTTGTGGAATTGAGTAGTTGGAATAATATTAGTGGAATTAGAGATGGTGCTACTTTTAGCCATGTTGTTAGTAGTGGTTATGGTTATGGTGATGGTGATGGTGAAGTTAGGAGGTGGTTCTGGTAGTCTTAGGCTTCCCCCAGGCCCAGTAGGAGTTCCCATATTTGGAAACTGGCTGCAAATTGGGAACAATCTAGACCAGAGAAGCCTCAGCGCTTTGGCTAACAAGTATGGCGATATCATGCATTTAAAAATGGGGCAAAAACATGTAGTGGCGGTGTCGTCTCCAAGTCTATTTGTCGGCAACTGACATCACGATACATTACGTTATATCGACGACGTCTGCAAACATCATTGACGGCAGGTTTTTATTTGTACACATAAAAAGTCAAATTCCCACTCATCCACAATTTGACATTCAAAACAGCGCCCCATTTTTATTCAAATTCTTCATTATCTATGCAAATTTCCTTTCTTAAAAACATATTTTCTTGCTTACCAGTTACAAATTAGACGTTTGCCTACCCTTAAAAAAGAAAGGAAAAAAGTTAAAGTCAAAATCTACAGCGATGTAGAAAAACAAGTAAACTTGTATGGCTATAAGAAAGAAGGATGTCTTCCACTTACACCCACACTTTTCCTCTCCACCTCCTCTTTAAGGTAGCGTTTTTAGCGGCAATATCTCTTTCTATGGCACTGAGTAGTTGGAATAATATTAGTGGAATTAGAGATGGTGCTACTTTTAGCCATGTTGCTAGTAGTGGTTATGGTTATGGTGATGGTGAAGTTAGGAGGTGGTCCTAGTAGGCTTAGGCTTCCCCCAAGCCTAGTAGGAGTTCCCATATATGGAAACTAGCTAAAAATTGGGAACAATCTAGACCAGAGAAGCCTCAGCACTTTGGCTAATAGGTATGGCAATATCATGCATTTAAAAATGGGGCAGAAACATGTAGTGGTGGTGTCATCTCCAAGTTTAGCCAAGGAAGTTCTAGTGAATCAAGGAGTAGAATTTGGGTCCAAGGCCAAAAATGTGGTGTTTGATATATTCTCTAAAAGAAGTGAGGACACGGTTTTCTATCCATATGGCGATCACTGGAGGCGAATGAGGCGCACTGCGAAGCTTTGCTTTTTCACAAGCAAAGCGTTGAGAGAGTCGAGCATGGGTTGGGAGGAGGAAATCAATGCAATGATCATCGATGTCCAACATATCAAAAATAGAGCATGAAAGAAAATAGCAGAAAATAAAACTAGACGCATACACTAGATTGCTACGACAATCAAAAAGATATTTTTAATCTTATTAATTCTGCATACAAAAACTGTGAACATGGACAACATAAATAGAATTAAGAATAGATAAAATACTGTAAATAAACTAATGTTTAAACTCAAGTCTTGCATGCAAACTAAGAAGAGACTTAAATAGGAGATCATGCAAACAACGTGCATGATGGGGGAAAACAAGGAGTTTATCTATTTTCCTAGTTTTCTCCACTATGTGCATGCAAACGTGAAGAAATTATTTGGTTATTCTAACACTCCCCCTTAATTTCTACCACTAAGTACTTCAACATTTACAATGCCTAAATTTTGTCTTAGATAATCAAAAATCTCCTTTGCTAATGCCTTTGTGAATATATCTGCCAATTGGTCTTCAGATCTATAGAACTCCAAATGAATTTCTCCATTATTTACTAACTCTCTAATAAAATGAAATCTTGTATCAATGTGCTTGCTCCTCTTGTGAAAAACATGATTAATTGACAATGCAATTGCTGATTTGTTGTCACAAAAGATTGGTGTTGACTCCTTCTGTGCTTGTAATAAATCTGTCAATACTCTCCTCATCCAAGTTGCTTGACATGCTGCTAATGTGGCTGCTACATTCTCTACTTCAGCTGATGAAAGTGTCACTATAGGTTGCTTTTTGGATGCCCATGTGACCACATCTGTTCCAAAAAAAAAGGCATGTCCAGAAGTGCTCTTTCTGTCATCAATGCTACCTGAAAAATCACTATCAGTATAACCAATCAAACTAAAATCATTAGTTATGGAATATAAAATTTCATATTTTGTTGTTCCTGCTACATATCTCAATATCCTCTTTCCAACTTGCCAATGTGAGTCTTTTGGTGACTCCATGAATCTACAGATTAAACTGACCCCATACATGATATCTGGTCTTATAGCTGTAAGATACATCAAACTACTAATTAATCTTTTGAATGTTGTAAAATCAACAATAAACCCTTTGTCTTCTTTGCTAATTTTGGTCCCTGTAACAACTGGTGTAGGTGCTGATTTACAATTCAACATCTTAAACCTTCTTAACACATCATTTGCATATTTAGTTTGATAATTAAAAATTCCCTTCTCTGATTGTACAACTTCAATGCCCAAAAAATACTTCATTAATCCCAAATCTGTCATCTTAAATTCTTTCTTCATTGCTGATTTAAATGTGTCTACAGACAAGTTTCTAGTGAAAATCAAAGCATCAACATACAAACACACAATCAAAATCTGACCTTCTTTGTTGATTTTTGTGTATAATGTAGGCTCACTATTGCTTCTGTTGAATCCATTGTTTGTCATGTATGAATCAATCCTATTATACCATGCTCTTGGTGCTTGCTTGAGACAATAAAGGGCCTTCTTCAATCTGTAGACTTTTTTTTCATGTCCATGCACTTCATAACCCGGTGGTTGTTTCACATACACTTCTTCATTTAGGAAACCATATAAGAAAGCTAATTTGACATCCTTTTGATATACTTTCCAATTATTTTGTACAGCTATTGCTAAAACCATTCTAGTAGTATCAAGTCTAGCAACTGGAGCAAATGTTTCATTATAATCAATTCCATGTTCTTGTGCAAAACTTTTTGCTATTAACCTTGGCTTGTGTTTTTCAACCTTTCCTTCTGCATCAAATTTGGTCTTATAAACCCATTTGACTCCTATGCAATCCTTACCTTCAGGTAGATTAATTAGATCCCATGTTTAGTTTCTCTCAATGGCATTCATCACTTCATCCATTGCTTTTATCCAATGTTCTTCATTTACTGCTTCTTCATAATACATAGGATCATGAGAAAAAAAAGCAAAATTTGAACATAAATCTAACTTCTCTTCTTCTTGTTTATAAATCTCATTCAAGTTTCTCATTTTCTTACCTTTAAGTTTTGATCTTAAAGTGGCAAGTGTTGGATCTGATTCATCACTTACTTGTGAATTGGGAGTAGGATGACATGCATGACCAGATGATTCACCTTGTGCTAAACTCCTAGGTGTTCTTATTGGAGTGCATGTTCTTGCTTGTGGAGAGGATTGATCACCATGAAAATTTTGTTTTTCAGATTCTTCTTCATTTTGAGAAATTGGTGCTCCAATTGTGATAGTTTTATCAATGCTACCATCCCATGCTTCTTCTTCCTTAGATTCCACATCTCTGAAAATAATCACTTTATTTAAAATGGGGTTATACAACTTATAAGCCTTTGATTCTTCACTATAGCCAATAAAGATGCATTTCTCACCTCTATCATCAAGTTTTCTTCTCAACTTAGATGGTATAAGAGAATATGCAATACAACCAAAAATTTTGAAATGATGCACACTATGCTTCTTACCACTCCAAGCTTCTTGTGGAATTCGATCTCTGACACTCTTTATTGGGCTTCTATTCAGAATATATACTGCACATGCTACTGCTTTTGCCCAATATTCATTTGACAAATGTTTGGCCTTCAACATGCTTCTAGCCATCTCCATGATTGTTCTATTCTTTCTTTCTGCTACACCATTCTGTTGTGGTGTGTACCTTGTAGTCAGTTGCCCTTTAATGCCATGACATCTACAAAAATCTTGAAATTCATTAGACATATATTCACCTCTTATATCTGATCTAAGTACCTTGATGTAAAGGCCACTCTGTTTTTCAACCATAGCCTTGAATTCTTTAAATTTTCCAAAGGCTTCAGACTTATTTTTGAGAAAATATATCCAAGTCTTTTCTGTTAAATTCATCAATGAAGGTTAGAAAATAAGAACTACCTCCAAATGATGGAATTTGCATTGGTCCACATAAATCACTATGGACTAGGTCCAATATTACCCTTGCTCTATATGAAGCTCCTACTGGAAAGCTCTCTCTATGCTATTTTTTCAGAATACAACTCTCACATGAACTTTCTGGTTGTTCTATTGGTGGTAATCCCTACAACATATTTTTATTTTGTAACAAATTCAAACCTCCAAATTTTAAATGTTCATACCTTAAATGCCATAGCCATGATTGGTCTAGATGCATGGTTTTGAAGTGGGCTTCCTCTTCTCCTTGGATGCACTGAATTCGAAGAGGGAACATCCGATTCTTGGTCATCTCCACTTTTCCTATCAATCTGTCATTTGAAAATTTGTCTAGTATTATGCAAACATTATCCATAAAAAATACTCTATAACCTTTCTGTACTAACTGTCCAACACTCATAAGATTATGCTTTAGTCCAAGTACAAAATAAACATCAAGAATAAATCTTCTTTCACCATTTTTTGCCAAAACATTTATTACTCATTTACCCATTACATCCACTTTGTTATCATTTCCTAATTTCACTTTAGATTTTAGGGAATCATCAAGACTAGCAAACAGTTCTTTATTCCCTGTCATATGATTACTGCGTCCACTATCTAAAAACCAAATATCTCTAGCAATTTCTTGAGCAACATGACAAATGAGAAATAGGCTTTCAGAATTAGAATTAGATTCATTTGCGTAATTAGCATTCTGCTTGTCCACATCTCCTTGTTTCTTTCTGCATTCACTTGTATAATATCCATATTTTTTGTAGTAATAACATTGAATGTTAGATTTATCAAACCTCTGTAAATTTTGCTGGAAGTGATTGTTGCCATGTCCTCTATTGTTGAACTTTTGATTATTGTTTTCACCTTAATCTAGATTGTTCCTTCCATTTCTGCCTCTGCCTCTTCCTCTGAAGTTTTACCTTACTCTTCCTCTTCCTTTGCCAAATGATACTTGAAACTTGAAAGCATTCTCAAAAGAAGTATTGTTATTCCTATTCATTCTGGATTCATGTGTTAACAAAGATCCCATTAATTCATCTACTGATAACTGTTCCAAATCTTTAATTTCCTCAATAGCTACAACTATTGCATCAAATTTGTTGGGTAAATTTTGATTATTTTTTCTATGATCTTCTGATATGTTATTGTTTCTCCATTAGATCTAATTTGATTCACAATATTCAATACTTCACCCATAAACTAGTCTATAGACTTTGAATCATTCATTTGCAAATTTTTAAAATTTCTCCTAAGAGATTGCAATTTAGCTATTTTCACCTTTGTATTACCTTTATAGTTGGTCTCTAAGATTTTCCATGCCGACTTGGATCTCGTTGCAGCTACAACTCTAGAAAAAATGGATTCATCCATTCCCTGTTGGATTAGGAATAGAGCTTTTGCATCCTTTTTCTTGTTTTTTTTAAGCTCTTCCTTTTGTGCTCGAGTTAATACTTGATGGGCAGCCTCATCCTGTTGTTCTACAAAGCCATTTTCTACCAAATCCCAAACATTTGTGAGCAAAATACTGTTCTCATTTTAATTGCACAAAAATCATAATTCTTACCATTGAAAACGGGAATTTGGAGCTGAGAAATACTGTTGTTTGTTGCCATGTCTCAGGGTAAAAGACCACACCACAATATCGTTCAAATCGTTCAAACGGCAGGGATCCTCCGGTATTGTGTGGAGCGAGAGTTTGAAAGTGAAGACTGACCCTGCACAGTCGGAGATTCACGCTATGGAGAAGGAGCGATGATCCCACGAGCTACGGCTGCATGTCGTTGCAACGCTTTGACATACAACGAACTCTTGTTTTTTTTTTTTTTTTGGCTGCGAAATCTTGCCAAATCCAGCAAGCTTTCAAAGGTCAAAGGCTCCTTCAAAATTCCCGCCAAATTAAAGAAGCCTACTAAGACGGTGAAGGCCAAGGCCGCCAACCCAGTAACCGCTGCCAAGGCGCCGCTCAAAAAGCCTGCTTCTACCAAGCCGAAACCTGTCTCCAAGGCAGTTGCTAAGCTGAAGCCTGCTGCTAAGACGGTCGCCACAGACTTTTATTAAGCGTCTTCGTAGCTTCCAACGGACTGCTTTACAACTACAACATAGGTTGCAAGCTGTTGTTAACTTGACTGCAGACTAGGCATCGAACTTCCCCAAAGGTCAAATGCTCTGATACCAATTTGTCAAAAACAGAGCATGAAAGAAAATAGCAGAAAATAAAAATAGATGCATACATCAGATTGCTACGGCAATCAAAAAGATATTTTTAATCTTATTAATTCTGCATACAAAAACTGCGAACATGGACAACATAAATAGAATTAAGAACAGATAAAAGACTGTAAATAAACTAATGTTTAAACTCAAGTCTTGCATGCAAACTAAGAAGAGACTGAAACAGGGGATCATGCATCAGCGTGCATGATGGGGGTAAACAAGGAGTTAATCTATTTTCCTAGTATTCTCCACCGCGTGCATGCAAACAGGGAGAAATTATCTGGTTATTCTAACACAACAAAGAAAGGAAGCCACCACCAGTGGGATTGTCATCCGCAACAGGCTGCAGCTGCTCATGTATAATGTTTTGTACAGAATGATGTTTGGCAAAAGATTTGTGAGTGAAAGAGATCATCTTTTCCTGCACTTGAGGTTTCTCAATGCAGAGCGCAGTCGATTTGGTCAGAGTTTCAGCGATAATTATGCAGATTTTATTTCCTCTCTGCGCCCTTTTGCTACCAATTATCTCAAGCAATGCCAGGATGTTCTGCAACGCCGTATCAGCCTGTTCAGAAACTCTTTTCTGGATGAAAGACAGTAAGTTAATACAATCATAGATTTTAATTAAATCTTGTGCATTACTGAGTTAAATCAAATCTTCGTACAAACTTTATGAAGAATCTTTTGATGTAAGGGTTTCATTTTTGTTTTCAGAAATTTACTGGACGAGTCAAAAGGCAACAAAGCGTTGGACAAGTGTGGAATGGACCATGTTTTAGAAGCTCACCGACGGTGAGAGATTACAAAGGACAACATTCTGTACATGATAGAGAATTTGAACATTGCAAGTCGGAAAGGGCTTTCATTATTGATGATGTAGTAGCAGCAGTAGCATACATTTTTACTCCTTTAACTCTTCGAATTATTTGCACTTTTTCGTGTTATATTCATTAATTTAATTTATAAACAGTTTGTAATGATAATATTCTGTTTTATCATACATATTAATTCTCATACGCAAGAAAGGGCCTGCTCCATTATCAATTTGTTTATTTTCGATAAATGAACATGTGGGGTTGGACTTGCAGGCATAGAAACATCAATTTGGACCATGGAATGGGCGATTGGAGAGTTGGCGAACAACGTTGATATTCAAGAAAAGGTGCGAGAAGAAATGGAGCAAGTTTTAGGAGTAGGTAATGCGGTGAAGGAGACAGATATCTGCAAACTGCCATAGCTCCAAGCTGTAGTGAAAGAGACTCTCCGACTGCACATGGTAGCTCCACTCTTGCTACCTTACATGAACCTCAAACAAGCGAAGCTTGGGGGCTACGACATTCCTGCCCAAACCAAAATTCTAATCAATGCATGGTGGATGGCTAATAATCCTGCACTGTGGGATTATCCACAACATTACCGACCTGAAGGATTCATAGATAGTGAAATGTCACGTGAGATGGATGTAAGCGGAGCAGACATGCGCTTTTGTCCCTTTGGTGTTGGAAGGAGAAGCTGCCCGGGAATGCTTCTTGCCGTGCCCTTGGTCAGCCTGGTCATTGCCAGATTAGTTCACCACTTCCACCTTTCTACTCCCCCAGGGATTCATAAACTCGACATGTGTTGGTAACTGATGCTGGATCATCCAGTCTCTATGCATGCACGATTTAGACCATTAGTTTTCCATCAATTTGAATTTAGACAATCAGTTTGCCATCGGTTAAGTCAGTCTTTATTGGACAGCGAATAATACATGCAATTTCTAGACAATTTTTTTAGCTTGTCTTTCACCGCCAAACCCAGCGTAGGAATAAAGCATGCAATTTGCATGCTTAGTTTATTTTATTTTATTTTTTGCTACTACAATTTATGTAACAGCTTAGTTAATCTTTTATATATATGCATTAATAAAGACTGTTTTTTCAACCCTGCAAATAAAGAATTTCTCAGTACTCTGTTTTTTAAGTTTTTATACTCTGTTTTTTTTCTGCTGTTATTTTCTGTGGGCATAGAAATTTTGTTTAGTTTTTTCAGATTCTACATTTGGTATCAGAGCAGGATTTTTTCTTTCGGGTTAAATATTTAGTAGTTGAAATTTTGCCAAAAAATTTATCATGTCAAATTCTAACTCCTTGCCCATTCCAGAATTTGATGGAAATGAGTATGATTATTGGTGTATCAAAATGATGACTTTTTTGATAGGAAAAGATTTGTGGGAGATTATTGAATCAGGTTATGCAGAGCCAGCGGATTGGAATGCACTCACAGCAAATGATAAAACAGCTAAGAAGGAGGCTAAGAAGAAGAATGCTCAAGCCTTATTTCATATTCAAATAGCTCTAGATAAGAGCTTATTTCCGCGAATTGCAGGAGCAAAGACAGTAGAGGATGCTTGGAAGACTCTAAAAGAAGCTTACCAAGGTAGTGATCAAGTCAAAGTTGTCAAGTTACAGACATTGAAGAGAGAATTCGAGAATTTAAAGATGCAAGAAGCTGAAAGTGTGAGTACTTATTGTGTCAAAGTAAAAGATGTGGTCAATAAGATGGCTACACTTGGTGAAATTGTGAACAATGAGGTTGTGATCAAAAAGGTGTTGAGGTCTCTCACACCAAGGTGGAACCATGTTGCCATAATCATAGAAGAAAGCAAGAATTTGTCTACCCTTCAATTTGATCATCTAGTTGGATCTTTGATGTCTCATGAAGAAAGATTGAGAGATTCATTTGGAGAAAGTGAAGAGAAAGCTTTTTCCTCCAAATTACAAATCACAAAGAATGAAGATACAAATAGTAGCATCAAGAGTAATCAAGGCCAAGGTAGAGGTCAAAATCAGAATTACTCAAGAGGAAATAGAGGCAGAGGTGGCTTTAGAGGAAGAGGTGGTTTCAGAGAAAGAGGTAGAGGCAAATTTGATAAAAGAAATATTCAGTGTTATCATTGTAACAGGTATGGCCACTTTAATTATGAGTGTAGATTAAAAGAAGGTAATAATGGTAAAAGTGTTCATTATGCTCAAGAAGGTGATGAGAATCCTCCAGACAATTTATTTTTATCTTATGACAAAGCTGAAAATGTTTCTAAAGATGTTTGGTATTTAGATTCAGGTTGTTCTAACCACATGTCAGGGAATGAAAAACTCTTTTCTATACTGGATGAAAGTTTTAAATCCAAGATCAAGCTTGGTGATGACAAATCACTGGAGGTTGCTGCAAAAAGAGCTATGGAAGTCTATATAAAAGAAGGTATGAAGAGTGTTAAAGATATTTATTACACTCCAAAGTTAAAGCATAATTTGTTGAGTGTTGGACAATTATGTGAGAAGAATTATAAAGTTGTATTTGAAAATCAACAATGTATAATTTATGATAAGAATCAAGGAAACAGGGTGGTAACAGTGGTGCCTATGACAAAGAATAGAATGTTTCCATTGAAGTTTGGTGAACATAACAAGAACCTTGTCAATATGGCATATGAGGATACAAGTTGGTTGTGGCATCTCAGGTATGGGCATTTAAATTTTCATAGTTTGAAGATTCTAACATCAAAAGCATTAGTTTCTGGTTTGCCTAAGGTTGAAGAGCAGAAGGAAGTTTGTGAAGGATGTGCTAAAGGAAAACATGCAAGAGAGAAATTTCCAAAAGGCAATGCATGGAGGGCCCATTATCCACTCCAGTTAGTTCATTCAGACATTTGTGGTCCTATGCAGACAAAGAGTTTGGGTAAGTCATCATATTTCATTACTTTTATTGATGATTACTCACAACAGTGTTGGGTTTATTTTTGGAAGACCAAAGGTGAAGCTCTTGAGACATTCAAGAGGTTTAGAGCCCTTGTAGAAAATGACAAAGGGTGCAAAATCAAATGCTTAAGGACTGATCGTGGAGGAGAATTTTGTTCAAAAGCCTTTCAAGGTTATTGTGATATGCATGGCATTAGAAGACAACTCACCACTGCATACACACCACAACAAAATTGTGTAGCTGAAAGGAAGAATCATACAGTGGTGGAGATGGCACGAAGCATGCTACAAACAAAAAGATTAAGTAATTCTTTTTGGGGAGATGCAGTTGCTAGAGCAGTATATATTCTCAATCGGAGTCCCACTAGTGCACTTGACAAGATGACTCCATATGAAGCCTGGTATGAGAAAAAACCAAATGTTAATTATTTCAAAGTTTTTGGTTGCTTAGCCTATGTTCATGTTCCTGATCAAAAAAGGAAAAACTTAGATCCCAAAAGTGAGTCATGTATTTTTGTTGGATATAGTGAGGAAAGTAAGGCTTACAAGTTATATAATCCTCTCACTAATAAGCTTATTGTGTCAAGAGATGTGATTTTTGATGAAGGGAGAGTTTATGGTCATCAAAAAGGCCATATGGAAAATTCAAAATCTGTTTTAAATGAAGTTATTATGGATGATATTGATCATGGGCAGCCCACTAATATTTCTGTTCCAAGTGCTACAAATCCATCAAGTAACCCCTCATCTAGTTGTTCAATTCCAAGTGTAAGTCCAGATTCAAGTCCTAGTTCTGCAAGGAAGGTAAGAAGATTGAGTGACATTTATCAAAGGAGTTCAAATCAAGCACATGAAGAAAATCCAAGAGGTGAGACACTGAATTTTGCTTTACTTACCAAGGCTGATTTTGAACCATCATGTTTTGAAGATGCATATACTAATGAGGTTTGGATGCAAGCAATGCAAGAAGAGATGGATTCTATTCACAGGAATGACACTTGGGATCTTACAAAGCTTCCACATGACAAGAAAAAAATTGGCGCCAAATGGGTCTACAAGACTAAGTTTAGCAGTGATGGAAGTGTTGAAAGGCATAAGACAAGATTAGTTGCTAAAGGCTTCACACAAAAGTATGACATTGATTATGAAGAGACATTTGCACCAGTAGAAAGACAAGAGACCATTAGAATGCTGATTTTATTAGCAGCTCAAAAGAATTGGAGCATCCATCATATAGATGTGAAAAGTGCCTTCTTGAATGGGTACTTAGAAGAAGAAGTATATGTGGAACAGCCACAAGGTTTTGAAGTGCAAGGAAAAGAAAATCATGTCTACAAGTTAAAGAAGGCTTTGTATGGCTTCAAACAAGCACCAAGAGCATGGTATGCTAGGATTGATGGATATTTTCAGGAGAATGGATTTCAAAGAAGTAAGAGTGAACCTACCCTTTACTACAAACAAGAAGGTAATGATATTCTAATTGTAAGTTTGTATGTTGATGACTTGTTGTATATGGGTAGCAGTTCTATGATGAAGGATGAATTCAAAGTTTTCATGATGAATGAATTTGAGATGAAAGATTTAAGCCTTATGAAATATTTTTTAGGAATGGAGGTTTATCAAATGGAGAATAAAATTTTTATTTGTCAAACAAGGTATGCTAAAGATATGTTGAAGAAACATGATATGGTTGATTGTAAACCAGTCTCCACTCCAGTTGCTCATGGAGTTGTGTTGTGTAGAGATGATGGTGTTGAAAGAGTTGATGAGACAACTTATAGAAGTATTGTTGGAAGCTTAATGTTTCTAACTCATACAAGCCCTGATATTGCTTATTCAGTTTCACTCATTTCAAGGTACATAACAGAGCCATCAGAAATACATATGAAGGCAGCCAAAAGAATTTTGAGGTATGTGAAAGGCACTCTAGATTTTGGTATTCATTACTACACTTATAAAATGTTCAATCTTGTTGGTTTTAGTGATTCTGATTGGGGAGGTAGTTTGGATGACCGAAAGTCAACATCTGGGAATTGTTTTTCTTTTGGTTCTGGTTTGATCACTTGGAGCTCAAAGAAGCAAAGTATAGTTGCCCTTTCTTCTACAGAAGCAGAGTATGTTGCAGTCACTTCAGCAGGTACACAAGCATTATGGCTTAGAAAACTTTTTGAAGAAATTGGAGAGATGCAAGTTTAGCCCACAGTTATTTTTTGTGATAATATTAGTGCTATTAAATTGGCTAAGAATCCAGTCCATCACAGTAGGACAAAACATTTTGATTTAAAGCATCATTTTATTCAAGATTTAGTGCAGATGAAGGTAGTAGAATTGAAATACATCAACACTAAAGAACAGTTGGCAGATATCTTCATGAAAGCAGTTGCAATAGATCAATTTTTGACACTCAGAGATCGAATTGTAAGCCCTCTCAGCATCAAGGGGGAGTATGTTGGTAACTGATGCTGGATCATCCAGTCTCTATGCATGCACGATTTAGGCCATTAGTTTTCCATCAATTTGAATTTAGACAATCAGTTTGCCATCGGTTAAGTCAGTCTTTATTGGACAGCGAATAATACATGCAATTCCTAGACAATTTTTTTAGCTTGTCTTTCACTGCCAAACCCAGCATAGGAATAAAGCATGCAATTTGCATGCTTAGTTTATTTTATTTTATTTTTTGCTACTACAATTTATGTAACAGCTTAGTTAATCTTTTATATATATGCATTAATAAAGACTATTTTTTCAACCCTACAAATAAAGAATTTCTCAGTACTCTGTTTTTTAAGTTTTTATACTCTGTTTTTTTCTGCTGTTATTTTCTGTGGGCATAGAAATTTTTTTTAGTTTTTTCAGATTCTACAACATGACTGAACAACCTGGGCAATTCACTCTCCGTCCAGCCAATGATTTCCAGATTCTGTTGAAGCCGCGCTCCTTGGATTAATCGTGTCATGGAAGGATTACATTCACCTCGTGTTGGATTAATTAGGATAAATAACCCTTAAAGCAATTGAAATTATGAGAATATAGATGATGATTTTGATGAGGGGAATCATTTAAAGACTCTTTATTTCTATTTGGCTTGGCCCAGACAATAATTCATGGACACGCACATTTATGGACACACATTAGCATGCTACTTAGACTTAACTCATTTGATGCAACATTTTTATTCGTATTGAATAATTCATTACAAAGTACATCTCTCACACACACATTAAGCACCTCCAAAAATATTAGCTACACATTAAAGAACCACTGCAAACTTCTTGATACTAAGTACCATTTCATGCCGAAGGAAGTAACTCAAGTCATGGATCAAAGAGAACTAGAGATATTAGATTTATTAACCTTCAAGCATCCAAAGAATATGGATGATATTTTCCTAATAGGATTGATATTTTACAAGAATGTAGGTCTATTTTTGCATCCGTTGGCCCCTTGTTTAATCCGAATGAGGAGTTAGTAACCTCAACCTCATTATAACTTTGAATTTACTTATAAGCTTTTCCAATAATTCTATGAAAAAATGATTCTAATTTAGGTGAACCACCTTAATTATTTATTTAATATGTAAGAACTTGTTTTAAGGTATACCTATCAAAGCCAATGTTGCAAAGAGTTGAGCTTAGCTTCTCTCCTCATTTATGATTTAGAAAAAAAAAAAATAGATTATAACTTTTGACCATTCAAATCCTGTAAATGCTGAAATATATGTCACGAAGCAAGGTAAAATTATCTTCGCTGAGTGGTAATAAATATGTGGTAACTACAAAAATCCTAATCTTCCCTCAAAGAAAGTTTGTAAATCAATGGAGACAAAAAATGACTTCCAAAAATAAAAATATGTTTAGTGAAGGACCCGTGAATTTATTTTTATGGAGGACAAAAATATGAGGGAGGGAGAATTATGCAGGAAGGGAGTTGGATCGGTTTGTTTTAGAAGAGGTAGGAAAGTATATGTAAGCCAGGAACGGGTTATAAATCTGGTCTTTACTTCTAAAGATCAAGGAGATACGAAATCAATGATAGAGAATTTAATCAATGGAATGATAAAATTAAGATTTCAACAAGAAGCCAGGTTCACTTTTGTATTACAAGACACAACTAAAATCATTCCCCATTACCTGAGCACTTTGGAAGGGACAATAATAAAGGAAACAACTTTCAATTTATATTAGGAATAGGAAGGCAATAATGGATGGATACTACTCCTTACGAAAAAAAAGATGTTTCGAAGAAAAGAAATTTGTTTGAGGAATATTATGATGATTAAAATAAACTTATATATAAAACAATCAAGATGAAAGAAGACTTAAACATTTTAGTCATAAAAATATAAAGAAATTTTATAAAAAAAAGTAACCTCCACACTTATTAAAACATAATCAAATAGTGGAACCCGTCACTAAAAGAAAGAAGGAAATAAAACCAAAAATTTAAAAAGGATCAAAAAAATTCTACGAAAAAAAAAATATATATATATATATTAAATATATTCATCCAAAGTAGAAGGAAAATCCATTCCAAAATAAAATATACTTTAAATAGAATGAAATATTAAAAGGACATAAATCCTCTTAAAAATGTCACTTAGTAAAATGAGTAGCTAAATAATCTAAGACAAATATATTACTACTACAAGAAACAAAGGTATATATGCTCCAATTTTCATATGTTTGTTAAAGGAATTTGGAATAACTGAATTTCGAAAGTGGAAGAGTAATATAGACCTTTTTTTTCTTTAGAAACCCAAACTTTTCAAAAAAATACTTCTATCTCTAATTTCTCTTTTCAGCATTAACCTATATTTTTAGGATTTGAAGGAAGACATCGCTTTTTCCTCTGTAATATATGTGGTCCCATAGACTTCGAGGAGAAATAATATTGCTGGAATATTTGAGGAGCAATGAGATCCTAAAGTGGGTATTAGGGAGTGACTTTAACACCATCATGAATATCAAGGGAAAAAGCACACTAAGTCAATCTCTCTATCTAGTTCCTTGGACTTCAATGACGGCCATGTAGATTTTTCTCTTATTGATGTGGAGCGAAAAAAAAGAATATTTATGGAAAAATTGAATGCTAGTTGATCAAGGAAAAAATATTAGAAATATTTATTTTTAGCTCAAAATCAGGATTAACAAATAAATTGTTCTGTAAGAACCATAACTCATTAGGTTATACCAATTATTTTTTATGTGCAGGGATTTTAAATTTGATATGATTTAATTTAATGTGGAGTTATATTATTGTTTGATTTGATGTTTGAAGAAAGTTTGAAAAAGTGGTAGAATATAGAAGAAAGAGGATGTAAGAGATTCATTGTGGAAGAAAAGTAAAAAATATTATAATTAAAGAGTGAAAAAATATTATGATTAAAGAGAAAAATTGGAATAAGGAAATTTTTACAATTTAATGTGGAGTTATGTTATTCTTTAACTTGAGGTATGAAGAATGTTTGAAAAAGTGGTGAAATATAGAAGAAAGAAAGTGTATGATATTCATCGTGAAAAAAAATTAAAAGATATTATGATTCAAGTGGAAAAATGGAATAAGGAAAATCTATAAACTTATTTCAACAGAGAGTCTTTTTAATTAGAATAGCTAACTATAGGCACAAAAGAATACATAAGGACTTGATAAATAAGGAATTGTTATAAAAGGAGAAAAATTTAATGAGCATTTTTTAAAAGATCGTAAGAATGGAAGAAATGTATTAGAAATAAAAATCAAGAGTTAAATTAGATGAAAAGGGAAATAAGAACGATAAGTTCTTTCATATCTATATGGATTCTTATTTAACTACTCATACATTAATATATAGTTTTAAGATCCACGTGATTATTTATTTGTAAATCACGGGTAAGCACTAATTAGTGGATTTTTATCAACAACCTAATAAGTTATAGTAATTGGTACATATTTATCGAAAACCTAAAATATTATTAAATATTATGAATTAATTAAATACTTAATCAATTTCTTTGAATATTTGTATTATTTTTTTCTATTTTTAACTACTCACTAAAATCCTAACTTTAACACTAACCTCCTCTCTTACCTATATAAGAATAAAGAGGGCTAACGAGTGAGACTTATTTCATATGAGAGTTACTATTATATAGTAAAATTAATCCAATGCTCTTAATCAAAAGATATAACAATGATACTTAGCATAAATTTATATTACTTTGTTTCTAAGATTTCATAGATTTACTATGCATGTATTATAAGGGTTTATATTATGGTAGTTAACATGATTCTAGATTATATCCAATAATTTAATTTGGCATATCATCTATGTTAACATGATTCAATACTTAGTTTGAAATTGGGATGATAAACTAAGGTACCTTTGGCCATGTTAGAAATGGTAGTATTATGTATGTGATCTTAAGTCATACTATAAACATCAAGATATAAGGGAAAGATTTCAAGGTTTAATTTTATAGTATTGATATGTGTGATGTTATAATCTAGATCTTTGACTATGCAATTTATTGCATAGATTGGAACTCTAGGGTATGACATGATTAAAAAATGATTGAAAAAATAAAAGGCAAATAGAATAAAATTTTGATTAGAGTCACTTGTCAAATTTGAATATATAAGAAGAAAGATGTAAAAATGTGAAGACAATCCAACTAATAGTATGATAAGATTCACATTAGGTTTACCAGTATATATTATGATGGTAAAGACAAATTGAAAATAATGCTAAGAAGAAAAATGAATAAAATCCAACCAGCCATGGGATATCATTAATGTTGAGTTTAACTAGAATTTATTATGATGGTGAAACAAAAGTGAATGTATTATGATGGCGAAACAAAAGCCAAGGACTTATATCTATGTTTGAAGGTTTATGGCTGACTCTAGTAGCTTTACATGAGTGGATCTCAACCAAAAGGCAATCTATGGTGGAAGATAAAATATAGATTTGTCCTTGTTCTAGAGGTTTTTTTATTGTGATTTTTTATTATGTAGTAGATAAAGAGGTTGTCTTAAATTATATGGTTTGGGATTGGTATAAATACACTTTGCTGGTTAAACCCTAGCATCCATATTTTAATGGCCACACTTTAATTTTTAATTACAAACTAATTTGGATTAGGCTGCCAAATATTCCTTACCAGTTTTGGGATAAGTTAGTTTCTGCAGAAATTGGAAATATAATAGGGAATTTTTGGTCCATTAACAAATTAACTTGTATTAATGGATATTCCACATATTCCTAGATTTTTGTTTATGTGGATTTTTGTAAAGATTTAACTTCCCAATTATAACTACAGGTGGAGGAGAACAAAACTCTTTAATTTGAATGTATCCCTTTTAGGTGCAGAAGGCATTTCAAAATAGGAAATCTTGTGAATGACTACCCAAGTTTCAAATTCAGTAAGTTGGTATCGTGGTGGAAAATTTGAAAAAATGAACATAATATAGTCCCAAATATAGAGGATCATGGAAGTGATAATGAGGGATCAGAATCAGAGATCCATTTGGAAGAAGAGGCACATAATCATCAAAATTAAACTCTATGTTGTGAGCCAATTACCAAGGAGGGGGGACTAGTGTGTTACATGAGATGAATAACAAAAATGTGGATTTTAGACCAGATCTAAGAGCACAGTATCCTTTATAAAGTCAAGGAGTGTTTGACTAACACAAACACGGAGTCAAAAGGATTTTCTAGATATCTCCATTTCCATATTTCCAAATCCTGAGGAAGGGGAATGAAAAAATGTGAGTTTGAGCCATAGAAAGAAAGGCAAAGTTAAACAAGGGTTAAAACCCTTGACAATGTCTCTTAGATCTAACAAAGAAATTCTCATGGGAGATTCCTAGTTGGTATTTTTTGCTTTACTTTTTATTGCTTTGGGCAATAGGTATTATTGAAAATCTTGGCCTTTGAGGCCATTTTATTGCTAATCTTTTGTTTATCTTCGGCTATTTTTCTTTAGTCTTTTCCAGCCAAGCGTATTGTTATATTTGGATGGTGTGGCCTTGGATTTATGTTTCTCTTCTAGGGTAAGGGGCCTTAGTTAAAAAAAAAACCTACCCTTTATCCTGAATAAAAATAATAGAAGACTTAGCGAAGGATAATTTATACTAAATTATCAAGTGAATGTGGTTCCAAAGCTTACATTTAAAATATAGTATATGGTTCTCACCAAGTCTACGGATAGATATTATCATAACAATGATAAGAAAGGTGTGTATCAAAGATATAATAAGGATATCACATGTAAGGAAATTTTCAAAAAGCATAACTTAGATCTAAGATAACTATAAACACTAAACTAATAAGAATATAAGTGGTGTAATGGTCAACCAATGCATGTTCTATGTAACCTAAAGTGAAAAATAGCAACCCTAAACAACTCTACAACTATACCAACTTTATAGGTATAAGTAGGAGAATAAGCAAGGATAAACAAAACATCTAAAACATACATGATAAAAGTAATATCTAATCTTTTAATTAAATAAATAAAAGAGATTAAGGATATGGATACTTACATTTGGGTGGACTCGCCAATGCCTCAACCATCCCTTTTGGCTCAATTGAATTTTTACAAGAGATGTTCTAGATTAAATACCTCAAATGGCAACAAGAAGACATAGATATTCTTAGTTGGGGACTCGAAAGATTGGGACACCTCCTTGGTATGACTCCTCCTACTGGGATTCAAATATCATAAGCAAGACCAAACCTCCAAGATAAGAGTCTAACCTCTCATTCTTCCTTTTACTATTTAAGAGCAAAAGTCTGAGTGTAACCAAAGCAAACGAGAGTGTTATATGACTTGATAATGTAAAATGACTCCTATATATATGGCTTCAATACCCAAAACTAACCTTGAATGCTAAACTATTGGTATCATCCATGCCAATACAATTTAGTGATATGTTCATTGATTCAAAATTATATTGGCTTGGTCGATATAGTAGAAAAGATAGTGATAGACTCAAAATTATATCGGTTGGGCTGATATAGTAAAATTACAAGGTGGATGCAAATGTTAAAAACAAAATGAAAGAAAAAGACTAAAACGAACCAGAACCAACCAATATCCTGCCACCCCCCGTACAAACACACACACTTTTACTTTCAATATGTTTGAGATTGTTTTCATACCTCTAGGAGTTATAACCCATATTTTAGGCTTTGGAAGATCCAATCACATTTAATACTTAGTTAGATATCAAGATTTTAGGGTTTCAAGAAGACATCATAAGAGTTATGAAGGTTGCATGAAAGACCACATCTCTAACAAAAATTGATACATTAACAAACTCCTAAAAAACTATTAGTAAAATAATCAAATAAAAAGTACTAAATAAATAAATATCATATGTTATTTTGTTAATTTTATTATATAAATTATAATTTGACATTTAACTAATTTTTATTAATTACACTTTGTAAAAACTTATAATTAACATGTTTAACAATTTTATTATTATTTTTTAAATATTTTCATCATCATTCCACTACGAACAATTAACAACCATTTTTTGCATTCGACTAAAATTCTATTACATTTCTTTTTGTATAATTGATAATTCAAAATAAATGCTTATCTACCTTAATAATTTTGAAAGAGGGTCGATGATGCAATAGGCGTCTACATAGTAGGTAAATATCTGAGCAATCATATCATATCATATTAGAAAGATTCATTTGAAAGTGGGGTCAAAGAAGTTGAGTGGTTATGATTATGTTCATTCATGTTAGGAGAGTTGGTGAAAAATCTTGATATTCAAGAAATAGACCAAAAACATGTTTTTGGAGTAGGTAAGTCATGTGATTTTGGTTGAATCTTTCTACAATGTTCATTGTAAATTCTAAGTTGCTAACTTAATAAATTATGCTAAATGATTTTTTCTTGATGGAATTTGTATTGAGGTTGTAAGAAATCTATATATTTTTTTATTTTATTTTTTTAAATTAACTGTTTATAATTCATTTGAAATCATAATGACCATTGTAAATAATAAAAGTTGATTTTTTATAAAATAAAATAATTTTATTATAAAATCTTTATTCAACTCTTTCAATTCATTATGTTCATCATAAATAAATTAGTAGTTTCACTGAAGGTGCAAGTCATTTTAGAATAAATGTATATTTAATTGGGTGATTTTTTTTGGTAAGTGTTTTTATTTTATTTGTGGAGTCTATTCCATGTGACTCCTAGAAACGATCGTCAATCAAACACCTTTTCTCTCAATCGGTGACTCTTCTACCATGACATTCACATTGTATTACGAGTGATGTTCCCTTATGCATCGATGTGGCATACACTTTTCAAAACCTTTGGTACTCACTTCAACAAGAATGAAAGTAACAAAGCAACTCCATAATCTCGGATGAGCTTAACCAACATGCACAAACTTGATGCATGTTGCATGGCTCCTAACCCCATTAAAGTCAATCAATGTTGAACAATCATGGACTTAACCATGATTAAATCACCTTGGGACTAATCGATGCTTACTCACCACCACCATCATGTGTCCCTCTGATCGCAAACTAGAAACATCATCGTAGTTGTAACATCAATCTTAACGATAGCTACAACAAGAAATGCAAATGGCATGGTTAAGTCAAACATGAAATGCAACCATGTGGTTAACCAAAAATCATTTTACATCATGGGTGCCATTGAGGCATGCAAGAAATGAGCACAAAGTTTTATGATTAGCTCTGCAATCAAACATTATAGAATTCAAAATTATTATTGGTCATGGGCATGCAATGGGAAGTTCCCATTTGATGTTAATCTTGAATGGAAAACAATGTCATCCCGTGAAGTAGTTTGATACTTGCACATGCACTCAAAATCATTTTGGATTCAATATTTACTACAAAAGGACTTGAAGGAGAAGGATTGAGCTCATCAGGTAAAAACTAAGCATCAGGGCGTCTCCAAGATTAGTGTAATCATTTACATTCAATATTGCACAAAAAATACAAAGGAATTTTCATATATTATGCATACATTGGGGCACTTTATGAATTATTTGACATGCCTCTACAACAACCCTCTTCAACATTTCCACTTTTTGTAGGCCTACATTGTACTAATGGAATTACTCACAAAATTGTCTTTCCCATTACCCATTTTCATTGTATTTTCATAAATCTTTTTACTTTTCCATAGAGTTGCCACACTAGGACACGTTCTTAAAGTACCAGTGAAGATTCTTGACTAGGCTTTATTTTGGTTTGTTGATTTTTGTAAAAATATTTCTATTGCCAATTCATCTTGTTCGTTTTTCTCTTAGCATGCAATCATTGCATACCTTGAATCCAAATTTCATTGAGGCATTTTAAAAAAAAAAATCATCATTCAAGATGGTTGATGCAATATAAAATGGATTCCATGCTCTAGTTATTTGAACACAAAGCAATAATAACAAGTAAAAATTAAAGTGAATTGATTGTTGTTAAATTAATTTTTAAATGACTAGAGAGAGTATTTCCACCAAATAGAACAAAAATACAACACAATGAACAAGAACATAAGCAAAACAATGTAAATGTGAAATGAATGTTATTTACTATAAGTTTAAACTTTTTACATTTGAAAGAAACATAATATATTCAATGATTATGAAATATTATGAGGTGGAATATTTTAATTTGTTTGCATCATTAGAGGTTTCAAATAAATCAAACATATCTCACAGTTTGCAAATAATGAATTGTTTTTTTTCTTTTTTGAAGCAGTTAGTGTGAGGTGTCCTTATAATTTATTGCCTAAAATCAACCCCATAAAATACCTAAAATCATAATCAAAAGGTTAGCTAAAGGGACTAATAATATTGTAGAAATCTCCACTTCTTTGATTAATTCATCAATGAATGTTGTTTAATCCTAAGGCTTAGTTATGACTAATACACAAAAGTTCATGGCTAAAAATAATTCATTTATAATGCTAACATTTATTTCTCATAATATAGGTAGTGTACCTCCCTTTATATCTCGCAATATATAATTCACACTAACCCTACATTCACCCCAATTTATGATTCCACAACTCTTTCTTAACATACACCTAAACTACAATCAGCTAGCCCAGATCAAGGTAATCATTTACTTTCATTTGCTCAAATGTTGGTGATCTCTCCACATCCTTTTCGTTATCAAGTTCAATTACAGTACAAATATTGATAATATGTTCCCATTATGAAGATTAAATATTCATTATATGAGGTGGTAAATAAAGGTAACCAGTCATTCTTCACCACTGACACAAGGTTGCACACATATACATCACACTCTTTAAAGACTATCTAAAGTGATATGAATGCATGCAATAAATCACATTCAACAATTAGAATTTAAAAACTAGTGCAAGCCTATATTAAATCACATATAATGAAAATGTGAAATGTTTGTCACATCTTATAAGTATAAACACTATACATTGGCACAATACATAATATATTGAATGATTATGACTTTGTGCAAGGTGGGTCATTACAATTTGTGTACATCATTAGAGGGTTAAAACCAATCGAAAATGTAGATTACTAGGTAACCAATGATTTTTTTAAATTTATAATAGAGATTTTGTAACCTCCAGTTGTCCTTACAATTTTTTTATACATATCAACAACATATAATCCTTAAACTCTGTATCTATAGGATATATAAAAGGGAGTAGAATTATTGTAGTAATGTACACTTCTATGACATTTTCATTTATGAATGTTTAATCTTATGGATTTTTTATGAAAAAAGCACAAGATTTCATGGCTGTAAATACTTAATTTACAATGCCCACATTTCTTTCCTCTAAGATAGGTGGTGCACAGTTCCTGTGTGTCACTGAAGCTTAGCATATTTTAATGTGATTGCGACCTCTTTCTTGATTTTTTATGGGGTTTGTAGACATCCTTCAATGTTGTAAACCATAAGACTGACAAACTTGTATGAAAATTATTTTATGTTGTAAACAAAAAAAATTGAACATTGACTCGTGTAGGTTACGATGGATGGTCCCGAAGGAAACAAATTTCTGCAAGAGATATACATAGTGGTGGAACAGATGGTGTGTAATTTATTTATTGCCTTTATGGTCATTTTTTTAGTTAACATATTCTTTGTTGAAGCTAACTAGTTCCTACATTCAACATTTTATTAAAAGTATACTAGCAGCCACTCCTCATTATGGGTATGCCCCAAGTTTCACCCATATGATGGACAAATTCGAGATGAAAAGAGGGTTTTAAATAATGCTTCTGAAATTGGGGCTACATTTGTAACCACATCGAGATAGCCACTCCTTACCTACCAATTTCCAATAAGATAAACTTCATGGGCATTTGAGCTTTTTCCCTATACAAATGCAAAGACAGGGAATATCAATGCAAATGAGAGGACATCACATGTACTTCTCATGATTCTCATGGTTTTGGCCATGATAATTTTAATAGACATTTTGAATTTGTATTATACTCAATAATTTCTAACGTTTCATCCATGTTATGATTTGTTATGTCATGTTTAATATTACAGTAGGACATGGTAGAAAAGAGCCATGTCAGGGGGTGATCATCATTGTCTAGATGTCCCAATTTCTAAAGATGTATGATAACCATTGACAATACTCAATTTTTGATGTTTTGTTATTTTCATAGATGCTTCTGATTGCATTGAAATAATAGTCTAAAATATACTAATTTAAACAATCCTTATGGTTTTATATGTTATTTTGAAATGTTTTTCACTTAGAGGGGTCAAAGAGAGGCCATGGTTTTGAGGTTCATAATGACACATATAACAACTCTATCCATCTAAATGTTAGTATTGGGTGTACTTACTTTTTTACCCTTGTATTTTAATTACATCATACATGTATGGATTGACTTCTTTATGTTAGGTATTGTAGTAGGAACAAGTGAAGTCTGATAAGGTTGATGATGAGGTTGACAATAATGTTGTTGATGATGATGATAGTGACTAGCTTTCAGACACATCACAATTTGATTCAAAGGAGGATGAACCAAAAACTGTAAGAACATTTTATTATCTTTGGGGATATTTTCATTTCTTTTTTCATGTATTCTTCTATTCTAAGATGGATTCTTTGGTGTTCCATAGTTTTATAAAGAATATAGTATTGTGAACATGGGTATAAGCAAGCAGGATGCATAAAATTATTTGTTGTGGTTGTGCAACACATTTTATCATGAAGAAGATCATCCATTTTTGTCATTGGAAAGAATAAACACTCATCATATTTAGCTTCATTGTTGGTAGTTGGTTCCAAGGTGGCCCTCAAGGCATCCTTATAGTGGGAAAAGGAAACTAAGGGATAAAATAATCACTAAAAGACAAAAAATTGAGGCCAATAGTAAAACTCTTGAAAAATCTCAGCCTCAAAAAGAGAGGTAAGATAGAAAGATTGTGGATGGCAAGGGAGAGTGTATCTTTTGTCAGTAATCTTAATGATATAGCTTTGAAGGATATCAATGACATGATGGTTGCATATGATTTCATAGAAAACTAGGAACGAAGAAGGGAAGCTTACATATGGCAAAGAAACTATAGTCGATAACTGGAGTGAGAGAGAAAATAGGAGGAAAGGTGATGTGCAAGCAAGTGTGGATGTCAGGGAAGATGAAATTTGTTGATTTTTTTCCATGAAGCAAAAATTTAATTTACAATTTATGTTTTTTCAAAATTAACTTGCATATTTGTTGACCACTCACCACCTGGATTGCAGAGAGATGACCCATATATTGGTTGCACAAATGATGATCATGTTCCTTTGAGAGAATTTATGCAATAGAAAGGTAAAAGGATCTATTAGTGAAACTCAAAAAAAATTGATCGCAAAGATATGTTTTGTGTAGTAAACTCAATGACTATGTCCATATAATTAAATTACTATACTTCTAATTTTCACCAATGTTGATCTGATATGCCTAATTAATCATGTGTAGAGGAAGGCCATGAATGAAAGATGAGACCCCAGAGTGGATGCTCTATCTAGTGATGATGTTATAAATTATTATATTGATATCATAGTTAGTGTATCTTACATACCCTTTTGTTTGTTCATTTTTTGTTTCATTAGACCCCATTATTACAGATTTTGATTTTATTTTTTCTTGTAATTTAATGCAAGAATTGGATGGATATGGTGCAACACCATCCAAGGAATCATGGGCATGTTTTTCGAGGTATGTTATCCATATTTTATTAATAAATCTAGAGAGTTCAATATTTGCCTTTCTGTCTTATTATTTATATCTACCAAAAATTTTAACAATGGTACATTTAAATGTAGGTTTTTATTATGCGAGGGTGACTTATGCATATACTTTTATTTAATGCAAGTTGACTTCCATTTTTACCTTATTTAGAATAAGTTTCATGGCCATGCTATGAGCATGGATATTGCTACCATCTTAGAGATGATTATTTATATATACATACTAATGTGATATGCATGATGTAACATGTAATTAAACTTATTATTTAGCCATGACATTTCTATACAATTATTATTTTTGTGGATTGTGATGGAAAATAAATGTTCCGTCGATGACTAGTTTCATTATTCCTTTGTTGGTTATTATTATTTTTAGTGATGTTTTAAATGATGGTGTATGGATAATTTTTGCACTAATGTTCACATTTTCTCATGAAATCATGTTTATATGTATGATGTGTATTTCATGTTCATAGCTTATGTTTCATGTTCACGTGTTTACTTTATTCCTACATTGAATGTTGTAAAATTTAATGTTTAATTGCACATGTTTTCATTAACTTAGTCCGTGTTGTGAAGTAACCATGGTGGGATACAATGAAATATATAAATTTTATCATGAGTTTTACCTCATCCTAGCACTTTTCTCATTTCATGTATTTATTTTTTTAGGCATCACAAACTATCCTCCACTAAATTATTGATAACCATGGTTCATAGAAGAGTAAGAGGAATTTCAAGGAATGCAACACTTTTAATGATCATAACATGCATGCTAAAGGTGAGGTGTCATACATTTCTATCTTGGTTCTTGATGTTAATAAATTATGAGTAATCTACTATGTTTTAACTTATAAGAGTAGTCTATAACATTATGATTAATTATTAAATGTTCAATGTTTTAATAATGTTCATTAATTAACAAGTATATTGCATGATTTTTTATTTATCTATATATACTTTTACTCTAGCCTTGTTAAGTAATTTGATTGAATCTCTAATTTAACTAAGTTGTATGTATTTGTAGAGCTTTCAGGTAGTGAAGATCAAAATGCATGCCCAAAAATGTTATATTAATTTGATGAAGTTATTGAAAGGTTGAGATGTGAGGGTTCATTGTCACTAAAATATCATATTGGTTTGAATCTATCACTTGCATTGCTAGAAATCAAATCTCTGATCACACAAAAATTGGTTGTTGATCAAACTTCTTCAAAGTGTAAGGAAACGTGTTCAAAAGTTGGAAACCATAGTTTTTGAGAAGAATAGAGTCATTTTATAGTTTCAAAACACTATTTTCACATTAAGTGACAAGAAGATGGAACTTCAACAAAATTTCTTAACTAGGAGGTTGCAAATTCCTACACAAAATTGCTCCATGACTTTAAGGTTGTGACTGCAAAGGCCATACAGATAAAGCATAAAAGAATGATTTTCGTATAGCCTCATGGTATGAAAATTTTGAAGGTATAATATAAATTTTTTTCTCTTATGTTTATGGGGTGATTGGTAGTAAACCTAACATTCGAGATAAAAACAATGCCAATTAGTTACGTGCATTGACTATTGTGAGCGTTATGTTCTATATGGTTCTCATAATAGTTTCAAACCATTTGAGACATTCATTTATGTTTTTTAATATTTTTTAATATGAAAATATTACTAAATTATATGTGTGTACACATGGAATCCCAATAAATATAGGTGTATAACATAAATTGAATCTTTTTATTTGCCCATTACATATGTTATCTATTTGTTGCACATGGTGGTATGTATTGTATATTTCATTTATGTTCACTATATTCTATTTATAACATGGTATATTTTATCTAATTTTATGTTTATGGGTTGAAAATTGTGGCTTCTATTGTATTTTGTGTTTGTATGTCTAATATGGTGCCTTGTATGTCAAACATGGTCTTCAGTTTTTATTCTATTGTGTGTCTTAAACATGTTATGTGAAAAATATGGAGCATTGGTATGATCCTAAGGAGTTATTACCTTGATTTAAACACATTTCACCTTGTGTATGATGTAATTTCATCAAGGGATCTTACAAGAATTATCTTTTACATTGGAATTTTAAGAATAGTATGTTATTACAAGATTCTTGGATAGTTGCAAACAAGGACAAAAAAACAAACTATGATTATAATTTTGTACATTTGGATAATCCTAATTACATCAAGGAGGACTAAATAAGGTAATATGTCTATACAAGACCTTAGGAAGGTCTAGATAGGTCTGCAAAAGAGATATGCATGTGTTTTTATGGAGTTGCAAAGTTTATTTGTAAACTATTGCATATGTAATGAATAAAGAATGTTTTTTTTGAAAATACCTATTGGTTTTAAATCTCTTAAACACACAATTTTTATTTTTATTTTTAATCCATTATGTATTAATGCAATGCTTTAGTACTCCATTCAAGTCTGTTAAGGTCTACCAATAGGGTTTACAAAGAATAATCTGCTAAATAGATGAGTTTTTATGTGAGTTATTAGATGTATGAGACTTGAAGATTATGTAAAATATTAGTTAATACCTTTATATAAGCTAACCCAAATAGTAAAATTCCTTGAAATTCATTAAAATCTATGAACATTACATTTTTGACCTCTTGGGTCTATGTTTTTGGTGATAATTTGTGAAAATCATGTTTAAGAAGTTGTTTATAGCATTTTGGAACTTGTCAAAACATTTAATTTGTAAATAGAGTTTTAATAATATATAAGAGAGGTTATCCACTATTAAAACTCCATGAAATTCCTTGCAAGTTAAAATCTACAATTTTGATTGTCTAGGCCTCTGTACAGGACTTAGTCTAGGGTTTAGGAGTAAAAACCTCTAACTTAAATGCCATCCATTGAAAGTCATTTAAACTTATTGTATAGTTTCATGAAACCATTTTGAAAATTATTCAACTATATTTATGACTTTTAATATCATGTAAGGACCTATATAGAGGATTGTGTATTGTTTTGTTGTAGGTGTCCATTAAAAAGGACACTGATAAGAGAAGATTGTTTGGTTTTGTGTTGTTATTGGACTTAATGTCATGTGAAAGGTTGGTTTTATTTCATAGTAATTTTAAAACATGTTGTAAAGGTTATCTAAGTTATTTGTGTTTAATTTGAGGTAAGTTCCTATAAGGAGATTAGAATAGGCCTGTGTAGACCTAAGAAGACATAATTTTACTTAGATGACACTTTTAAGAAACCAATGAAATGAATATTGGTTTATTATTGATATAGATAGACTATGAACATTATAGAGGTTATGAAAAAGAATAATAAGAATATTTGAAGATCTAATACATTTTCGTTAGTGAGATAGTGATGATTGTGTAACTCAGCCTGTGGGTGTGTGTGTGTGTATGAGCAAAGAGAATCTTAAAAGGTTTTAAGATGAATAACCTATCTAAAAATCTTCATATATTATGAAATATTATGTGAATTTGGAATAACATATTACAAGTGATTTTATAAATTATTCAAGACCTTAAATACTCAAAGGAACTTAATCTTAAGGATTGTGTTGTGAGAGATGTATATGTGCACATAGACATTAAGGTCTATAGGTTTAAATGGAGGTCTAAACCCTAATAAAGTGATACAATAAAAATAAGGTATGAGAAGGGGTAAAAATAGATTTATAAAAATATTATTGGGCTTATTGACTCTGATACTTTCATCTCCTGATCATAGACTTGTGTATAAGACCTAGTGGAAAGTACATTTTGTTGACTGATATAAAACTGGTAAAATAGGGTCTTCAAAAGAAATTCTAAGTAGAGGGACAATAGTAATGTGGTCCACATTTTATCAGAGTAATAAATAAGTTATTAAATAGGGTGGTATCTCTAATATGTTCTGGAATAGGTATGTCAGTCATAGAACAAGTACAGAGACTTTGTATGTAAATTCATCAAACATTGTGTTCATCCATGGTGAGTATAAAAAGCGTTAGTCATTAAATAAGTTGAGAGGAGTGAGACCATAGAGGAAACCTTTGACATATAGAGTATGATCTCATTGGTCTTGTAAGACCAATCTCAAGGGGATAATATTTAGGTAAAGGGTTAATATAAACTACAAAGGAAGTACTTACAGACCTAATTACAAGTATGAATAATTTGCAGACATTAAAAAATACTAATTGGCAATTGACACTCAAAGAAGGTCAGTGAATAATAAAATCCAAGGCATGTATCTTTAATCCTATAATTTACATGAACACCAAAATATCACAAAAATATGATTCTAATACATTAGCTATAGGAAGTCATACATGCAATAACCAAGAAACTAGATCATAAACACCAATGAATTTATCAATAAAGAGTGAATACTTGTTATATAAAATACATGAACACCAAACTATCACAAAAATATGATTATGATGCATTAACTATAGCAACTCACTTTTTTTTTAAATTAGAAATTGGATCATAAACACAAATGAAGTCATAAATAAAGAGTGAGTGTTTATGACATCCAAATTACCTATTTTTCAATTCATCATTTAAGAGTGACTATTAATTGTATAAAATAGTGACATCAAAATAATAATTGTGAGATTTATCATCTTTATCAATATTAAATTAAACATAATTAATTTAAACACTTAAAAAACATGCTATGTCTTTTGAACTTTCTTTTCACAAAATAATAAGTCCACTATTCACTATCTAAATTGACATTGTCACCTAATGGATAGTACTTGTCATCACTGTTATCACCTCTAGTGTGCACAAAGAAGTAAAGAGGCTTTGTTCATGCAATTATTTGGCCTAGTTAGAATAGTGGAAAATATGTGGTGTGGGTTATTTTATACCTCTTTCAAAATATTGTAAATGACTATGCTAGACAAAGTCTCCTCTGCTCATGATAGTTACTTCTAATGCTAAAAAGTTTGTAATGCACTCTAAATGAGAGCTTAACACTGATGAAAAATTATGAACTTGATCTGGGTGTACATAGACATAAGGATCATTTGATACCTTCATTGGTAAGTATTTATCTAGGAATGGCCTTATGTATGTTGGGATAGTGCCAAAAGTATTCCAAATATCTAGCAAAACTACATTACACTCTGGCCATTAAGAGGACCACTAAGTGAAGAAGTCACAACAATGCCTTTTTATTAGTGGCAGGAACTCATAATTAGACATAAGAATGTGGTATGAAGAAAAAAAAATTAATGAAAAAGAAAATTAGACCATCTCAAACCGTTGGGTTGGATGACATTTACAAATTATCTTAGCTCCCTCCCATTAATGACATTGGTCATTGTATACAAGTTGTGGCTCATTAGATATTGTGTCAAAATCAATTCATCCAGGAATGATGTCCTCTTCTATATGCACTTATATAACTCTTCTCTGATTTCTACAACTCTACCCATTTTTTGGTATTCTACGAACAAACCTACCACACAATTAAAAAACATTTAACGATGATTTCCAAAAAATATCGGTTATGAAAAGTTCATATCTTCAAAATTAACCATGAAAAATCCATGAAGATTTGTGGAGAGATGAAATAAGGTGAATATTAAGTTTTAAAGGTGTTTTTAAGACTTTATAATACCTATAGTTGAATATATTGTAGTTTTATTAGTGCTTGAGATACGTATATTCATAAAATAATGTAAATGTTTGCAATAAATAAAATTTGTTTGTCATGGGAGAACAATATTTATGTCATGTACCATGTAATGTTATATTTGAATACATTTTATTTTTTAGTTTTTTCTAATCCTATTATGTAATAATGATAAGAGTAGTTCAATACTAAGACTTTTAATACAATTCTATCAGCAGTATGTTAGAATAAAGGTATATTGTTGTTTGAATTTTTGTAATCTTATTATTCTTATATTTACAAAGAGTTCCAATCAAATTTAGAGTGATTTAATACATGGATTGAATCCTTTATATGCATAACCTTTAAAAATACCCTTTTTTGTACATTTGTATCCATTGTAGCCATTGATATATGTATGAAATTTTGCATGAGGTTGATTTTGAAATGGGAGAAGTTGAGGGAAGTTATTAGGATTGTGTTTAAAGTATTATATTGATAAGAAGGGTTAGTGTTTATAAATAATCACATTGAATCTATCAAATTTGGGATAAACCATGAAAACCATATGATAGGATTATTGAAATAAAAAGTCTCATGTCTCAATTTTGACCTCAAAAAATCATTCAAAACATTAAGAGTAATGTCTAGAAAGTATTTAGAAACTATTTGATGCAAGAGCGTCCTAAAATCATGAAAATATGAAGTTGTAAGTGGTATTAAGAGTCTTATGAGGTTGGTCTAGTCTTAATAAGTCCTTCTTGAGGCATTTTTAACTTTTCGTAGGTCATTTAAGGGGTTTTGGAGTGTTTCCCCAAAACTATAAATTTAAATTATCGAATATGTATATGTGTATTTAGGAGTAAATTGTAATAGTTTATACTTTGTTAAGAGTCCTATAGGTCATATAGGTAGTTTCCTACATATCTATGGATTTTATGAACCCTTTTTATGTCATAATCATCTAAAAGTCCATAAAAAGTGTATAGAAGTACTTGATAAGCCTATAAGGTCAATTTACTATATTGAGTTTTAGCGAGTAAAAGAGAATCTAAAATAATTTTAGGAAATTTACAAGACTTTTTTGTATTTAAATTAAGTTACAAACATCACTCATAGCCACATGGTGATGTAAAAGGGTATTTACAAGCATAAAAAGACAAAAACATCAGTTTGTTGAGTTATAAAGAAATTTTTTGGGTCTATTTTTCAAGAAAAGGACTGTAGTTATTTGTAATT
This sequence comes from Torreya grandis, assembly GCA_037957365.1. Classification (NCBI taxonomy): domain Eukaryota; kingdom Viridiplantae; phylum Streptophyta; class Pinopsida; order Cupressales; family Taxaceae; genus Torreya; species Torreya grandis. The sequence continues at coordinate 1,870,332 of JARHVA010002540.1, read as the reverse complement.
TTGTTTTTCCTTAGAAAATAAATAAAATTCAAACCATTCACATGTTTTCCATTTTATTTTATATATTATCATATATTTTAAGCCATTTCATATTGATTTTAAGCTTTAAAATTCATATGAACCCTTGAAAACCTCATAACTCTATGTTTTACCATCACAATCAATTACAAAGGTGTTTTTACATGTGAAAATTGATGTATGTACTCATTTTTACTATTTTAAATCATGTATGGGTTCTATAAGACCAATATATATGTTTTGAATTTTTAAAATGGCTAATGAGATATATGAACATTCACTTTGAAGCTCTCAACCTACTGGTTTTCGGGGTTTGGTCAAAACAATAGTCGTAAATATAAAAATATTGCATAAAATGATTTAAAATATCATGATAATTTATAATAAAACATTTTTGACATATTCTAAGTGTTTTTAGTTCATAAGAGACTCTAAAACTTCATATATATACGACTAGGTTTATGTCTACCTATAGATGTTTGTTTTGAAAGACTTGTATCAAGAGATAAGGTGATTTATTCTTTGTTTTGATTCCCAAAAAATGAGATTAGGCTTGGAACATGTTTTATATGTTATAAGAATATTATAAATCTAGGTTTCAAGTGTTAAAATATGTATTTTATAATTTTAACCTACTTTAGCTCTAAATTAGGCTTAGAGACCTGGAAGCCTAAAAAAATAGAATAAGAAGATTTAAACCTTATCTCTTTAGATACATATGGTTTCATGTGTGTATAATATATACATAGGTACTTTGATATTGTATATATCCTTTACAAGATACTCTACACCAAGATTTGTTAAGAAATAAAGTGAGGAACAAACCTAAATGGTTTATACACAATCCTAAAATAGAGTTAGAATTGAGTTGATTTTCGATAATTTAGTGATCTAATTGGTGCTTGAACTTGTGTCAAACAATATCCATAAACTCTGTATCATCCTCTTGGTTGATATGATAGGATTTTATGGATGATTATGTCTAATTAAATAGGGTATTGTTGAAACTTATGTTTGTCAAGATTGAAAGTGACTCTCATATTAAAAGTAGTAGATTTATTTTAAAATGTTCTTATTATTGGTATGTATCTCTATGTAGATTCTTGTACACCTCCCAAATGCTAGGATACATTATGATCATGTTGTTAGAGCCTTTTTATAGGAAACATGTTTATCCTACTCATAAATATGCACCTGCATCACTATTCCAATCCTCAAATTCAATGCATGCATTGATGTACACATGATTCAACTGACTGTTAAGACTATGCATACATAGAAAAATAGGGCATGAATAAGGTTCACTAATAAATCTTCAATCTGACACTAAATCAACTCAAACTTGGATGAATTATATTTATTCATGTTTAAAATAACATGGATCCACACATTTCAAATGATATATGATATTCATTAACCCCACACACACACACACACACACACACACACACACACACACACACACACACACACACACACACACACACACACACACACACTCATCTTGTTATAAAATAGTAGAAATCAGATTATAACTCTAATTTCATAAAAAAAATAGAAAACCTTTCCATGGGATCATAATTTATTTTCATGTGATAATGATGTTGTCTCATGGATAACATGTTATTGATTTTTGAAGTACACACTAATATTTAGATTAATGAGTTATAGACTGAATTTTATATCTATGTGAAATGAATCTAGAATGGATATGCTTATAAGTATTATTTTATAATGATGAATATAACATGTTAGATTATGATGGTATATCTATTCTTGATTATTATATACCTTCAGTGGAATACAATTTAAAAAATGAGAAAACAAATTGAGAATGGATTCTTGTGGCTCACCACTTATGAAACTCATGTGTTATCTAACTATCTTACTTAATGAAGGATTTATTTACCAATATTAGATGCTTCTCAAATTTTGTTTATGTTCTTCTCATAACATTTACTAAACTCCTCATCTCTTATACATTATTATAATATTTATAAACGATAATAATTATAAATATAATGATAAAAAGGTTCATGGATAATACAACCCACATATTAATATTTGATCATTACCTATCAGTTGGCTTTTTTTGCCCATAAATGACACTATACTTACTTCCCCCCAAACAAAAGAAAAAAAAGGACTTGAGAATATTTGTATTGATCTAATAATATGTGGGCCAAATTATGAATATATAGGGATGTTAAATCCCCCACCCCAGTTGAGTTAATTAATGGAATTGATAATCTACAGCTACGGTCTTCAGATTTCCTTGATCAAAATTAGAACAATTATTTTAGGACTACAAATAGTTATTAATTTCTTTGAATCTTGTATTATGACATTAAAATCATCTTTTATCTTATTTTTACATGTCAAATAGATTTTATATTCTCTCCTTCATTATATGGTCTAAGTAAAAACCTAACTTCTTGATAAAAAAGAAGACCATATTCTTCCCAACAAATTATCTTAATATATATCATTTACTCAATTTAACCTTCTTTCATTGTACCATCAACTTATAGACACTTAGCTGAGGTGTAATTACATTAACGTGATAGTCACATCATACTACTGACCTCTTCAGACTCTTTGAAGAGGATTTATACATTTTCAATTGTCCACAAGGGTTTAAATGCCTTATAACATGATTTGAATATTTAAATATAGGTTTTATAGGGAAAAATTTATAAACATGCTAGGATTATTAATGTAGGATAATTAGTGGGATAATATAAATTTGTATATGATAGGGTAATTGAGTTAGTTTGAAGTCATTTTGTAGAGGCCTATAAGCCTTGTGAGTAAAATTACAATGGTATGGACCTATATAATAACCCTAGAAGGTCAATACTATGTTGTAAAGGTCCATTTACATATGCAAAGGTGAAAACCACATCATTAGTTGTCTATAAACTAAGAATTCTACATTGGAATAGGTAAGATTGTCATGTATTAAGGATTGTTGAGGAAGACTAGGTCTTCTCACAACCTAATGGACTATATTTGTAATTAGTTGAGAGAAATGGTATAATACCATATCTAAAGAGGCTAAATGAATAATTAATAGGAAAAAGTGTGAGAAGATTGAAATATAGGTCTTCTTAAGAGAGAGTTAAGGTTTGGTCTGAAGATGAGGTTTGTGATGAAGAAATCAAGGTCTATTTAGGTTTACACATGTATGTTAATGGTTGTTCAATAAAAGAAGGTAGTAACATGGTGGAAAATATATTATGGTTTCTTCATGATGTGTGATTACATGTTTATGTAATTCCTATAGTAGTATGTGTGCATCGAAGGTATTGAGAACCTGATTGTACATTAAGCTTACAGAAGGTTCTAAATAAAAATGCCTAGTAGGAGGAGATGGACATGTTCTCGATTACATGTAAAATAAAGAACCAATTTAAAGGTAAGATTTAATCATATTAAGATCACTTTTTACATTATTATAAAGTTAATAGAGATAAAATTGATCAATTAACCTAATTATAGTCTCTTGGGTTATAAGACAAAAACATAGTCATCTACAGTCGAACTCAAAGTTGTGCAAATACATAAAAAGATGTGTATGATCATGAAACAAGCATTGTATAGGTTGGATAATGTGAATCATATTATTACACAAGTGTTTATTCTTTCATAAAGTGTATAGAATATATGAATCATTGTTTTGAAGCTCTCAAAGCCTCTGTACATGTTAAAAACCTAGTTTTATTAAAACGATGATATCTTCAAATCTAATTAGTGAAATTATAAAAAATTGCATCAAAATATGTGAAATGAATTTTATGTTATTATTAAATCATTTAAATGTTTCCATATATATTGAGGAAAGTTTTATAGGTAACTATACTAAATTATGCATGTATGTGTATGCGGTTAAAAAGGCAATCAAGGGATTTTGTGATGTTTTATTAGATACTAGGTTTTAAATCTAGTAATACGAGTTAGATTTTTTAAAAAATTATATAATAACTCTAAATAAACATTTCACCAATTTTAATTAAGCTTTGTTTGAGCTTTGACCTCCTAGAAGGTTAATTAGGCCTAGTTTGAAAATAGGGTTTAATAACATAATTGAGATATTAAGGTGAAACCAATACCTTGATTGGTTTAATAGTAATATAGGTCCTCATATTGAAATAAATAAGGTATGAAATATTATTTAAGGTTGTAAAAAGAGTATTAACCCTAATGATATGGAGCAATCAAGCCTGAAATCAGTCTTGTGATAGAATTGTAGATGCATGCACTAAAAGTGAAGGTTAGAGTATTAAAGGTGTATAGCATTTACAAAAACTATCTTGAAGAATGTGGGAGCTTGATATGGGTATAGAAGCAGATATTATAAAGTGATCATTGTAGGTCATAAGCTAAGTAAATCCCAATAAATTAGTTCAAACCTATGAGTAGAAGAATCTCAACTATAACAATGTAGAGGACACAAAGAGATTAAGAAGAGTGTTATTAGTACTATATAATAAATATAAAGAGGGTAAATCTTAAATGATAAAGTCCTATTGAGAAAAATTTATTGAAATAAGAATAATATAGTGTAAATAGACCTAGTTAAGAGAGTGCTTGTGGAGAGGCCTAATTACAAGTATGGGAGTATTTGAAGATATATAATAAGTAGTTGAGAATCAAACCTCTTATAAGGATTCCAATAAAGGATTAATATAACAAGAACTAGCCACTAAGAAGGTGATTATAGATTTATCGGGTTGCCAAAACATGTAAAGGTTAATATAACAGGGATATGGGTTTTAAAATCTAGGATGGATGACAATGAAATTATAGATTGTCATCAAGTACTAATATCATGATTTTAACTTCTTAAACACCTATTTAGGACCAAAATAGTACTATATATACCTTTTATTACCTACTAATACCTTTTACAATGTTTATTGAATCATGTTATGACTTTAAACCTTCATAACATAACTCATTTGACTTATATAGACCACTATGTATAAAAATTACATGTGTTAACTGATGCTTCTACATCACAATCTATTTCACATTAATGTATAAGCATAATTACAAGACTAAGTGTAGTATATGAAATCTTGAAAAATATCATTGGTCTTGTAAGACCAATACTAAGAGGATAAGACTAGATACAAGATATGATAAAGACAAACCTAGTAAAAGGAGATTTGGCATACCTATTTGACAATAAGGATTGTAGACCTATAGTGTAAGAGGTTGAACTAGACCTTAAAGGAACCTTAAAAAGGTTATTATAAAGTATTGGCCATTTAAAATAAAATAAGACTGATCAAATAATTTAAGTCACATTGAAAACAAACATCAAGAAGGCAATCAATGTATCGATAAAGAACCACCCTTATTAGGGTATCGATGATTTTAATGTGTGTTATAGTAGTATAGTTTGATAGAAAAAAAATTATGTTAGTGGAATTGAATCTAATATAAGGCTATGGTGGTTGTACCCATTTTGAGGTAAAGCCAAAATTTCCCCCTTTTCTAGAATACATTAAATTATTTTGTAACCAGTCTATTGCATGAAGATGTGGAATGTTTATGGAATATCTTTACTGAAATGTATGATTGATTAAGTGTGTTTTTTGGTGAAGAGGAGAGTAAGAAACTATCAACTAGTATCACCTTAATGTTTGACGTATGCCACCTGCAAAGATGTAGAAAATAGCTGTGGAGGCATATATGAATGAATAATAAAACTTAAATAACCTCAAGAATATGGACAAATAACCAACCATAATAGGGTATCAATGATGTTAATTTGTGTTACAACAATATAGTCTAAATAGAACATTGTACACATTAGTGGAATTCAATGAATATAAGGCTATGGTGATTGTACCCATTTTGAGGTCAGGTCAGATTTCCCCACTTTTTGTAGAATTAAAAAAAAAATAGTAGCTACTCCATTGCACAAAGATGTGGAATGTTTATGGATTATCTTTATAAAAAAATGTACAATTGATTAAGTGTTATGGCTAGTAGAGAGGAGAGCATGAAACTATTTACTAGCATTGGCTAGATGTTCTTTGTATACCACCTGCATAGATGTAGAGAATGGTTATGGAAGTGAACACAAATGAAGAATGCAACTAAAACACACTCAAGACTATAGAAAAGGAACCACCCTTAGTAATTATCAATGATATTAATGTTTTTCAAATAAATATAGTCTAAATAAAACATTGTGCACATTAGTGAAATTGAATTGAATATAAGACTATGATGATTATACCTATTTTGAGGTCAAGTCAGGTTTTCCCATTTTTTTTTAAATCCGTCAGATTAATTTCTAGCTACACCATTGTGTGAAGATGTGGAATGTTTATGGACTCTATTTACTAAAATTTATTGATTGATTAAGTGTGTTTATTGGTAGAGAGGAGAGAAGGAAACTATTGACTAGCATTGGCTCAATGTTCAATGTATACCACCTGCATAAATGTAGATAATGATTGTGGAGGTGTAAAACAGTATAGTCCAAATAGAATATTACACACATTAGTAGAATTGAGTAGAATATAAGGCTGTTATAATTTTATCCATTTCAAATTCAAATCATAATATCCCTTTTTTCACCTAAATCCCCAAATCTTTGGTAGTTACTTTGTTGCATGATGAAGTTAAATGTTTGTGTTGTTTCACTTTTCAAATGGTCGATTAATTATGCATGTTAATAATACAAAGGAGACCAAAAATATATCAACTACCATGGGCTTGATGGTGGAGGTATAACAACTGCATAAATGGACATAAAGGATGTGTTATACACAAATGATGAACACAACAACACCTCCTAAAATACTATGGAAATAAAACCACCCTTGAATACATGTTAAAGATGTATAAGGAAAATGAAATAGGGACCTCATCAGTAGAATCAAATAATATAAAATAATATGTGAATTACACCCATTATAAGGTCAAAAAAAATTCCCATTTTTAATAAATTTTTTTATTTTTTAAAAAAATATGTGAAGTACACAAATTCAAAAGTGTGAGGCCAATGCAAGGCAATGGAGTTGTTTACTTTGAAATCAACCCCATTTACAATTTTATATAAGTATCTATGAATACAACTCATATGAAAGTAAAGATATATTTCCTCTTTTTGAAATGAAAAACATACATTTTATAGGTGCCACCTCGAGTGACGAAGTCAAATGTTTATTATTAGGCCATTTGTGAAATCTAGGATAAACAATATAAATGTCTTGCTAGAGAAGAGAGTAGAATTTAGTTGGAATATTCACAAGATACCTACATATAGAATATTAAATGTATGAATGATAATTAATTGGTAACAAGCACAATAATTTTGGTCATTTATTTTTTCTAAATAAGTTTTTACAACATTTACACATTCAGCACATCATAATCACAAACAACCAATAGAATGCATATTGTGAAGAAACCAAAATTCACATCACATGTAGACATTCTTATGAAATTCAAATGTATCCAATGATAGTTATATGCATATCATCACCACATAAAGTCATCACTGCATAGGCACATGATAAGGAGATGATCATCCGAATAATAGATAGAAATCACTGCATAGTCAAACAAAGTTTGTTGCCTATTGAGAGTTATGTAACATATATAAGTACATATTATTTATAACATCCAATAAACTTTATATCCATTCGCCAAAGAGAATGCAAAAATAATACAAAATCAACAAACATGATCACTACATAATAAAGAAATGAAAATGAGTGCACATCAGTGATGATGTCATGCACATGAAAATTAGAGACACTATCAAAAATCACTTATGCAGGCACCTCCTCTAAATCAGGTATGGCTAACGTATCCATATTCACTTTGTTTTTTGTACTTTATACCTCCACTAAGGGTCATTCTTGAATGTGTTCACTTACATGATGAAAATCAGTGTTCTAACAATCGATAAAAGTGTCAAAAAAAGTCTAGTGTGGGAAGGTCTTCCAAATTAGGTATGAATAATGCATCCATACTGATTTTTCTTGTTTCATTTTATTCCTCATGTGATCCTCCTCATTCAAGAGATTAATTTGAACAATGGATGTGAATATATTGAAAACAACTATACATGCAATATGTGTCATTGTGAAATTTACTGAGGACACCATCTAGAACACCCCTTTCCCCTTTCATCTTCATGAAAACATCATAATCAACCTCCATGAAAATACCTCTTTCATCTTTTAAATGGAAACACATGTTTAACCCGTCTATTAAAGCAAGGTAGCAGGCACAATTTAATGAAACTTCATCAAAAAGTAGTTGATCATATTACATTATGATTTCATTGTCAAGACTAAATAACATGCATTTGATATAAATATTACTTCATTTCCATTATGTATAAATCAATACATGCGTGTGTTACTTGCTCATACAACACATATTAGGAATGAACTACAAGAGAGTACAACATATATGATTTCTTGCAACATATGAGATTTCAAACAACATTGTCAATTATATGTAAGCAATGGTTACTCATACACATAGAAATAAATAAACTTGATAACACCCCCTACACTTCATATATCGTGTGTCACATTCAAATACTTATTTTTTACATGCAATATTAGATTTGACCCATTGTGATGACTAAAATAAACATATGACATATAACATGCTATAGTAGGACTCAAATTATTTGCACTTTTTAGTGTTTATTCATTAAATTTAATTTACAAATAGTTTGTAATGACAATATACAATTTTTTAATGATAATATACTATTTTATCATACTTATAAACTCTCATACACAAGAAATGGCCTGCTCCATTATTAATTTATTTGTTTTGGATAAATGAACATGTGGGTTGGACTTGCAGGTATAGAAAATTCAATTTATACCATCGAATGGGTGATTGGAGATTTGGTTAACAACGTTGATATTCAAGAAAAGGTGCGAGAATAAATAGAGCAGTTTTTAAGAGTAGGTACTACGGTGAAGAACACAGATGTCTACAAACTGTCATACCTCCAGGCTGTAGTGAAAGAGACTCTCCAAATACACATGGTAGCTCTACTCTTGATACCTCATATGAACCTCAATCAAGCCAAGCTTGGGGGTTATAACATTCCTACCCCAACCAAAATTCTCAACAATACATGGTGGATGGTTAATAATCATGCACTGTGGGATAATCCTCAAATTCATGGACATGTGTTAGTATATTATTTAGATTTAACTTATTTAACGCAACATCTTTTATTTATATTGAATAATTTATTATAAAAAACATCTCACACACACACACATTAAGCACCTTCAAAAATATTAGCTACACATACTAATGTATTAAATAACCACTACAAAATCCCACATACTAAATAACATTTTAGGTAGAATGACAATTGTAAAAATTATCATAACTTCATTATTGTAACTCAATAAATGGAGGAACTCAAGTCATAGATTAAGGAGAATTAGAGGCATTAGATTTATTAGCCTTCAACCATCCAAAGAATATGGATGATGTTTTCTTAATAGAGTCGATATCCTTTGCCTGCCCCACCCCTAACAGAAAAATTAATAACATCAACCCCATTAGACTTTGAATTTACTTATAAGCTTTTCCAATAATTCTAGGAAAAAATGATTCTATCTTTGGTGAACCACCTTAATTATTTACTTAATATGCAAAAACTTATTTTAAGGAACACCTATCAAATCCAATGTTGCAGGGAGTTGAGCGTTTTTTCTCTTATCAAGGATTTGGAAGAAAGAAATAGATTATGACTTTCGACCATTTATATCCTAGAAATGCAGAAATATATGCCAAGAAGCAAGGTAAAATTATCTTCATTGAGTAGTAATAAATATGTGGCAACTGGATAAACCCTAATCTTCCCTCAAACCAAGTTTGTAAACCAATGGAGACAAAAAGTGACTTGCTAAGAGAAGAAAAAGACCTTTAGTGAAGGACTCATGAATTTATTTTTATGGAGGACAAAAATATGGGGGAGGGAGAATTATGCAAAGAGGGAGTTGGATGGGTTAGTTTTGGAAGAGGCAGGGGAAGTATATGGATATCAAGGATGGGGTTTAAAGATCAAGGAGATACAAAATCAATGATAGTAGACTTAATGGAATGATAAAATTGGGATTTCAACAAGAAGCCAAGTTCACTTTCATATTACAAGACACAACTAAAGATCATTCCCCATTGCATGAGCACTTTGGAAGGGATAATAATAAAGGAAACAACTTTCAATTTATGTCGGGGAATAGGAAGACAATAATGGATGGATGCCACTCCATACGAAAAAAGATGTCTCGAGGGAAAGAAATTTGTTTAAGGAATATTATGATGGTAAAAACAAACTTAAATTTAAAACAATCAAGATGAAGGAAGACTTAAACATTCTAATTATAAAAATATTGAGAAATTGTATTAAAAAAAGGTAACCTTCACATTTATGAGAACACAAATCAGATAATGGAACCCAAGTCACTAGAATAAAAAGAAATAAAACCAAAAATTTTAAAAGAATCAAAAAAAAATCTACAAAAAAAAATCAAAATATATTGAATGCATTCATCGAAAATAAAATAAAAGGGAAATCCCCTCCAAAATAAAATATACCTTATATATAATGAAATGTTAAGAAGACTCAAATCCTCTTAAAAATTTCACTTACTAAAATGAGTAGCTAAAAAAATCTAGAACATATATATTACTACTACAAGAAACATAGGGAGATATGCTCCAATTTTATATGTTTGCTAAAGGAATTTGGAATAATTAGACTTTGTAAGTGGAAAAGTAAATAGTTATTGATAGAGAACTATTTCCTCTTTAGAAACCCAACTTTTAAAAAGTACATCTATCTCTCATTCCTCTTTTCACTATTAACGTATATTTTTAGGATTTGAAGGGAGACATCAATTTTCCTTCTATAATATATGTGGTCCCATAGACTTTGAGGAGAAATAATATTGCTAAAAACAACTTGAATATTTTTGGAGTAATGAGATCCTAAAATGGATATCAGGGGGTGACTTTAATGCCATGATGTCTAGGGAAAAATCACACCAATTCAATCTTTCTATCTAGTTCCGTGAACTTTAATGAGGGCTATGTAAATTTCGCTCTTATTGACGTGGATGGAAAAAGCACACTAAGTCAATCTTTCTATCCAGTTTCATGAATTTCAGTGAGGGTTATGTAAAATTTGCTTTTATTAATGTGGATCCCCAAAAAATAAGAATATTTAAATGGAAAAATAAAAATCTGGGTGATGAAGCAAAAAAATATTAGAAATATTTATTCTTAACTCAAAATGAGGATTAACAAACGAGTTGTTCAGTATTAGAAAAGAAAATTTTAAAAAGTGGTAGAATATAGATAAAAGATATGATTCAATTTAATGTGGAGTTACATTATTTTTTACATGGAAGACCTTTAAACTTGATATGATTCAATTTAAGGTGGAGTTATATTAATTTTTGATTTGATGTCTGAAGAAAGTTTGAAAAAGTGGCAGAATATAGAAGAAACAAGAGGTAAGAGATTGAAACAAGAGGTACAAGATTCATCGTGAAATAAAATTTAAAAAATATTATGATTAAAAGGTAAAAAATTAAAGTGAAAATTTCAAATAAAGAAAGTTTGGCAATTTAATGTGGAATTATGTTATTCTTTAACTTGATGTATGAAGAAAGTTTGAAATCATCGTGGAATATAGAGGAAAGAAGGTGTGAGAGATTCATCATGGAAAAAAATTAAAAGATATTATTATTTTAGTGGAAAAATGAAATAAAGAAAGACTATAAACTTATTTCAAAAGAGATTCTTTTTAATTAGAAGAGCTAACTATAGTGCACAAAAAAATACATAAGGATGTGATAAATGAGCAATTATTATAAAAGGAGAGAAAAAGTTAATGACCATTTTTTAAAAGATCGTAAGAATGGAAGAAATGTATTAAAAATAAAAATCAAGAGTTAAATTGGTTGAAAAAAGGAGACAAGAATGATAAGTTCTTTTATATATATATGGAATTTTATTTAATTACTCATACATTATTGTTTACTTTTAAGGTGCACATGTATTATTTATTTCTAAGTCACGAGTAGGCACTAATTGGTGCATATTTATCGATAACCTAATAATTTATACTAATTGGTACATATTTATTGAAAACCTAATAAATTATTAAATATTATAAATTAAGTAAATACTTAATTGATTTCTATGAATAATAGTATTCTTTTATTGTATTTCTAACTACTCACCAAAATCCTAAATCTAACACTAGCCTCCTCTCTTACCTATATAAGAACATAAAGGGATAGTGGGTGAGATGTATTTAAGATAAGAGTAACTATTATATATCAAAATTAGTCCAATGCTCTTAATCAAAAGAGATAACAATGATAGTTGGATGAATCTAAATTACTTTGTTTCTAAGATTTCATAGATTTACTATGCATGTATTGTGGGTGTTTGTATTATGGTAGTTAACATGATTGTAAATCATATCCAATAATTTAATATTACATATGATTTGTGTTGCATGATTCAGTACTTAGTTTAAAATTGGTAAGATAAACTAAAGTATCTTTGGCAATGCTAGAAATGGTTATATTATATATGTGATCTTCAGTCATACTATAAACATCAAGATATAGGGGAAAGATTTCAAGGTTTCCAGTTATATTATTATATGTGTGATATTATGATCTAGATCTTTGACTATACAATTTATTGCATAGATTGGAACTCTAGTGGATGACATGATTGAAAAATGATGGAAAAACAAAAAAGAAGATAAAATAAAAATTTTGCAAGAGTTGCTTGTCAAATTTTAATATAAAAGAAGAAAGATATGAAAATGTAAAGACAATCCAACCAGTGGTGTGATAGGATTCACATTAGGTTCACCAAAATCTACTATGATGGTAAAGCCAAATTGAATAATGCTAAGAAGTAAAAGTAAAAAATGAATAAAATGCAACAACACATGGGATATCATTCACATTGGGTTTTACTAGAATGTATTATGATGGTGAAACAAAGGTGAAGATAATGCTAAGATTTGAAAATGCAATACAACAAATAGTGGGATATAGTTCATATCGGGTTCACTAGAATGTATTCAAGGGCCAGGATGACCTCTAACAATCCTATTCTTCTCAATAGACTAGTATACAAATAAGGTCATAACAATAGTGTTTGCATATACTTGAAAGACAGGGTAAAGACCTAGAATAATAGTAGACTTAGCAAAGGATAATTCACACTAAATTATCAAGAGGATACGGTTCCAAAGATTACATCTAAAATATGGTATATGGCTCTTACCGGGGTGAAGATAGATATTATCATAACAATGATAAGAAAGGTGTGTATCAAGGAAGTCACATGTAAAGAACTTTTTAGTGAGGGTAACATAGATTCAAGATAACTATAAGTACTAAAATAATAAGAAGATAAGTGGTACAATGGTCAACCATTGGGTGTTCTTTGCAACCTAAAGTGAAAAATAGCAACCTAAAATAATTTTACAACTATACCAACTTATTAGGTATAAGTAGGAGAATAAACAAAGATAAACAAAACATCTAAAACATCAATGATAAAAGTAATATCTAATATTCTAAATAAATAATATTAAGGATATGGATACTTACATTTGGGTGGACTCGTCAGTGCCTCAACCTCCCCTTTTGGCTCAATTAAAACTTTACAAGAGATGTTATAGACTAAATACCTCAAATGGCAACTAGAAGACTTAGATATTCTTAGTTGGGGAATCCAAAGACTGGGACACCTCCTTTGTATGAGTCCTGTTATTGGGCTTCAAATATCATAAGCAAGACTAGACCTTCAAGATAAGAGTCTAACCTCTCATTCTTCCTTTTACTATTTAAGAGCAGAAGTGTGAGTGCAACCAAAGCAAATGAGTGTGTTATGTGACTTGATAATGTAAAATAACTCATATATATATGGATTCAATACCCAAAACTAATCTTGAATGCTAAATTGATGGTATCATCTATGCCAATAAAATTTAATGAGATGTTCGTTGATTCAAAATTATATTGGCTTGGTCGATACAATAGGGAAGACAGTGACAAACTCAAAATTGTATCAATTGAGCTGATACAGTAAAATTACAAAGTATATGCAAATGTTAAAAAAAAAAGAAAAGAACCCCCTCCCCCAACCTCCACACAGAAACACACTTTTACTTTCAAGATGTTTGAGAGTGTTTTCATACCTCTAGGTGTTATAACCCACATTTTAGGCTTGGGAGGATCCTATCACATTTAAGACTTAACTAGATATCAAGGTTTTAGGGTTAAAAAGAAAACATCATAAGAGTTATGAATGTTGTATGAAGGACCATATCTCTGGCAAAGTACTACAAGCCAATACCACCATATTCCCAATATTTTTATAAAAATATATACTCAAAAAAATTTATGCATTGACAAAATCTTAAAAAAACTATCAATAAAATAATCAAATAAATATTATTAAATAAATAAACATCACACATTATTTTGTTAATTTTATTATATAAAATGTGATTTAACATTCTAAATTTTATTAGTTACAATTTAAAAAATATATAGTTAATATATTTTTAAAAAGTCTATTTTATTAAAATCTCCATTCCACTACGAGCAATTAACATCATATTTTATATACTCTATTAACATTTCCATTACACTTATTTTTGTACAATTGCTAATATCTTTTTGATAAGGTAAGGTGGCAAACCAAGGGCCGAACCCTTTACAGAGCAAAAAAGACAAGAAGGCAATCAAACAAAATATGCCTTCAGAGAGACGATGGCGCTAGCCGAAAAACAACAGACATAGAAACAAAACATAAGAAACGGAAAGACCAGAGTCAGAGAGGACTCTCCTTACATAACCATTGATTTGAGAAGATCATTAAGTTTCTCAGTATTCTCCGCATTGTCAGCATGCCCAATATTACCCACCTCTTTTAGCATAGACATGTTCAGGAGAATTGTATTTTGGAGTCCCTTGGCGAAATTCTGCTCCAGCCTCTGAATACGATCTTTCAGGGCCCCAATTTCAGCTTTCCAATCAGTCTCATTCTCAATATCCTCCCCAGCGTCCTCGACATACATTTTCCCCTTATTGTCAGTAGTTTCCATAGTGTCAGCACCATGCTCCTCAGTAGCCTCAAAATCCCTAGTCCCCTGCTTCCCTCCAGTGTTCTCCGAAATTTCTTGGATTTCCAGCTCCTTAGACTCTTCCTCCTGGGTTGCTTCTTCCGAAGCACTTTCCGAGTAATCAATCAGTCTGGCCTTCGGGGCTGGTTTACCAGCGATCCGCCCTAACCTTCAAACTCCGGAGGAGAATCCTTCCTTATTAATTTTGGAAGACTTGTAAGATTTACCACCTTGGCCCCCCGTGGCCCTACCCGGACTTTTGTGGGTCCCCTCCGTGGTCTCTCTAATATTCTCTTCCTCTTCATCAACCTTTCTCTTCTTACCCTTTTTGGTTGCAAAGGAGCCGGGGGTATCAACAGGGGTCTCTACTAGGGTGGAGAAAGAAACATCTTTTGTTTTGATAGGCGCAGGGGAAAAACAGGGCTCATCAATAGCATCCCCAGACACCGGGTTGGAATTGCTAATATGTTTTAATTTCATTTAACATCAATATTAAAAAGATTCATTTGAAAGTGGGGTCGAAGAAGTTGAGTGCTCTACACTTTTTCGAAGTACAGTTGTACGTTGCAAAAATTAAAAAAGACGACGTCAGCAATGACATCACAAGATATTACGTTATATCGATGACGTCAGCAAATCTCATTCCCAACCAGTTTTAACGTGTACATTCAGAATATAAAAACATCGCACCCAAAACACCACTCCACAGAAATTTCAAATTCTCCGTTATTTATTCAAATTTCCTTGAAATATTTTCTTATCATTCATAGATAAATTATTAATTTTCTTATCGTTTAAAAATTAGACGTTTATCTACAGCCATGTAAACTAAGTATTGGTTTCTAGCGGAATGAGAGATGGTGTTAGTTTTAGCCATATGATGGTAGTGGTTATGATTACGGATGGTCACGTTTCTTTCAATTCATCATGCCCATCGCAAATAAATTAGTAGGTTTACCGAAGGTGCAAGACGACTTCAATAAAATTCTTACAAGGTTGAGATGATAGGGTGCCTTGTTATCCGAAGATCATATTGGTTTGAATTTGTTATCGGAATTGCTAGAAAACAAATATTTGATCACCAAAAACTTGTTGTTGACTAGGCTTATTCAAAGTGCAAGAAGTGTTAAAAATTTGGAAACCACGGTTGTTGAAAAGAATAGAATGTTTGTAAAGTTTCACACCACCATTTTTGCATTGAGTGATGAGAAGATGGAACTTCAACAAAAATGTCTGAACTTGGACTCTGTCAATTCCTACACAAAATCGCTCAATGACTTTAGGGTTGTGACTACGAAGGCCTCGCTGATAAAGCACAAAGGAATGATTTCCATATATCCCCATGGGATGAAAATTTTGAAGGTAGCATAGATATGTTGTTTGCTCAAGTTCATGGGGTGACTGGCAGTAAACCTGACATTCTAGACATAAACAATGCCAACTAATTACCTACATTGACTATTATGGGTGTTATGTTATGTATGGTTCTCATAATAGTTTCAAACCAGTTGAGACATTCGTTATTGCTTTGTAAGCTTGTTTAATATGAATATATTCCTAAATTATAGGTGTATACACATGAAATCCTAGTAAATACATGTGTCTAACATAACTTGTGTCTTTTTGTTTGCCCACTACATATGCTATCTCTTTGTTGCACACTATGGTATGTAGTGTATATTTTCTTTATGTTCATTTTATTTTATGTGAAACATGTTGTACCATATTTGATTGCATGTTTTTGGGTTAAACATGGTGGATTCTTTTGTATTTTGTGTTTGTATGTCCAACATGGTGCCTTGTATGTCAAACATGGTCTTTGCTTTTTATTTTGTTGTGTCTTAAACATGTTATGTGTGAAATATGGAGCCTTGATATGGTCATAAGGAGTTATTACCTTGATGTAAATACATTTCACCTTGTGGATGATGTACTTTCATGAACGGATATCATTAGAAGGATATTCTACATTGGAAAGTTAAAAATAGTATGTTATAACAAGATTTTTGGATAGTTGCTAACAACGACAAAAAAAACTAAGATTGGAATCTTGTATGTTGGGATAAACCTAATTACATCAAAGAGGAATAAATAAAGGAATATAGATGAAGGGAATGGGTCTATATAAGGCCTTAGGATGGTCTAGATAGGTCTGGAAGATAGATATGCAGGGGTTTGTTATGGAGCTACAAAGGTCTGTTTGTAAATTATTGCATATGTAATGAATAAAGAATGTTTTCTTTGACAATCCCTATTGGTTTTCAATATCTTGAACATGCAAGTTTTTTTGTTGAATCTATTATATATTGATTTGATGCTTCAGTACTCCATTCAATTCTGCTAAGGTCTACCAATAGGGTTTATGAAGAACAGTTTGATAAATAGATGCATTTCTATGTGAATTATTAAATGTATGAGACTTGAAGGTTATGTCAAATAGTAGGAAAGACATTCAGGGAAATTATCCCAAATAGTAGAAGTCCCTGAAAGTCATTGAAATCCATGAACATTATATTTTTGGCCTCTTGGGTTTGTATTTTTGGTAATAATGTGTGACACTCATGTTTTAGAAGTTGTTTATAGCATTTTGGAACTTGTCAAAACATTTCATTTATAAACAGAATTGTACGAAGATGTAAGAGAGGTTATCCAATTATTAAAACTCCATGAAAGTCCTTACAAGTTAAAATCTACAATTTTGATTATCTAGGCCTTTGTCCAGGACTTTGCTTAGGGTTTAAGAAAAAAAACATCGAACATTAATGCCATCCATTGAAAGTCATTGAAACTTATTCTATAGTTCATGAAACCATTTTAAACATGATTCAACTATAGTTATGAGTTTTAAGATCATGTAAGGACCTATATAGAGGATTATGTATTGCTATGTTGTAGGTGTCTATTGAAAAGGATAGTGACAAGAGAAGATTGATGGGTTTTGCGTTGTTATTAGACTTAACATCATGTGAAAGGTTGGTGTTATTTCACAGTCATTGTAGTATATGTTGGCAAGATAATCCAAGTTATTGGTGTTTAATTTGAGGTAAGTTTCTTTAAGGAGATCAAAATAGGCTTGTGTAGACTTAAAAAGATGAAAATATGTTTAAATCACTCTTTTCATAAACCAATGAAATGAAAACAAGTTTCTTGTTAATATAGATAGACTATGAACATTGTAGAGGTTATGCAAAAGACTACTAATAAGATTGGAAGACCTAAGACATTGTCATTAGTGAGATATTGATGATTGTGTAACTCAGTCTATGTGTGTGAAAACAAACATATTCTTAAAAGGTTTTAAGATGAATAACCTATCTACAACTCTTCATATGTTATGCAATGTTATGTGAAGTTGGAAGAACATAGTTCAATTAATTTGGGAAATAGTTAAAGCCTTTAAATATTTAAAGAAACTTAATCTTAAGGATTGTGTTGTAAGAGAGGTATAAGTGCACAGAGCCATTAAGGTTTAAAGGTTAAATGGAGGTCTAAACCCTAAGAAAGTGATCCAATAAAACTAAGGTATGAGAAGGGGTAAAAATAGATTGATAAGAAGATTTTTGGGCTTAATGAATCTAATACTTTCATCTACTAATCATAGACTTAATTAAAACATTGAGGTATGCTACTATTGTTGGTATTATGGCATAAATGTTGTCATTGATGTCAAGGTAAATATGGATGTGAATAATGTCAAAGTCACAGTTGGTGTCATGCATAGTGAAGTGGTATGTCACAAAGAGTCTTATGACAATAGAGAATTTGAAGGTGACCTGTTATCTCTCTATTGAGAGAGAATTGAAAGGCAACCTGGTATTTTTTTTGAATTTGATGACATGTCCATGTGAAGATCAAGATATAACGTAAGTATACTATTGAGCACTAGTTTTGAGAAGCATTGTCATATCATGAGCATGGTTTAGTGGTCTTTGAGTTTTGAATGAGGTCTTGGAACAATGGTTTGGTGTGACAATATCATGAACCTGTTGAGATTAGTCTTGTCTTCAAAGAATCTTGATTGAAGAATGTTTTTGGTTGATATCACTAAGAGTTAGTTTGTTTGAGTTCCAATTTTTGAGTACTAGGTATCTTGAGAAGCCTAGTCTAGCCTTGTGAGAAGGTGTATGCATGAAGCATAATGATGCTTGGTGAATTATGTTAGTATAGGCATGAGAGAGTGTATAAAGTTGTGTAAGCATGAGAATGAGGCAAAGAAGCCTTCATAAGAGTTTCAAGATCATTTTTTGAGGCTTAGTCTTTGCATGAAGAGACCTAGTGAGAAGGCATAGGCTTGGTACCATAGTGAGGTGAGTAGACTGAGGCTTGTAAGATGTGTGACAGTGGTTAAGCATGGTATGAGGTCATATGACATGAGTATGAGGTGTTGATAATAGTACAAGAAGTTTCAAGGTGTGTTCAAGGTCTAAGTGTGACTGGCAATTCAAGGCCTAATGTGCAAAGAGACCTAGTGTGACCTAATGAGGGGTTAAGTTTATTTTCCAATATGATAGAGCTCATGTGAGAATGGTCAAAGGTTGTGTCAAGTGTGTTGACCTAATTTGAGGTCATAGACTAAAGAAGAAAGCATGAAAATTGGTGTTGATGTTTTCTGTGTGCACAGAATGAGGTGTTGCAGACCCGAGAAGCATGTTTTTATGCTTGTTGCTACATGAAACCTTTGCATGAGGATCCAATTAGTTCATGGTAGTTGGGGAAGGGTCCTAGCTTAAAGTTCATGGCATTTGTTTATGTATGTATGTATGTATGTATGTATGTATGTATGTATGTATGTATGTATGTATGTATGTATGTATGTATGTACACTTTTATTATAAGGATGTTTGAGAGTGGTTTCAAACTTTTAGGAGTTATAACACACATTTTAGGCTTTGGAGGATCCTATCACATTTAAGACTTAGAATGGTATCAAGGTTTTAAAATTTCAAGAAGACATCATAAGTGTTATGAAGGTTCCCTGAAGGACCATATCTTTGGAAAAGTACTACAAGCTAATCCCACCACATTCTCAATACTCTCTTGAGAACATGTACTCGAAAAAATTGATACATTGACAAACTACTACCCAAAAAATATCAATAAAATGATCAAATGAAAAATATTAAATAAGTAAACAATATACATTAGTTTATTCATTTTATTATATAAAATGTAATTAAAATATCAAACCTTAACTAGATTTTATTAGTTGCAATTTATAAAAAATTATAATTCACATTTTCAACAATTTTCTAATTTTTTATAAATATTTTCATGTTCATTCTCTTTGTAAACAATTAAAAACATATTTATTTTATTAACATTTCCCTTACACTTGTTTTTGCACAATTGCTAATATTTTGTAATATCATTTAACATCAATAAGTGAAGGATAGAAAAGAAACGTGGTTTTACCGTAGACCTTGATAATTTGGAAAGAGGGTCGGTGATGCGAAGGGGCCCGCAAATATCTGTAGAAATCATATCATATTAAAAAGATTCATTTGAAAGTGGGGTCGAAGAAGTTGAGTGCTCTACACTTTTTCTAAGTACAGTTGTACGTTGCAAAAATTAAAAAAGACGACGTCAGCAATGACATCACAAGATATTACGTTATATCGGTGACGTCAGCAAATCTCATTCCCAGCCAGTTTTAACGTGTACATTCAGAATATAAAAACATCGCACCCAAAACAGCACTCCACAGAAATTTCAAATTCTCCGTTATTTATTCAAATTTCCTTGAAATAATTTCTTATCATTCATAGATAAATTATTCATTTTCTTATGGTTTAAAAATTAGACGTTTGCTTACAAAGAAAGGTGCAGTCGGTCTCAAAATCTACAGCTATGTAAACTAAGTATTGGTTTCTAGAGGAATGAGAGATGGTGTTAGTTTTAGCCATATCGATGGTAGTGGTTATGATTACGGATAGTCACGTTTCTTTCAATTCATCATGCCTATCGCAAATAAATTAGTAGGTTTACCGAAGGTGCAAGTCGCATCAAAAGAAATGTATATTTAATTTAGTGATTTTCTTTGGTATGTGTTTTCATTTCATTTGTGGAGTATATTTCATGTGACTCTTGGGAACGATCGTCAATCAAACACTTTTTCTCTCAATCAATGATTCCTCTTCCACGACATTCACATTATATCAAGAGTGATGCTCCCTTATGTATCCATGTAGCATGCACTTTGCAAAACCTTTGGTACTCACTTCAATCACAACAAAAATAACAAAATAAACTCCAAAATATTGAACGAGCTTAACCAATATGCACAAACTCGAGGCATGCTGGCATGGCTTCCGAGCCCATCAAAGTCAAACAACATTGAATGGTCGTGGACATAACCACATTTAACTCACTCTGAGACTGGTCAATGCTTACTCACCACCACCACCATGCATCCCTCTGACCATAGACAAGAAACGTCACCGCAATTGTAATGACAATCTTAACCTCAACCGTAACAAAAATTACAAACTACATGGTTAATCGTAAATCATTTCACATCATGGGTGCCAGTAAGGCATGCAAGAAATGAGCACAAAGTTTCATGATTAGCTCTGCAATTGAAACGTTGAGGAATTTGAAATTATTATTGGTCATGGGCACTCAATGGGCGATTCCCGTTTGATATTAATCTTGGATGGCAAATAGTGGCATCCCATGAAGCAGTTTGATACGACCACATGCACTCAGAAGCATTTTAGATTTAATCTTTAATTCAAAAGGATTGGAAGGAGAAAGATTGAGCTCATCGGGAAAGGACTACACATTGGGGCATCTCCAAGGTTAGTGTAATCATTTAATTCAACATTCAATATAGCACAAAAAATACAGAGGAATGTTCATAATATTTTGCATACATTAGGGCACTTTATGAATTATTTGGCATGCCTCTTCAACGACCCTCTTCAGCATTTACACATTTTGTAGGCCTACATTGTAGTAATGGCATTACTCACCAAACAATATTTTTCAGTACCCATTTTGATTGTATTTTCATAAACCTTTTTACTTTTCCATAAAGTTGCCATGTTTGGACACATTCTCAAAGTACTGGTGAAGATTCCTTGACTAGGCTTTATTTCAGTTTGTTGGCTTTTGTAAAAACGATTCTACTACCAATTCATCCTATCCATTTTTCTCTTAGCCTGCAATCATTGCATACCTTGAATCCAAATTTCATTGAGGCATTTTGTTAAACACTTCATCATTCAAGATTCTTGATGCAAATTCAAAGTGAATTCCATGCTCTAGTCATTGGAACATAAAGTAATGCCTTCCAATCCTATACATCATTATGGTGGTTTTGAATGTTGTGTGGAGGATTTCTAAATCTTTTTTTATTTCATAAGATGTGGATAAATTTGAAATTTGCTACTTACTATTAGGAATAGAACATTTGATTAGTATATGTTTTCTATATTTATGCTTTGATGGATTTTTATGTCCTATCTCTGATTTCACATTTGGCATACATTGGATTCCATGCTCTAGTTATTGGAACATAAAGCAATGCCTTCCAATCTTATACATCTTTACAGTGGTTTTTTATATAATGTGGAGGATTTCTACTATCATCTTGATCAAATTATCAATATGTTGGTTATTTTTGTGTATGATAACTTCTACATATATGTGGAAGACTTAGAGGCCTAGGGGATTGAGCTTGTGCATCATAGATGATGGTTTTTTTTATTGTTGTCAAATATTAACATAGTTTTTTTAATCCTTGGTAGAAAATAAGAAGCTTGCCTTCCAATCTTCTATATCACTGCTTAGCAAAATAAACCTTGGGATCTATTGCAGTTAAATGTAGAGAAGTTTGTACACAATGTGTCCATGTCTCATTGTAAATTCATTAGTTATTTGGTGGAATAAATCAATGAATTAGTTGAAAGGACACCTTCATTTATTTTTATTGGAAGGATACCTTTCATGTTGTTTGTCGTAAAATAGTATGCTTATTAAATTTATAAAGGAAGAGATCCAAAAGGGCACACATGCTTCTAGTCATTCATTAAACAACATGCCCATGCTAATACATATAAGAGTTTCCTTCCCAACCTATTTATTAAGGACCAGGGTAATAGTTTAGAGAAGTCTAATAATCCAAAACTCAGAAAATTTTAAGGAAGAACACACCATTTTAAAAATGATATCTTATAGTGATTTGGAAACATAATAACAAGTAAAAATTAAAGTGAATTGATTATTCTTAAATTAATTTGTAAATGACTAGAGAGAATATTTCCACCAAATAGAACAAAAATGCAACACAATGAACAAAAACACAAAGAAAATAATGTAAATGTGAAATGAATGTTATTTACTATAAGTTAAACTTTGTACATTTGAAAGACACAATATATTCAATGATCATGAGCCCTTATGAGGTTGAAGATTGGAATTTGTCTGCATCATTAGAGGATTAAGATAAATCAAATATGTCTCACTCTCCACAAACAATGAATTGTTTTTCTTTTTTGAAGCGGTTGGAGCAAGGTGTCCTTAGAATTTATTGCCTAAACTCAACTCCATAAAATACCTAAACTCAAAATCTGAAAGGTTAGCTAAAGAGACTAAAAAGACTATAGTAATCTCCACTTCATTGATTAATTCATCTATGAATGTTGTTCAATCCTAGGGCTTAGTTATGACTAGTGCACAAAAGTTCATGGCTGAAAATACTCCATTTATAGTACTGACATTCATTTCTCATAATCTAGGTGGTATACCTCCCTTGTTATCTCTCAATATATAAATTCTACTAACCCTAAATTTACCCCAATCTATGAGTCCACAACACTTTCTACACATACACCTAAACTACAATCAACTAGCCCAAATCAAGGTAATCATTTACTTTCATTCGCTCAAATGTTGGTGATCTATCCACATCCTTTTCATTCTTAAGTTCAATTACAGTACTAATATTCACAATATGTTCCCATTATAAAGATTAAATATTCGTTACATGAACTGGTAAAGAAAGGTCACCAATGATTCTTCACCACTGACACAAGGTTGCATACATATACATCACACTCTTTAAAGACTATCTAGAGTGATATGAATGCATGAAAGAAATCACATTCAGTAATTAGCATTTAGAAACTAGTGAAATCCTATATTAAAGCACACACAATGAGAATGTGAAATGTTTGTTACTTCCTATAACTATAAACACTATACATTGGCAAGATACACAATATATTGAATGATTATGACTTTGTGCAAGGTGGGTGGTTTGAATGTATGCACATCATTAGAGGATTAAAACCAATTGAACATATAGGTCACTATGCAACCAATGATTTGTTTTTATTTGTAACAACTATAACCTACATGCATCCTTATAATTTCTTTCTAAAAATCAACACCATATAATACTTAAACTCTGTATCTACAAGATATATAAAAGGGACTAGAATTACTTTAGAAATTTACACTTCTATGACTATTTCATCTATGAATGTTTAATCTTACATATTTGTTATGAACACTGCACAAGAGTTCATGGATACAAATACTCCATTTACAATCCCCATGTATTTTTCATATAAGCTTGGTGGTGCATAGTTCATGTGTGCCACTTAAGCTTAGCACATTTTAATGTGCTCATGACATCTTTATTTATTTGTTTATGGGGTTTTTAGATAGCCTTCAATGTTGTAAACCATAAGACAAACAAACTTGTATGAACATTGTTGTATGTTGGAAACAAAAAAAATTGAACATTGACTAGTGTAGGTTACGATGGATGATCCTAAAGGAAACAAATTTATTCAATAGATATACATAGCAGTGGAATAAATGGTATGAAATTTTATTTATTACCCCCTATGGTCATATTTTTAGTTCACATATTCTTTGTTGAAGCTAGCGGGTTCCTACATTGATCATTTCAGGAAAAATATACTAGCAACCACTCTTCGTCATGGGCATGCCTTGAGTTTGGTCCTTCTGATGGATAGATTGGAGATGAAAAGAGGGTTTTAAATAGTTCTTCCAAAAATGGGGCTACATTTGGCACCAATTCAAGATAGCCACTCTATGGCTGCCAATTTCTAGTAAGGCAAACTTCGTGGGCATTTTAGTGTTTTCCCTATACAAATGTAGACTCAGGGAATATCAATGCAGATGAGAGGACATCACATGTACATTTCATGTTTCTCATAGTTTTGGCCATGCAAAATTTAATATACTTTTCACATTTATATTGTACTTAGTAAATGATAACATTTCATCCATGTTGTGATTTGGTATGCCATCTTTAATATTTCAGTGGGACATGGTAGAGCAGAGCCATGGTAGGGGTTGATCATCAATATCCAAATGTCCCCATCTCCATAGTTGTACGAAAACCATTGATATTACTCAATTTCTAATGTTTTGTTATTTTCTTAGATGCTTCCCATTGCATTGAAACAATAGTCTAAAATAAACCCATTTCAACAATCCTTATGGTTTTATACAATGTTTTGAAATGTTTTTCAGTTAGAGAGGCTAGAGAGAGGCCACGATTGTGAGGTTCATAATGAAATGTATAATGACTTCATCCATCCAAATTTTAGTATTGGGCCTACTTAATTTTTTTCCCTTCATCATACCCTTGCATATTTGTTGCATTGTACATGTATGGATTGACTTAAATATGTTGGGCATTGCAGTAAGAATAGTTGGAGTCTGATAAGGTTGATGATGATGATGATGATGATGATGATGATGATGATGATGATGATGATGATGATGATGATGATGATGATGATAGTGACTTGATTATAGACACATCATAATTTTATTTGAAGGATGATGAACCAAAATGTGTAATAACATTTTATTCTCTTTAGGGACCTTTTCATTACTTTGTTCATTTATGCTTCTATTACAAGATGGATTCTTTGGTGTTCCATAGTTTATCAGAGAATATATGATTATGACCATGGGTATAGGCAAGCGAGATGTGAACTATTTATTGTTGTGGCCATGAAACACATTTCATGGTGATGCTAGTCATCCATTCTAGTCATTGGAAAGACTTAATGCTCATTGTCTCTAAATTTATTATCGACAGCTAGTTCCAAGGAGGCCCCCAGGGCATCCTTGTAGTGGGAAAAGGAAACCAAGGGATAAATGAAGTGATGGTTGCATATAATTGCATGGAAAACTATGAATAAATAAGGGAATCTTGCATATGATAGATAAACTATAATCAACAATTGGAGTGAGAGAGATAATGGGTAGAGGAAAGGTGATGTGTAGGCAACTTTGGATGCCAGGTAAGATGCAATTTGTTGATTATTTTCAATTAAGAAATTTTTAAGTTCATTTACATTTTTTCAAAATTGATTTTCATATTTGTTTCCCACTCACCACCTTGATTGTAGAGAGATGACCTAGAGATTGGTTTGCCAATGATGATCATGTTCCTTTGAGATACTTTCTGTAATGAAAAGGTAAAAGGATCTATCAGTGGAACTTGAAAAAAGATTTGATCATAAAGAGATGTTTCCATAAGTAAACTCAATTACTATGTCCACAAAAATAAATTATTGTACTTCTAATTTCCACCAATGTTGATATGATATTCCTTGTTGATCATGTGTACATGAAGGCCACGAGCTAAAGAAAAGGCACTAGGGTGGATGGTATGTCTAGTGATGATGTTGGAAATGATTAGAAAGATATCATTATAGATTTTGATTTTGTCTTTAGTGTAATTTAATGCAGGAATTGTATAGACATGGTATAACGCCATCCAAGGCATCATGGGCATGTTGTTCAAGGTATGTTATCCATAGTTTATTACGCAAGATAGAGAGTTTAATCTTTGACTTTATATCTTATTCTTTATACCCACCGAAAATTTTAACAACACATTCATATAGATGTGTTTTTAGAGGAGGGTGACATATGCATATACTTGCATTTACTGCGAGTTGACTTCCATTTTGACCTTGTTTAGAATAAATTTCATGGCCATGCCATGAACATGGATATTGCTACCATCCTAGACATGATTATTTATATATAAATATTCATGTGATATGCATGACATGACATGCAATTAAACTTAATATTTAGACATGACATTTCTATACAGTTATTTTATTCATGGATTATGTTGGTAAATAAATGTTCCATTGATGATTGGTTTTAGTATTACTTTGTTGGTTATTAATGATTTTAGTGACTTTTTACATGACGACATGCATGGATAATTATTATGTTGATGTTCACATTTTCTCATGTGATCATGTTTATATGTATGATGTATACTTCATGTTCACATATCATGTTTCATGTTCATGAGTTTACCTAATTCTTGCATTAAATGTTACAAAATTTATTGTTTAAGTTCACATGTTTGCATTAACTTAATCTATGTTATGAAGTAACCATGGTGGGATGCAATGTAGTATATCAATTTTAGCATGAGTTGCATCTCAAACTAACATTTTTCTCATTTCATGTATTTATCTTTTTAGGCATTGCAAACTACCCTCCACCAAATGACAGATGATCATGGTTTGTGGAAGAGGAAGATGAATTTCAAGGAATGCAACACTTTGAATGATCATAACATGCATGTTAAAGGTGAGGTTTCCTGCATTTCTATCTTGGTTTTTGATGTTCGTATATTATGAATAACCTACTCTATTTAAGTTATAAGAGTAGTTCATAACATTATGAGTGATTATGAAATGTTTAATGCTTTAAGAATGTTCATGAATTGAAAAGTATATTGCATGCTTTTTTATTTATCTATATATACTTTAAATCCTATTTTGGCTAAGTATGTTGACCGAATCTCCATTTTGACTAAGTTGTATGTATTCACAGAGCTTTCAGGCACTGAATATCAAAATACATGCCATAAAATGTTAGATGACTTCGATGACATTCTTGAAAGGTTGATATGATAGGGCACCTTATTTTAGAAAGATCATATAAGTTTGAAGTTGTTACTGGCATTTATAGAAAACAAATCTTTGATCATAGAAAACCAATTGTTGACCGAGCTTATTCAAATTACAAGGAGAAGCTTCAAAAGTTGGAAACCATGGTTGTTTAGAAGAATAGAGTGGTTGTAGAGTTTCACACCACTATTTTTGCATTGAGTGATGAGAAGATGAAACTTCAATAGAAATGTCTGAACTTGGAGGCTATCAATTCCTACACAAAATCACTTCATGACTTTAGGGTTGTGACTGTGAAAGCCTTACTGATAAAATACAAAGGAATGATTTCCATATATCCCCATGGGTTTAAAATTTTGAAGGTAGTTTAAATATGTTGTTTCTCAATTTTATGAGGTGACTAGTAGTAAACTTGATATTCTAGACAAAAAACAATTTCAACTAGTTACGTGCATTGACTATTGTGAGTATTATGTTTTGTATGGTTTTGATAATAATTTCAAACCAGTTGAGACATTTGTTACTATTTTTTAAGCTTGTTTAATATGAAGATATTAATAAATTATAGGTGTATACACATGGAATCCTAGTAAATATAGGTGTATAACATAACTTGCATATTTTGGTTTGCCCACTACATATGCTATCTCTTTGTTGCACACTATGGTATGTATTGTATATTTGATTTATGTTCACTGTATTCTATGTGGAACATGGTGTCCCATATTTGATTTCATGTTTCTGGGTTGAACATGTTGAATTCTATTATATTTTGTGTTTGTATGTCCAACATGGTGCCTTGTATGTTGAATATGGTCTTCGGTTATTATTCTATTGTGTGTCTTAAACATGTTATGTGAAAAATCTAGAGCATTGGTATGATCATAAGTAGTTATTACATTTATGTAAATAAATTTCACCTTGTGGATGATGTAATCTCATGAAGGGATATCATTAGAAGGATGTTCTACATTGAAAAGTTAAAAATAGTATGTTATTACAAGATTCTTGGATAGTTACAAACAAGCTAAAAAAAACTAAGATTAGAATCTTGTACATTGGGATCAACATAATTACATCAATTAGGAGTAAATAAAGGAATATAGATGAAGGGAATAGATCTATATAAGACCTTATGAAGGTCTAGATAGGTTTGCAAGAGAGATATGCAGGTGTTTGTTATGGAGTTGTAAATGTCTGTTTGTAGATTATTGCATATGTAATGAATAAAGAATGTTTTATTTGACAATCCCTATTGGTTTTCAATATCTTGAATGTTCAATTTTTTGTGTTGAAGCTATTATGTATTGATTTGATGCTTCAGTACTCAATTCAAGTATGTTAAGATCTACCAATAAGGTTTATGAAGAATAATCTAATAAATAGATGCATTTCTATGTGAGTTATTGGATGTATGAGACTTGAATGGTATGTCAAATAGTAGGAAAGACCTTCAAAAAAACTATACCAAATAGTAAAATTCCCTAAAAGTCATTAAAAACTATGAACATTACATTTTTGACCTCTCAAGTCTGTGTTTTTTGTAATAATGTGTGACAATCATGTTTAAGAAGTTGTTTATAGCATTTTGGAACTTGTCAAAAAAATTCATTTGTAGATATAAATATACAAAGATGTAAGAGAGGTTCTCTAACTATTAAAAATCCATGAAATTCCTTACGAGTTAAAATCTATAATTTTGATTGTCTATGCCTATGTACGGGACTTTATCGAGGGTTTAGGAGAAAAAAACTCTAACTTTAATGCCATTCATTGAAAGTCATCAAAAATTATTCTATTGTTGCATGAAAGTATTTTGAACATGATTCAACCATAGTTATAAGTTTTAAGATCATTTAAGGACCTATATAGAGGACTATGTATTATTGTGTTGTAAGTGTCCACTGAAAACGATAATGACAAGAGAAGATTGATTGGTTTTGCATTGTTATTGGAATTAACATCATGTGAAAGGTTGTTGTTATTGTACAATCATTATAAAACATGTTGGTAAGGTAATCCAAGTTATTGGTGTTTAATTTGAGGTAAGTTTGTTTAAAGATATTAGAATAGCCCTATGTAGACCTAAAAGGATAGAATTATTCTTAAATCACTCTTTTCAAAAACCAAGGAAATGAAGATTGGTTTCTTGTTAATATAGATAGACTATGAACATTATACAGGTTATGAAAAAGACTACTAAGAAGATTTGAAGACCTAATAAATTGTCACTAGTGAGATATTGATGATTTTGTAACTCGGTGTGTGTGTGTGTGTGTGTGTGTGTGTGTGTGTGTGTGTGTGTGTGTGTGTGTGTGTGTGTGTGTGTGTGTGTGTGTGTGTGTGTGTGTGTGTGTGTGTGTGTGTGAACAAACATAATCTTAAAAGGTTTCAATATGAATAACCTATCTACAACTCTTCATATGTTGTGTAATCTTATATGAAGTTGGAAGAACATAGTTCAAGTGAGTTGGGAAATAGTTCAAGCCTTTAAATATTCAAAATAACTTAATGATTATGATGTAAGATAGGTATAGGTGCACATATCCATTTAGGTTTAATGTTTTAAATGGAGGTCTAAACCCTAAGAAATTGATCCAATAAAAAGGTATGAGAAGGGGTAAAAATACATTGATAAGAAGATTTTTGGGCTTATTGAATCTAATATTTTCATCTACTAATCATAGACCTTGTTACAATGTTGAAGTATGTTACTATTATTTTTATTGTGGTATAAATGTTGCAAATGATGTCAAGGTCAATATGGATGTCATTAATGTCAAAGTCATAGTTGGTGTTATGCTTAGTGAAGTGGTACATGATAAGGAGTCTTATGATAAGAGAAAATTTGAAGGCAACTTGGTAATTTTTTTGAGGATGATGACATGTCAAGATTGAGATAGAGATATAAGGTAATCATGATGTTGAGAACTAGTTTTGAGGAGCATTGTCATATCATGAACATTGTTTAGTAGTCTTTGAGTTATTTATGAGGTCTTGGCACAATGTTGTAGTGTGACAAGATCACCATCCTATTTAAAGTAGTCGTGTCTTTAGATAAAATTGATTAAATAATTTTTTTGGTTGATATCACTAAGAATTAGTTTGTTTGAGTTCAAAATTTTGAGTACTAGGTGTCTTGGGAAGCCTAGTCTAGCCCTGTGAGAAGGTGTATGCATGAAACATAGTGAATCTTCATGAATTATGTCAGTATAGGCATGAGAGTGTATAAATTTATGTAAGAATGAGAATGAGGCAAAGAAGAATTCAGAAGGGTTTCAAGATCATTTTTTGAGGCTTAGTATTTGCATGAAGAGACCAAATGAGAAGGAATATGCTTGGTACCATAGTGAGGTGAGTAGATTGAGGCTTGTAATAAGATGTGTGGTAGTGGTTAAGCATGGTATGAGTAATATGACATGAGTATGATTTTTTTAAAATAGTAAAAGAGGCTTCAAGGTGTGTTCAAGGTCTAACTATGACTGGAAGTTCAAGGCCTAATGTGCAAATAGATAGATGTCAAAGCTCATAAGAGCATAGTCAAATGTGTGAGAGGTTGTGTAAAGTGTGTTGACCATGTCTGAAGTCATAGATTAAATAAGAAATCATGAAAATTGGTGTTGAATTTTTTGTGTGCATAAAATGAGGTGTTGCAGACCCAAGAAGGATTTTCTAATGATTGTTGGTGCGTGCAACCCTTGCATGAGGATATAAGAAGTTCATGGTAGCTATTTAATGATCCTAGCTTAAATTTCATGTCATTTTTTTTTGGGTTGAGGGCTTAAGCTTTAGGAATGGTGTTAAGAATGGAAGACATTCTAAACCCTCTCTAAAACCCTAATTATGACACGATAGGGAAGATATGATTTAAAAGATTATAATGGTTTGTTTGAAATATTATTATGATTTTATGTTGTATTAAACTTTCCTAGGTATCTCTAGGTGGCATTGGTCTTTCAGAAGAGTGAGTGGAAGCTACAAGAAACCCCTTATGTCTCATATTTTTGTTGTACCAGGCAAGGTTGACCAAGTCAAAGCATGAAAATGATTAGAATATGATTTGTTAGAATTTTATTTTATAATAATGTAAATTTATAAGGAGGTTATATACACTTAAAATATGTTAAACTGATTATGCATGTTGGCCTATCACTAAAAAGACTTAGTGAGGAAGATAGTGAGAAAACTAGGTAGAAGTGAGAACGAGATTAGGGATGGATTTTAGTGGATTAGGGATGGATACAAATTCATCGAGTTATTTTTGAAGACCTATATCAAATATATTTTGAATATAATATTTAGAGATGCTTATATACAAGCATAAAGTTGCTTTCAAAGTGACCTATCTAACACAATGAGGTCTATGTAGGGTGAAGCCATGAGATTGGTCTGTAAGAACAATATTAATATGGAACATTTTAATATGATCTAAGGACGTTGAATGATAATATAAACCCATTGTAATTTTATAAAAGTGTTCACACATGTGTTTTAAATCTTGGTTTCCATGACTATGTTTTTGGAGTTATAGGCAGTTTTATATGTATGAGTGAGATTAATGTTCCTAAGTCATTATGCATAGAGTTGAAGAATAAATTACACATAAATTTGTTCTGGAGGTCTCATAGGTTCATTTTAATATATTTATATTCATGATAAACTCCTATGAAGGTGTGAAAACACAAATGTTCTTGATTGGGTTTTGAAGCATGTTTGCAGTTCTGAGTGAGCATATAGAAGTGGTCTGTTTGAGGTTGTTTGACTTGTATGGTTAACTCTAATGGACATGATTATGACCCTTAGGCCATTGAGTTTATATCCATGTTATTTATTGATATGGTTATGTGGAAAATTTGAGTGTATATTTTAGATATTCAAAGTAGACTTTACGATAACGAGAAGGCCTAATTGTGAGTAGGCCTAATGGTATGGTTCAAGGAGTGAAATGAGATAAATGGTGTTGGGGACCTCAGGTGAGATTATCATGGGTATAATTGAAGCTTATTTTAAGGATTTATTCTATTTTTGGAGGCTCAATATGTTCCATGATGGTCAAGGCAAAATGTGTGCTTTGAGAAAGCCTAATTACATTAGGTCTCTATTAGGCCTAATTACATTAGGTCTCTATTAGGCCTAATCATAATTTTAATCCTTATGAGTGTTGACCAACCTATGTGGTGGATATTTAACTAATGAAAATATTTTTTTGATTTATTTCAAGGGTTATACAATTATGAAATATTTTTGGATGACCAAGGTGGGTGAAATCAAGAATCAAGTATAAAAAGAATGTCTAATAGGCCTAATTTGACTAATTAGAATATTAAGGGAATGAATGAATGCTATAAAGGTTTGGAAAATGGGTAGAAGAATTTAATACCATCAGAGAGGTGGAGTGAATATGTCATGAATATATAATATATCTTCTATAGATGATAATCAAGGTCATTTGACTTAAATCTTCCAAGTAGAGGGCTAGTTAAGTGAAGAGGCATAATAGGCTGTTTGAGAGAGATAAAAGAGTTTAAAGAGAAAAATAAGGTGGTCATCATTAGTTGAATTAGAAAAATGTGTCAAAATGTGATCAAAGGTTATAGGTAGCTGTATTGGTGTTGAGTTATCTAAGGGGTTGGTGCCTCCTTTCAAGTTGGTGCTTGCTAAATGATTAGTTGAGTGGGTGCTTGACTAATGAAGGGTTGGTGCCTCACTAAATATTGATTAATTTATTATAAGACTGTATTATAAGTTGATTTTTAGTGTGTTTTATTCCCCCATGAGATTTTCCCACATATCTTTTGTGTTCTTATGCTATGTGATTTTGTAGATGCTTGTTTATGAATTAGCTAATGTATGTATGTGAATGAATTATTCATGGATGATAAACGAAATTAAATGATTATTTTAATTGAACTGATTCACCCCCTCTCTCAATATATTTACTTCCAATAATTATTATTAGAGCAGGTCTTTTGAAGCATGCCTAATATCCTAAAGAATATCCTAAACAAGCAAAGATGGCTAGACAAGCACAAGGTGGTTTTTCTACAAGTAAGGCTCCGTTATTCAATGGATCTAATTACTTTTTGTAAGGAGTGTTAGGATGAGAACATATTTTATGTCTCAGGTCATGATATTTGGAAATCAATTTTGGATGGATATATTTCATCCCTTAATTCTCTTATAGATGTAGTAGGTAAGAAGGCTAGTGATAACAAGTCAAAAAAATGAATGGTATTCTTTGTGGCCTATCAAAGGCAAATCTTGTGAAAGGTGATGCACTATATGTTTCCTAAATAAATATGTTATAAATTGTATAATATCCATGAGGGAGACTCCTAGGTCAAGTTGGATAAGTTGGAAACCCATATAAGATAGTTTGAAATCTTAAAGAAGACTGAAGATGATATGATTTCAATCTACCTGTTAAAGGTTGATGAATTGGTCAACATCATAAGAGGCCTACATGAAGAATTGAAATAATATATTGTTGTTAAAAAAAAATTGATATCTATAACTCCTAAGTTCTATTATAAAGTATCTAATGTTGAAGAGATGCAAGTTCTAGACAAGCTAGAGATAGATGGACTTCATGACATCGTAACAGCCTATGATATAAGGACAAGTGAAAGAAGACCTACAAAGAAGGAAGATGAATTCAAGATATAAAATAAGTCAAAGGAGAAAAAGACACAAGGTAATAAGTTCAAAGACAATGTTGATTCTAATATTGATGATGATGAGTTTATAGTTATATTTGCAAGAAAATTGAAAATATATTCAAGTAAATATAAGGGTAAGCTACCTTTTAAATGCTTTAATTGTGGAGAGATTGGACCCTTTGCTAACAATTACCCTCATAAACATAAGGCAAAGGATGATGAATACCATGATGAAGGTCATGATGATGATAAGAAGTCATATAAGTCTGGTAAGAGCAAGAAAAACCACAAAAAGTATGATGACAAAAAGAAGTTTTTCAAGAGAAAATACGCTTTTACACCAAAGAAGATTGAAGCTCATATGATGAGAGTGAGAGAAGTGATTCTAAGGGTGACAATGAAGGAGATGGTCCTGATGTTAATCTAGTTATCTTCATGGCTAAGGAAGTAAATTGTTTTAATCAAGAAGAGTTCATGTGGTTTAGAGGTGTTGTTGGTGATTCAGATGAAGAAGAGGATGAGGTTGACTTTAAGGTTGAGTTGATGAATACTCTAGAAGAACTAA
Source organism: Torreya grandis (assembly GCA_037957365.1). Classification (NCBI taxonomy): domain Eukaryota; kingdom Viridiplantae; phylum Streptophyta; class Pinopsida; order Cupressales; family Taxaceae; genus Torreya; species Torreya grandis. Next base: position 1,834,977 of record JARHVA010002540.1, on the reverse strand, counting down.
AAATGGTAAAGAAAAAGAATAAAGTGATGATATCTCTTATCAAATAATATGAGGAGCAAATCAATTTTTTTGAATATAGATTGAGTAATAACTCTAGGGAACAAGAAGAAATAGTCAAATAAGTGGAGACTCAAATTGAGATTGTGATTGCAATCCTAAAGGCTAAAGAACAAGATTGTGAAAGGTATGTAACTGAAGTGAATTATTTAAGAGCTGAGTTAAATTAGGCATCAAGTAAGGTAAACTCCTTTATGTAGTTTGAAAAGAGTATCAATGATCTAGACAACATTCTAAGCAGTGAAAAGACTGTTGATGATAAAATAGGCCTTGATTTCAATGGAAACCAAAAGAAGAATGTTAAGTGATCAAGGAGAATAATACCTTAAAGTTAAATGGTCAATCAAATAATGATGTTGGTATAATAAAGACTAATCCTATCAGGCAGCCTAATGCTATAAGGTATATTAATCATTTCAATGGTTATTGTTATTCATGTAACCAATTTGGTTATAGAGTAAGTCATTGTAGAAGACCCTCCAAGAAAGAGTATGCATGGAACTATGAGGAGAATCATCAATCAAGAGGTATGGGTAATGGTGTGTTTCCATCAAGAGGGATAGTGTGTTTCAATTATCAAAAGGTTGATTATATTTCAAAGTTTTGTAAGCATGGATTCTCAAATAAAAACAAGAAAGTTGAGAACCTGAGTGTGTAAGAAAGAAGACAAGACAATGAATGGAAACCAAAGGTAGCCAAGATGAATGATGGCCAATCTGCAAGTCCAAGTGGATTATTTTCCATGGTGGAGCATATTTTAGATGTAAAAGAGTGCCAATAATTCTCCCTATTAGCTCAAATTGTGGATGAAGGAGTCAAGACAAATAGATCAAGTCAAAATGTTATTCAAATGGAGATTGAAGAGGTCAAGCCTAATAGGATCATAAAGAAAGATCAATCTAGTAAAGACATGGATATCTAGGAAATTCTTGAGTTTATGTTGTTTGAGTACCCTAGAGAAGAAATGACTCCACTAGGCTTCATGGAAGCACTCAGCTAGTGAGCAAAAGCATGAAGGTTGCTTGGTCTTAGGGGGAGCTTTGTATTCTTTGTTTCAGATCCAAAGTTTAGTCATAGTTTTTTGGAGGTGTTATTGCAAAAGATGGGTTACAAATAATTTGTATGATAACTTTATCAATCCACGTCATGTTCATGATAAGCCATGAATGTTTCATGGAGATAAGGGGAGCATGGTTGGGTATTTTTGTGAGTTGAGTTCATGTTTAGTTGATAATAAGAATATTGATCTTGTTTAGAGAAGAAAACAAGGTTCAAGAATAAGGATAAGATGGTATCTATCAAGAGATGACCCTTTTCCATTAATTTCAAAGGGGGAGAAAGTTCTAGTTTGGGAGAAATTTCAGTTTGAAGAAGATCCATCTTGGAGAGATGTGAATGATCAGCTTTGCTTGAGTGTTTGCCATCAATGACAAAGAGTGATATTTTTGAGGTATCTTTCTATTGTTGGTATTGTCACATATTTTTTTCTTTGATTTCAAGGTCAATATGGATGTCATTATTGTCAAAGTCACAGTTGATGTCATGCCTAATGAAGCAGTATGTAACAAGGAGTCCTATGATAAGAGAGAATTTGAAGAAAACCTGTTGTATCTCTATTAATAGATAATTTGAAGTAAACCTGGTAATTTTTATTAGGTTGATGACATGTCAAGGTCAATATCAAGATATAAGGTAAGCATACTATTGAGCACTAACTTTGAGGATCATTGTCATATCATGAGCATGGTTTAGTAGTCTTTGAGTTTTAAATGAGGTCTTGGCACAATGTTGTGGTGTGAAAAGCTCATGAGCCTATTGAGAGTAGTCTTTCATTTAGAGATTCTTTATTAAATAATATTTTCGGTTTATATCACTGAGATTTAGTTTGTTTGAGTTCAAAAAATTTAGTACTAGGTGTCTTAAGAAGCTCAGTCTAGCCCTATGAGAAGGTGTATGTATGAAGCATAGTGAATGTTGATAAATTGTGTTAGTACAGGCATGAGAGAGTGTATAAGGTTGTGTAATAATGATAATTTGGCAAAAAAACATTTATAAGAGTTCTAAGATCAATTTTTGAGGTTTAGTCTTTGTATGAAGAGACCTAGTGAGAAGGCATAGGCTTGGCACCATAGTGAGGTGATTAGAATGAGTATTGTATGAAGATGTGTGGTAGTTGATAATAATGGTATAAGTTCATATGACATTAATATTAAGTTTTTATAATAGTATAATATTTTTTAAGGTGTGTTCAAGGTCTAAGTGTGACTAGCAGTTTAAGGCCTAATGTGCAAAGACACCTAGTGTGGCCTAATGAGGTGTCAAGTTCATTTTACAAGATAATGGAGCTCATGAGAGCATGGTAAAAGGTGTTATAGGTTGTTTAAATTGTTTTTACCAAGTCTTATGTCATAGACTAAAGGGGAAGCATGAAAATTGGTGTGAAGGTTTTTTGTGTGCACATAATGACATGTTGTAGACCTAAGAAGGATTTTATTATGCTCATAGGCATGTGAAAATTTTTTATGAGGATATAACTAGTTAATATATTTGGTTAATGTTTGTATCTTAAATTTCATTTCATTTGTTTCTAGGTTGAGGGCCTAAGCTTTATGAACGATTATTAAGAATGTAAGATAGTCTAAACCCTCTCTAAAATGCTAATAATGACCCAATAGGGAAGATATGATTTAAAAATTATTATAATGGTTTTTATGACCTAATATTATTATTATTTTATGTTGTATTAAATTCTCCCATGTACCTCCATGTGGCATTGGTCTGTCAAAAGAGTGAGTGGAAGATACATAAAATCCCTTGTTTCTTGGATTTTTGATGTAACAAGCAAGATTGACCATGTCAAAGCATGAAAATGATTTTAGGATGATATGTGAGACATGTATTTTATTATAATTTAAGTTTATAAATAGGTTAAAAACTTCAAATATGCTAAACTGGTTATGGAAGTTGTCCCATTGTTAAAAAAGGCTAGTGATGAAGACAGTGAGAAACCTAGGCAGAAGTGAGAATGAGATTAGTGATGGGTTGTAGTGGATTAGGGATGGATCTAAATCAATGGGATTATTTTTAAATACCCATATAAAATATTTCCTTATAATATAATATTTGGATATGCTCATATACAAGCAGAAAGTTGTTCTCAAAGTGAGTTGTGTAACATAGTGAGGTCTATGTAGGGTGAAGACATGAAATTGGTTTATAAGACCAATATTGATATTTAAATTTGTAATATATTTATTTAAATATATTATAATGATAATTAATGATAATATAAACCAATTTAATGTCCATAAAATTTTTCATAAAGGTGTTTGAAGTCTTGGTTTTCATGATTGTGTTTTTGGAGCCACAGATAGTTTTTTTGTGAGTGAGATTGATGTTACTGAGTCATTATGTATATATTTGAAGAATAAAAATAATGAAATTTTTTTATATAGGTCTCATATGTTCATTTTAACATATTTTTATTCAATATAAACTCCTATGAAGTTGTGAAAAGTCAAAGGTTATTGACTAGGTTTTGAAGCCTGTTTGCAGTTTTGAGTGAGAATATGGAAGTGATCTATTTGAGGTTATTTTCCTAATATGGTGAAGTGTAATGGACATTATTATGACCCTCAGATAATTTAATTTATATCCATGTTATTTATTTATATGTTTATGAGGCAAAGTTGAGTGTATACTTTAGATATTCAAAGCAGACTTTCTGACAGTGAGAAGGCATAATTGTGAGTAGGCCTAATGGTGTGGTTCAAGGAGTGAAATGAGCTAAATGGTGTTAGAGAAATAAGGTGAAATTTTAGTGGTATAATTAAATATATTTTGAAAATTTTCATCTATTTTTTGAATCTTAATATGTTCCAAGGTGGTCAAGGTGAAATATGTGCTTTGCGAAGGCCTAATTACATTAGGTCTCTATTAGGCCTAATGATGGTTTTGGTCCTTATGAGTGATGACCAAACTATGTGTTGGTTTTATATATAATTAAATATGTTTTTTGATATATTCCAAGTGTTATCCAAGTATTAAAATGTATTTTTCTGACCAAGGTGGGTGAGAGTAAGAGTCACGTATAAAATGAAGGTTTAATAGGCCTAATTTGATTAGTTAGAATATTAAGGAAATGAGCAAATGATATAGAGGTTTAGAAAATAGGTAGATGGATTTAATACCAATATATAATTAGGTTGAATATGTAATGAATATATAAAATAAATTTTATATATGATGAACAAGGGCATTTGACATAAATCTGCCAAGTAGAGGGCTAGTTGAGCGAAGAGGCATAATAGGTATTTTAAGAGAGATAGAAGAGTGTAAACAGAAAAAGAAGGTGGCCATCATCAGTTGAGTGATAAATATGTGTAAAAATGTGATTAAAATTTTTATGTGTCTTATTTAGTTTTGATTTACCTAGGGATTTGGTGCCTCCTTGCAAATTGATGCTTGTCAAAAGACTAGTTGAATTGGTGCTTGACTAGTGAGAGGTTGGTGCCTCACTAAATACAATTAATTTATTATAGGAATATATTAAAGGATATTTTTAGTGGGTGTTATCCCCCATGAGGGTTTTCTATATATATCTTGTGTTCTTATGTTGTATGCTTGTGTAGATGCCTATTTATGCATTAGTTAATGTATGTATGTGAATGAATGTTTCATGGCTGATAAGTGAAATTAAATTATTTTTTTAAGGGAACTTATTCATGCCCCCCCATCAATAGTTATACTTTAAAAAATTGGTATTATATCTAGGCCTTTGAAGCAGGGGTAATAGCCTAAAGGAGATCCTAAACAAGCAAAGATGGCTAGTCAAGCGTAAGGTGGTTTTTCTACAAGTGAGACTATGTTGTTCAATGGATCTAATTATTATTTTTAGAGTGTTATGATGAGATATTATTTTATATATAAATTTCATGATTTTTGGCAATCATTTTTGGATGGATATACTATACCCCCTATTCCTCCTAAATATGCAACAGGAAAGAAGCCTTGTGACAACAATTCAAAAGCAATGAATGATATTCTTTGTGGCCTATTGGAGGCAAAGATTCTAAAGGTGATGCACTATATGTCTTCCAAATAAATTTGGGACAAGTTGAAAACTATCCATGAGAGATACTCTAAGGTCAATTTGGCTAAGTTCCAAACACATAGAAGACAATTTGAAAGCCTAAGGATGAATGAAAATGAGACCATTGCAGCCTACTTATTGAGGGTTGATGAAGTGGTCAACATCATAAAAGGCCTAGGTAAATAATTGAAAGAGTCTACTATTATTCAAAAAAATTTGAGATCTCTAACTCTTATGTTTGATTCTAAAGTATTTTCTATTGAAAATATGCAAGATCTAGACAAGCTAGAGATGGATGGACTTCATGGCACCCTAATAGCTTATGAGATGAGGCCAAGTGAATGAAAACTAGAAAAGAAGGAAGTTGCATTCAAGGTAGAAAAGAATCCAAAATAGAAAAATACACAAGGTAAGAAGGTTAAATATAATGATGACTCTGATTTTGATGATGATGAGTTGATAGCTATGTTTGCAATAAAATTTAAAACAAATTCAGGTAAATACAAGGGTAAGCTCCCTTTTAAATGCTTTAATTATGGAGAGATTAGACACTTTGATAACAACTGCCCTAATAAACATAAGATAAAGGATGATGAAGAGAATGATGAAGGTAATGATAATGATAATAAGCCTTCTAGGTTTGATAAGAGTAAGAAAAACTTTAGAAAGTATGATGACAAGAAGAAGTTTTTAAAGAGAAAAAAAAGATTTTACACCAAGGAAGACTATAGCTCATTTGATGAGAGTGAGAGAAGTGATTTTGAGAGTGACCATAAATATCATGGTCCTAATATCAACTAAGTTCTCTTCATGGCTAAGGAAGCAAGTTCTTCAAATCAAGAAGAGTCCATGTGGTTTGGACGTGTTGGTGATTCAAATGAAGAAGAAGATGAAGTGGACTTTGAGGTTGAGTTAATGAATACTCTAGAAGAAATAAATATGGTAAAGAAGAAGATTAAGGTGATGAGATATATTATCAAAGCCTATGAGGAGAAAATTAATTTATTTAAAGATAGATTGAGCAATAACTCCAAGGAACAAGAAGAAATAGTCAAATAGGTGGGGACTCAAATTGAGATTGTGACTGGAAGCCTAAAGGCTAAAGAAGAAGAATGTGCAAGGTATATAATTGAAGTGGATTTTTAGGATCTGATATACATAAAAAATAAAGTAAGATAAAGTATTTCATGAAGTTTAAAAAGAATAAAAATAATCTAGACAACATCATGAGTAGTCAAAAGATTGTTAATGACAAAACAAGCCTTGGTTTCAATGGAAACCAAAAGAAGAATGCTAATATAATAAAAGAGAATCAGACCTTAAAGGTTAATGGTTAGTTAAGGAATGATGGTGTTGGTAAAATAAAGACTGTTCCTATCAAACAGTCTAATGCTATAAGGTATGCTAATCCTTTCAATGGTTATTGTTATTAATGTAACCAATTTGGTCATAGAGAAAGCATTGTAGAAGAGCCTCCAAGAATGAATATGAATGGAACTATGAGGAAAATAATTATTCAAGAGGTATGGGTAATGGTGTGTTTCCATCAAGAGGAATAGTGTGTTTTAATTATCATAAGTTTGGTCATATTGAAAATTTTTGTATGTATGGATTCTCAAATCAAGCAAGAAAGTTGAGAACCCTAGAGTGCAGGAAAGAAGACAAGAAAATGAATGAAGACTATTCTACAAGTCCAAGTGGACTATTTTCCATGGTGGAGCATAGTTCAAATGTAAAAGAGTGCCAAGAATTCTACCTATCAGCTCAGATTGTGGATGGAGTCAAGACAAATAGATCAAGTCAGAATGTTATTCAAATAGAGACTAAAGAGGTCAAGCCAAAATGGCTATTCAAGCCTAAGAGGATAATAAAGAAAGATCAGTCTAATAAAGACATGGAGATCTGGAAATCTCTAGAGTTTATGTAGTCTTAGTAACCTAGAGAAGAGGTGACTCCATTAAGATTCATGAAGGCACTCAGTTAGTGAGCAAAAGTATGAAGGTTGCTTGGTCTTAGGGGATATTTGTATTCTTTGTTTCAAATCAAAATTCTAGTCATAATCTAATGGAGGTGTGATTAAAAAACATGGATTTTAATTAATTTGTATGATGACTTGATCAAACCAAGTCACATTCATGATAGTGCCTAAATATCTCATGGAGATAAGGGGAGCAAGGTTGGGTATTTATGTGAGCTGAGTTCCTATTTGGTTGATAAGAGGAAGATTGATCTTATTTATGGAAGAAAGAAAGATTTAGGTCCAAGGATCAGATGGTATATGTCAAGATATGAACCTTTGTCACTAATTTCAAAGGGGAATAAAGTTCTAATTTGGGAGCAAGGTCGATTTGAAGAAGATCCATCTTGGGGAGATGTGAATGATTAGCTTTGCTTGAGTGTTTTCCATCAATGACAAAGGGGGAGATCTTTTTGGTATGTTACTATTATTGGTATTGTGGCATAAATGTTATCATTGATGTCAAGGTCAAGATGGACATCATTAGTGTCAAATTCATAGTTGGTGTCATGCATAGTGAAGTGGCATGTGACAAGGTGTCTTATAACAAGAGAGAATTTGAAGGAAACCTATTGTCTCTTTGTGGAGAGAGAATTTAAAGGTAACATTGTAATTTTTGTGAGGTTAATGACATGTCAAGGTCAAGATCAAGATACAAGGTAAGCATATTGTTGAGCATTAGTTTTAAGGAGCATTGTCATATCATGAGCATGATTTAGCAGTCTTTGAGTTCTGTATGAGGTTTTGGCATAATGTTGTGGCGTGACAAGCTCATGAGCCTATTGAGAGTAGTCTTGTCTTCAAATAATCTTGACTTAAGAATTTTTTTGGTTGATATTACTGAGAGTTAGTTTATTTGAGTTCAAATTTTTGAGCATTAGGTATTTTGAGAAGCCTAGGCTATCACTGTGAGAAGGTGTATGCATGAAGCATAATGAATCTTGGTGAGTTGTGTCATTATAGGAATTAGAGAGTGTATAAATTTGTGTAAGCATAATATTGAGGCAAAGAAACTTTTAGAAGAGTTTCAAGATCAATTTTTGAGGCTTAGTTTTTGTATGAAGAGACATAGTGAGAAGTTATATTCTTAGTACCATAGTGAGGTGAGTAGACTGAGCTTGTAATAAGATGTCTGGCTGAGGTTAAGGAGGGTATGAGGTCATATGAAGTGATTATGAGGTTTTGAGAATAATACAAAAGATTTTAATGTATATTCAAGATCTAAGTGTTACTGGCACTTCAAGGCCTAATGTGCAAAGAGTCCTAGTGTGGCCTAATGAGGGTTTAAATTCATTTTCCAAGATGTCAGATCCCATGAGAGCATGGTCAGAAGTGTGAGAGGTTTTTTCAAGTGTATGACCAAGTTTGAGTTCATATAATAAAGAGGAAAGAATGAAAATTGATGTTGAGGTTTTTTATGTGCATAGAATGAGGTGTTACAAACCCAAGAAGGATTTTTTTATGCTCATTAGCACATGAAACCTTTGCATGAGGATAAAATAAGTTCATGGTAGTTTGTTAATGGTCCCATATTAAAATTTATGGCATTTTTTTTGAAGTTGAGGGCCTAAACTTCATGAACGATTGTTAAGAATGGAAGACAGGCTAAACCCTCTCTAAAACCCTAATAATGACTATATAGGGAAAATATGTTTCAAAAGTGACAAAAATGGTTTGTTTGACATATTATGATTATTATAGGTTGCATTAAACTCTCCTAGGTACATCTATGTGGCATTGGTCTTTTAAAAGAGTGAGTGAAAACTATAGAAAACCCTTTCTTTCTCATATTTTTTATGTATTAGGCAAGGTTGACTAGTTCAAAAAATACAAATGGTTGGAGGATGATGTGTGAGACTTGTATTTTATGATCATGTAAGTTTATAAGTAAATTACAAGGTTAAATATGCTAAACTGGTTATGGAAATTGGCCTATAACTAAAAATGCCTTATGAGGAAGATAGTGAGAAAAATAGGAAGAAGTGAGAATGAGATTAAGGATGGGTTATAGTGGATTAGGGATGTAAAAAAATACATGGATTTATTATTTAATACCTATATCAAATATCATATTTGAATATAATATTTATAGATGCTCATATATAAGCATAAAGTTGCTCTTAAAGTGACATGTCTAACACATTGAAGTCTATGCAGGGTGAAAACATGAGATTGGTCTGTAAGACCAATATTGATATTGAAACTTGTAATCTATTTGTTTAAATATTTTATAAGGATTATTAGTGATAATATAAACCCATTTCAAGTTCATAAAAGTGTTCACACATATTTTCTAAGTCTTTGTTTCCACAACTATGTTTTTAGAGCTACATTTAATTTTATGTGAGTGAGATTGATGTTCCTAAGTCATTATGCATATATTTGAAGAATAAAATTCACATAAATTTGTTATATAGTTATCATTGGTTCATTTTAATTTATTTATTTTTATGAGAAACTCTTATGACGGTGTCAAAAGTCAAAGGTTCTTGACTAGGTTTTGAAGCCTATTTACAGTTCTGAGTGAGCATAGGGAAATGGTATGTTTGAGGTTGTTTGCCATCTATGGTGAAGTATAATGGAAATTATAATTACCCTCAAGTAATTTAAGATATACAAAATTTATTTATTGAGATGGTTATATCATAAATTTGAGTGTATACTTTGGATATTCAAAGTAGACTTGTTGACAGTGGGAAGGCCTAATTGTGAGTAGGCTTAATGGTGTGGTTTAACGAGTAAAATGAGATAAATTTTGTTGCAGACCTAAGGTGAGATTATCAAGGGTATAATTTAAGTGTTTTTGAGGTGTTTCATCTATTTTTTGAGGCTCAAGATGTTCCAAGCTGGTCAAGGTGAAACATGTGCTTTGAGAAGGTACATTAGGTCTTTATTATGCCTAATGGTAGTTTTGGTCCTTATGAGTGGTGATTGATCTATGTGGTGTTTATTAAATTGTAAAAAATGTTTTTTGATATAATCCAAGAGTGATCCAAGTATAAAAATATTTTTGTTTGACCATGGTGGGCGAGAGTAACAATCAAGTATAAAAAGATCTAATATGCCTAATTTGACTAGTTAGAATATTAAGGGAATGAACAAATGCTATAGAGGTTTGGAAAACAAGTAGAGTGATTGAATACCATCAGAGATATGGGGTTCATATGTCATGAATATATAACATAAATTATATAGATGATGAGCAAACTCATTTGACTTAAATCTACCAAGTAGAGGGATAGTTGAGCGAAGAGGCATAATAGGCCATTTAAGAGAGATAGAAGAGTGTAAAGAATAAAATAAGGTGGTCATCATCATTTGAGTGAGAAAAATGTTTCCAAAAGTGATCATAGGTTCTAGGTAGTTTTGTTGGTATTGAGTAACCTCGGGGGTCAGTTCCTCCTTGCAAGTTGGTGCTTGTTAAGGACTAGTTGAGTTGATGCTTGACTAGTGAGAGGTTTGTGTTCCTTGTGTGGTCAGTGCCTTAATAAATATTGATTAATTGCTTATAGGATTATATTCTAATATGTCTTTTAGTGGGTTTCAACCCCAATGAGGTTTTCCCACATATCTCTTGTGTTCTTATGTTATATGATTTTGTAAATGCTTGTTTATGCATTAGTTAATGTATGTATGTGAATGAATGTTTCATGGATAATAAGTGAAATTAAATGATTGTTTTGAGAGAAATGATTCACCCCACCTGCCTTAGTAGATATACTTCTATCATACAAGACCTAGTGGAAGGTACATTTTGTTGACTGCTATAAATTTGGTATAATAGGGCCTTCAAAAAGAAGTCTGAATAGAGGGACTTTAGTAACATGGCCCATAATAAGAAATAAGTTCTTAAAGAGGGTGGTATCTCTAATATGTTCTTGAAGAGGTATGTGAGCCTTATAATGAGTATAGAGACTTAGTATGTAAATTCATCAGACCTTGTGTTCATCCATGGTGAGTATAACAAGGGTTAGTCATTAAAGGAGTTAAGAGGATTGAGACCATAGAAAAAACCCTTGTCATATAGAGTATTATCTAATTGCTCTTGTAAGACCAATCTCAACAAGATAATATTCAGGTAAAGGGTTAATATAGACTACAAACGAAGTACTTATAGACCTAGTTACAAGTATGAATAATTTGTAGACCTTAAAAAATATTGATTGGTAATTGACCCTCAAAGAAGGTTAGTGAATAATAAAATCCAAGGCTTGTACCTTTAATTTTGCAACTTACATGAAAACCAAACTGCCAAAAAAATATGATACCAATGCATTAGTTATATCAAGTCAGACATACATTAAATGATAAATTAGATCATAAACACTAATGAAATCATCAATAAAGAATGACTACTCATTATATAAAATACATGAACACAAAACTATCACAAAAATATGATTATGATGCATTAAATATAACAAATCACATGTGCAAAAAATCATAAATTGGATCATAAAAACCAATGAAGTCATCGATAAAGAGTGAGTTTTTATGACATCAAAATATTTATTTTTAAATTCATCAATAAAGAGTGACTATTCATTGTATAAAATAGTGACATCATCATAATCATTTTGAGAGCTGTCATCTTCATCAATATTAAATTAAATATAATTAGTTTAAACACTTAGTTCTTTTGATCTTTCTTTTCACCAAATAGTAAGTCCACTATTCACTATTTGAATCAACATTGTCACCCGATGGATAGTACTCACCATCATTGTTAGTGCCTTCAGTATGCATAAAGAAGTAAATACGCTCCGTTCACAAAATTCTTTGGCCTAGTCAAAATAGTGGAAAATACATGGCATGGTAAATTGTGTACCTCTTCTAAAACATTGTAAATGTTTGTGTTGAACAATGTTTCCCTGGCATAGGATGGTCACTTCTAATGCTAAAATGTTTGTAATGCACTCTGAATGAGAGCTTGACACTGATGAAACATTTTAAACTTGATCCAGGTGTACATTTGCATTAGGATCGTTTGATACCTTCATTGGCAAGTATTTTTCTAGGAATGGCCTTATGTAGGTTGGGATGGCATCAGAAGTATTCCAAACATCTAAAAAAATGACATTACATTCTAACCATTCAAAGGACCACTGCATGAAGAAGTCACAACCATTCCTTTCTATTAGTGTCAGGAACTCATAACTGGCAATAAGAATTTGGTATGAAGTAAATGCTCTATTGTGATGGAAATTAACATTAGACCATCTCAAACCATTAGGCTAGATGAAGTTTCCAATGTATTTCAACCCCCTCTCATTAAATTCACTAGACATCATATATGAGTTGTGGCTAATTAGATCTTATATCGAAGTTAGTTCATCCAAGACTGACATCCTCTTCCATATTTTCTTGTAGAACTCTTCTTTGATTTCTAAAAATCTGCCTATTGTTTTCACTCTACGGACACACCTGCCACATAATTAAAAAACATTTAGTGATGATTTCCAAAAAAATACCAGTTATGAAAAATCTATATCTTCAAAATTAACCATGAAAAATCCATGAAACTTTATAGAGAGATGAAATAAGGTGAATGTTAATTTTTAAAGGTGTTTTTAAGACTTTTGAATACTTGTAGTTGAAGATATTTTATTTTTATCAGTGTTTGCAATAAATATATTCCCAAAATACTGCAAGTGCTTGTAATAAATAAAAAATTGTTTTTCATGGGAGGACAATATTTCTATGATGTACCTGGCTATGTTATACTTTAACACATTTTAATTTTTAGTTTTTTATAATCCTATTATGTAACAATGATAAGAGTAATTTGATACTAAGACTTGAAATACAATTCTATTGACAGTCTGCTAGAATAAAGATATATTGTTGTTTGAATGATTGTAATCTTATTATTCTTACATTTACAAAGACTTCCAATCCAATTTAGAGTTATTTAATACTTGTATTGAAGCCTTTATACTAATAACCTTTAAAAAGACCCTTTTTCTATGCATTTACATCCCATTTTAGCCATTTATATATGTATGAAAGTTTGCATGAGGTCTATTGTGGAATGGGAGAAGTTGAGGGAAGTTATGAGGATTGTGTTTAAAGTATTAAATCAATAATAAGGGTCACAATGTTTATAAACAATAACATTGAATCTCTTGGGCCATATACATACCATGCAAACCCTATGATAGGGTTGTTTAAATAAAAGGTCTCATGTCTTAAAAATTAGACCTAACAAAATCATTCAAAACTTCATGAGTAATGTCTAGAAAGTATTTAGAAATTACTTGACGTAGGTGCATCATGAAAGCATGAAAATATGATCTTTTAATTGGTCTTACAAGTCTTAGGATGTTGGTCTAGTCTTAATAAGCCCTTCTTGGGGCATTTGTAAATTGTATTAGGTCTTTTAAGGGGTTCTGGAGTGATTCCCTCCAAAACAATAAATTTAAATTATCAAATATGTGTGTGTGTGTGTGTGTGTGTGTGTGTGTGTGTGTGTGTGTGTGTGTGTGTGTGTGTGTGGGAGTAAATTATAATAGTTTATACGTTGTTAAGAGTCCTATAGGTCCTATAGGGAGTTTCATACATATTTAGGGATGTTATAGACCTTTTTGAAATCATAATCATCTAAAATTTCATAAAAATCTAATAGAAGTACTTGATAAGCATATGAGATCAATTTGTTATACTTAGTTCTAACGAATAAAATAGAATCTAAAACAAGTTTAGGAAATTTAAAATACTAGTTTGGATTTAAACGAAGTAATAAACATCCTTGGAAGATATACAAGGGAAGTTACAAACATAAAAAGATAAAATACATTAGTTTGCAGAGTTAGAAGAAAATGTTGTAGGTCTATTTTTCAAAAATAGGACTATGTAGGTATTTGGAATGTTGTTTTTCCCTTAGACAATAAATAAATTTCAAATCATTCACATGTTTTTGTTTCTATTTTATCTATTATAATATAATTAAATCCATTTCATATTTATTTTAAGCTTCAAAATTCATCTGAACCCTTGAAAACCTCATAATGTTGTGTTTTACCATTACAGTCAATTCCAAAGGTGTTTTTATATGTGAAAACTGATGTATGTACTCATTTTGAGTATTTCAAATTATGTAAGGGTTCCCTAAGACAAATATATAAGTGTTAAATTTTTAAAACCCCCAATGAGATCTATGAACATTCACTTTGAAGCCTTTGGCCTACTAGTTTTCTGTGTAAACCTGAATTCGGGGTTTGGTCACAAAAATGGTCATAAATCTTAATATATTGCATCTAATGATCTAAAATATCATGATAAATTATAAGATAACATTTGTGAAATATTAAAATTGTTTTTACATCATCAGAGAATCTAAAAATTTAGATATATATGACTAAGTTTATGTCTGTCTATAGATGTTTGTTTTTAATAACTTGTATCAAGAGATAAGGTGATTTCTTCTTTGTTTTGAGTGTCAAAAAATTAGATAAGACTTGAATCATGTTTGATATGTTATAATAACATTATAAATCTAGGTTATAAGTGTTAAAAGATGTATTTTGTAATTTTGACCTACTTGAGCTCTAAATTAGGCCTAGAGACCTAAAAGCCTAAAAGAAAAACAAAATAAGAAGATTCAAATCTAATCTCTTTAGACACATATTGGAAACTTGGTTTATTGTGTGTATAGTATCTATATATTTCCTTTGATATTATATAGAGACTTTACAAGATAATCTACACCAATATTTGTCAAGAAATAAAGTGAGGAACAAACCTAAATGGTTTTTACACAATCCTAAAATAAAGTTAGAATTGAGTTGAGTTTTCATCATTTAGTAATCTATTCAGTGCTTGAAATTATGACAAGAAATCTCCATAAACTCAGTATCATTCTCTAAGTGGGTAGCACAGGGTTTTATGGATGATTAAGTCTAATAAAATAGGGTAATGTTGAAACTTGTGTTTGTCAAGATTGAAAGTGACAAGTGTATGCAATCAAAAATGCATAATGTCTATAAATCAATCTTAACTTAGAGAATATATATCATAATTACACTTAAAATTTGGTATACATTATATAATTGGTAACATGACCAATACAAGGATCTGCTAAATCGAATTAGGGAATTTCTTATCATAATAAACCATACTAGGGAGGGTTCTAAAGCCTCCAATCAAGCACAATCATGAAATAACCCTAACTAAACCTTATGTTTTCATATTTCACTAAAATCATAACAAGTAAAGCAAAGAAATCTATTATAGTTCTCATCAAAGCTTGTGGCACAAAGTGGGGTAATAAACAACAAAATTAACATGCATAAGAGATATATACTCACGTTAATGTATATGAAATATTAATGCATGGAAGATAAGTAAAAATGCATATTTATCTACTCTTAAAAAGGAGGAACAAGGTCAAGAATAATTACATTTGAAGATGAAATCATCAAGCCGTAATATTTGGCTTGGCCAAGTTGCTTCACAAGATGTTGTTGTGGTATGTAAGGATGATAAGGATAAATCAACTCTAGGATACACACCCTATTAATGCACCTAAAATACTTCTTCACAAGACAAGATCCATATCTCCAAAGAAAGTATGAAATCTTAAGATTGCTCCTCAATTACAATGGTGGATAAGCAAATGTGAAATAGATCTTACTTCCCTTTTCTAAATAATGGCTAAATGATCTTGTCTATATAAGTGGATTTAACCCTAAGCCCTTTTGAAAGTTTCAACTAACAAGGTCAACCTAATCAACTTAGTATAGTTATGGAGAAAAAATCACTAGATTATGGTATAGGTTGGCCAAGAGATGAACTAGAACCCTAAATGAATTTTACCAAAAATAGTATAGGGTCGACCTAGTCGACCTAGTATAGTAAACAGTCAAAAGGGGCATAAGAATAGGAAAAGGGTGAGAAAATGTGGGAAATGACTGAGGAGTGTGAAATAAAGAAGAACAAACTTAAGGATATGGTTTTAAAAAGACAAGTGTGTAAATAACAAGTAGAAAAAGGAACAACAATCTTGAAAAGCACCAATGGTCTACCCACCTCTTTCCCAGTGCACCCTTTAAGGCATGCACTCAGAGAGATTGAGACTCAATATGTTCCTATAAGATAAAGAGTGTTAGTAACTGAAAAAAGTTCCAAAATATTATGTGTATACATAAGCCCCACTCAAATCTCATCGTGTGTCATATGAGTGCAATAGGGGATGGTACTTTGAGAATAGAACATGACGACACATAATGTTGATATTAAGTAAGATGCAGTAAGGACTAAATAAAATAAATGAAAGGACTGAATTAAAATACACATACCTTTACTTACCTTAGTGTTGTAGATAAATAAGGGGACTGAAAGAGAGGTGAAGGTGTCCAAATGTGAAGAACATTAGGTGAATTTGTAGAGATTTAAAAAATAGTGAAAAATCAAAAAATTTAGAATATAGTCATATAGTAGTGGAAATGATTCTCTATGACATCATGTTTTCAAAACTTTTTATGGTATGAAAAATGAGTCATTAGAAAAAAAGATATGGTCTAAACAAGGAATCTAAATGTAAATATTTTAAAGGTAAAGAATTATGGAAAGTAAGTTTAAATAGGGAAACAGTGATATGGGACACTTAGAGAGGTAATAATAGTTTAAAATTTGCTTAAGTTTTTTGAGATAGATTATAGATAGATATATTTTGAGATATATCTATGATCTAATATCTATCTAGTTTGAATTTTGTAGATCCTACAAAGGAAGAGATCAGATGGGTATCCCTGGTGAGGGGAGTACTCCATGAGATCCTAGATAAGGTGATGATGTTGTACAATCTTGTTACATTAGATGATCATATGATATTATCTTCCCCAGCTCGAATGAGTTGGTTCAGACTAACAAGAGAGGCTACGAGGTGAGTATGGGTTTATAGGGATGAGTGAAAACCACTAGCAGGAGTGGGAGTGGGAGAGGCACATGCATGGTAGGCCTTGGCTCAGGAGATATCCATGCATATAGATACAATGACCTAGCTATCATAGGTAGAGGACCATTTGGCCAACTTATAGAGGCAGGTGATAGGTTTGAGATCTTGAACAACCACTTTAAAACATACTATTCAAAGGGGACTATCCAAGGCATCTATGGGTTGCATGGCCATGCAAAAAGATATACAAGATAGATACCAACCTTAGAGCTTGAGAGATGTATATTTTTTTACTTTGTAAAAACACATGATATATATATATATATATATATATATATATATATATATATATATATATATATATATCATTTTGATAGTTAGATGTTGATCTTCTATGTTTATATCATGGTTGGGGTTGTGGATGCATGAATGTATTTCTTTATACAACATATATTTATCTTTTTGTTGTATATGCTATAGGAAATATATGAATTGTGATTTCTTTTCTAGTATTATGTAGGACACATGCATGGTTAAAAATAAATAGGCAAAAAAGGACTTGGATAAGTATAATCAATCAAAAATTAATATACTACATACTATTTCATGTTGGGAAATGTGTAATAACAAGAAAATGACTAAGTATAAGAAACCAAAGGGTGATAAACAAGACAGCAAAAAATTGGTTTTAAACTAGGAGAAAGATTGGCACCAAATTAAAACAAGTAAAACCACACTAAATCATGTTGAGAAGTATGAAAATAATGTAATAAAATAGAAAGCATGTGAAAAAATAATGATATAAAAACAAATAAATTAAGTCAATCAATCATACTAAATCATGTTGGGAAGTATAAAAGAGAATGAAATTGGAAAAATTGGTCTTAAACTAATCACACTAATTTAAGCTGGGAAGTATGAAAAACTCAAGAAATGGTTGAATTCTTACATGCAATCATAAAATAAGAAGATAAAAGTGAAAGATTAAAAAATTAAGCATAAAACATATTAAATCAATATGGGAAGCATGTCAATGACATGTAACTTCATGATCAATCACATATTATCTCATATTTGACACATGTAATTTTACTGTGACTTGGATTATTGAGAAATTTGGTGAAGAAGGCCAAGTCCTATCCATCGTCTTACACTGCAACTCACAAAGGGAACATAAATGAGGTGGAAATAAATGTGAAAATATGGTAAAAAGGGATGTTGGTAATAGGAAGGTGAAAATTTGGTAAATTGTGAGGAAGGTTAGGTCTTATACATGGTCTTCGAATGTAACTCAAAAATGGAATCCCTAGGGGAGTGATTAGTGAAAAAAGAAATATCTCTCAAGAGGAAATATTGGGGTTGTAGGGAGTGAAAAGAGGAATGTAAAATTCATAATGTAGGTGTCTTATGAGAAGACCTTAAGAGACATGAGGCATACTAAGGACATGAGAAGATGCTCAGTGACTAGTGACCATCAATGTATAAAGTAAACTTGTTCACTATAGACATAAAGATATTTAGGTAAAAATGTGTGATATGAAGATCAACTCATGAAGCTATATTGGTACAAGAAAATTATAATGGACCTACCTTCCCATTACGTTTTCCCCGTTCCTTAAGACCCCCTACAGAGTTATCAGTTTATTGCGAAGATTAGGTACTTGTGTGAGAAAGTAGGTAGCCCTAAAAGATTTTTTTTATTCTCCTTTTCTAATCTACTAGCCTACCACACCCCAATGGACCTTGGCTCTATTGTGAGGCCAACTATGAAGTTTTAGCTTCAACTAGACGAAGGAGATTTGCTTTGAATCACATCTTTTAATGTGATTTGACTTTTAAAATTTTTGAATGTTTTGCCTTTTGGATCATTGTCTTTTGTTAAATGATTTGGATTTTAAATATTTTGATGGATTTTAATATTCTACCTCCATACGGACTTGGAATGACCACTTACGATAGATAGAGTGATACACACAAATGAGGATTAGGCTTAGGATAAAGGAAGATAAGTAACCAAAGACAGGATTGGCTAGGACAATTAGGTTTAACAATGAACCAGCATGTTATCTCAAGTCTCAACCATGTATATGCTTAGTTTTCAAAAGGGAATAAAGGGAAAAGAAGTTGATCCAAAGTGGACCGATAAAAGGAGATTATAATGAGAATAATTTTTTGTTAATTGATAACTTGGTAAAGAAGGAATGACTAAAAGGAACAAGGTGTGTATAACCAAGTTATAATGGCAATTATTTGTGTTTATAGAGATATGATAGCAACTAATACAGAAAAGAAAACAAGAGAGTTTTAAGAAAGAAACTCAAGAATAAAAAAATAAATGATAAATAAGACATCCATAAGCAAAAATAAATGACATTATAAGCAATATGAAGTGTGAAATTAAAGTCACCATGTAAGATATATAAAAATTTGGGACAAATTCAAATGATATAACAAATAGATAAAGATAAAATTGGAGCAAATGTCCAATCCAAATGAAAATGTAAAAACACCATGCATGTGCTTATAAGTACTCATAGATTTACCCACACACATTATCCAGAACATCCAACAAGTCTCTATGAAGTTGAATGTGAACTAAAACTAATGTCTCATCTATCTTCAATGAAAATTGGGAAAATACTTCATGTCTAATCTCCTCAATAGAAAAGGTAAGAATGTTTGATGGATCATGATGAGGAGGGATATCATGCACAAGATGTTCAGGAGGATGCATGAGAGTGGTTTCTATAGGAGATGAAGGGATCATTGGTGGGGAAGAATCCATAGGTGAGGCACTCATAGGTGGAGAAGGATCCACAGGTGAGGGAAGGCCCACAAGTAAGGGATTCGTAGGTGGAGGAATAGGAGGTGACAAAGGGACCACATGAGGATATGAAACCACGGGAGATAGAATCATGGGGGAAGAAGGAGGAACCTTCTTACAATAATGACCTATGGAAAGAAAAGTAGAAGCTACAGGAATAATTAAAATATGATATTTAAGATGTTGTTGAAGGATGTGGAAATGATCAGTGTAATGGGTGCCACATTGGTACCAAAAATAATACACCCCTACATACTTAGTAATATACTTAGGTAGTAGCTTTGGGGGAGGTATGGCCTTGTCTGAGGACTGAGAGGTAGTAGGATGCAAAGTGTCATTATATTATCACACCTTGTAACAATACATGGATGAACAATTATATGTGTCATGGAAGCAATAGATACATTTGTGAGTAGTTTTGATAGGTGTAATCACAAGAGGAGGTGTAAAAAAAGTGGAAGGAACTTGGGAAGGCTCATCAGCCCATTTGGTGAGCAATGGAGCTAGTTATGGTAAAGGAAGCAAACCATCACCAAGAGAAGGTGATGTTGGTGGAGAAATAGGGCAAGGTTTGATAGCAAGAGTGATAAGATTGAAAGTAGGAATAGACTCAGCTAAAGTGTGTATAAGAATGGGACCCAAACTAGGCTCTACTAAGGGAGGGGTGGGATTTACAAAAGGCTGAAGGAGAGTTGCATGCATCTCAAGGATAAGAAGACTATAGGGGTCATGGTACCTTAAAAATTGATAGGCCTAGTCATAACATGATCCATAAGCATGCTCCTACAAGTTTATTCATAATTTGGAGGTGTCTACACCATCTATACCATGTGATAAAGAGGAAAACTTCTAAGATTAAGAATGATATATGATGGAATATAGGAAGATACACTAAAAGACTAAAGCAAAGAGGAATGATAATGGATAATCTCAGCATCACAATCCTAAACAAGACCTCCTAAAAATGGATCATCTATGGTATAACCATTATCATAATCAGGTGTATGAAGATCAATGATGCATGTAGGGATGACATTATCATCTGATGAGGTGTGATAAATGGAATGTTGAGTCTTAGTTAAGACAATAGGGACGTCATCACAAGGTGATTGCTAAGAAAGAGGCTACAAAGAAGTAAGATGCTGAGAGATGAGATGAGGTGAGAGATTGAAAGTTTCAATTTTGATATTAATCTCATCAGTCTCATCTTCATCAGAATCTAAGAGGTTAGGTGGAATATTTTTATTGAGTTATGGATGATCATTATAACTTCTAGTGGAGTTGATAGAAAATTTAAATCGTTGAGACTCATGAAATGAAACACTTAGAAATGGTTTAAGGGTGAGAATCTTGAATACACCCCTACTTGTAATTATTCAAAATTCTAAGGATTTGTGTGACCTTGAATCTTATAGATGGTTGCATTGTGAGGAAATTTTAATGCACTGGCAAGTAGATGAACCAACTACTACCATATGGTGAGTCCATGGCCTACCAAGTAGAATGTTGTAAGATAGAAGAAACTTAAATAGCATCACCTTTATGTGAATAATAACAAGAGGGATGGTAATGGGGAGCCACACACAACTTAAAGGAGGCATTTACCTTTGATCATAGACTTGACATGTTTTATGTGTAAATTTGAGATTGCATTCATAATATCTAGGGATTTTGATAAATCAAGAGAGGAAACACAAGTTCTATAACCCTTGTCAATCAAAGCATGCTTGACTTAGATATCCACAAATTTGGACACTAATGAATAGAGGATGATCATCTACATGAAGCCTAATATCTTTAATAATTATAGATATGATGAGAAATTTGAGGAAAAGAGAAGTGTTCATTATTTCATCAACATGTATGGACATCTCTTCATACTATTGTAATATGCTATGTTCAGATCAGGATAAGGTTATTTTGCATCTGACTAAGGGACGATGAGGAATGTTCATTTTGAACAAAATCTACATAAGATAGTTTTGATTACATGGACATGTCCTCATAATCTTGATAAATGGGATTTGGGATGGGAGATGAGTGAGTTTTGTGATAGGATCCCACTCATCATAACCTAGAAGAAGATTGTTAGAAAGAGGTACATAGTGTTGAAGGAGGTCCTCAAAAGGAGGAACCAAAGTAAATTGAAATTTATGTTGATAAAAGGTAGAAGGTTTAGTGAGAGGATAAGTTGATAGATTACATTGAGAATATGAAGCAGTTGATGCAGGTTATTTTTTAGAAGTGTTAGAGGAAGTGTTGATAGAAGCTTGAGTATCATTGGTATTAGGTAAAGAAGATGGAGGTATGGTATAAATAAAATGGGAAGTGTTATCCAAGGGAAGATTTGGAGTTGCTTCATCAAAATTTATAAGGTAATCTTGCCCCAACTCATTTAAGTGAGTTGGAGAAGAATTTTGGATAACATAAAATGTGTGAGATAATGGAGGTGTGTAGATAGGTTGAGGATCAATGAAAGCAACCACGCTTCACATATTAGTCATATTAACCACATTCTCTTTTGGAGTTGGGTCAATAATAATTTCTACATTATTGGTGGAAAGAGTGGGCTTGTCTTGGTTATCTTGGTGATTTAGAAGAGGATCTTTATAAATGGCCAAATGAGCATTAACTTCATTCAAAGCTTGATATTTAGTATTTGTTTCATGGGCTTTGAAAGCAATATCATAAGCTTGTTGGCATTTTTAAATGATAAAATCATGGTCAAAATTGGGACCAAGAATAAAATCCATAGACAAATTACGTAGCTTGCTTACAGGTCTCATGAGAATAACTCCAACTAGCATGAAACCAACCAAATTTATTGGGACCATACCAAGATTTCATTGGATGAGTGGGATCAAGTTCTTGTGGTAGAGGCTTGTGTAGACATTTAATTAATTATTTTGAGGATAAAGGTTTGTGAACATTGATTTTATAGGTGAAGATAAATGAGGATTGGTAAATTGTTGAGAAGTAGGAGATGGTTCCAAAGATTGGTTAGGAACAACAACTTGAATAGTGTGAATGGTGTCATAAGATTCCATCACACCATCATTGGTAGCATGATGATTCTTATTTTTAAGTAATATACAAGTACGTTCAGAAGGTCGAAATGGCTCAAATTGATGCATAAGGAAGTTTTGATGTTTAGTTTGGTTAATGTCCTCTTTTAAGTTACATGGAAAGAGAGTCTAGACCCGATATTGCAACTTGGGAAAAAGAGAATTTAGAAAGAGATGGAAAAGTTATCATTGACCATGTTATGTTCACATTTATTGGACAATGTCTTCCACCTTTTAACAAAAGTTTTAGTAGTTTTGGTTTCGAGTTACTTACAATTGATAAAATGGGCCAAGGTATTCTCAGGAAGATCACTAGCTTGAAACTCTTGGACTAGAGAATTTACTAAATATTACAAACTAGTAATAGAATGAGTTTTAAGTTTGTTGTACCAATCTAAAGCATCACCCATGAGATTTTTGACTAATATCTTGGTAGAGGCAAAGGTATTTAATTTTACTTAGTCTTTATATAGATGTACATATGTTTTTAGATGAAAAGTAGGATCAGTTGATCCATTATATGAAATGGTAGGGGTGATACCTCCTATATTGATAATAACAATTTGAGATGTAAGAGGATCATTTTGAAGATGCTTGATTATTTTTTTGACAAGAGGAGGTTAAGGGATGAGATTATCATGGGCATCCCAAAGAGGACATGGGGGAACATTTTGATTATGCATGCCCCATGGCATTTGTTGAGGGTAGGTTTGAAGATGGATAAGGTTTTTTTGCATTAGCATCATTTGATTTACATTATTAGCTTGAAAATCATTCATTTTATTAAGGATTTATAATAGGATTTGGTGTGTTTGAGTTGCATTTTTGGTATTGCTTGAAGCATTATAATTGGAAGTAATGGTTTGGGTATCATTATGATTGTTAGTAGGAGCTTGAGAAGATTTGTTGGAATGTGAGACACTAGTGGTAAAATTTGTTTGTGTGGAAAAATATGGACTAGTAAAGGGATGGGAAAAAGCAGCACAAGAAGCCTGATTACCATGGGTAGAAAATGATGCGCTAGAAGACTAATTAAGAAGAGTGGGTTTTAGAAGAGGCCTACTAGATGTAAAACTTGCCATGTTATTAGAGAAACTAGGCATGTAGGTAGAGGGAAGAGGTTGAGAAGAAAAGAAGATAGTATCCCCAAATCCATGTGAGAATGTGGGAGAAGGTGAATGAGGATCTTTGGATTAACCACTAATCATAAGATGGTAAATGGTAAGAAGGTCCTTTCCTTGATGTTGTGGAAATTTAGAGAGAAAGAAAAGCATTTCAGGTGTATACTCTAATTCAAGTTGATATTCAAGTGAGAATAGAGGATTACAAAGTAAAGAGCAATGAGGAGGGGTTATATAGTTCATTGTGTGAGTGGTTATATGAATATGCTTATGGGAGACCCTATGAGGGCTGATAAAAATCATCATGTCTGTTGAATTTAACTCAATGTTTTATTCAAACAAGAAGTTCATGATGAGGGAGAAGGACTAGATAAGGCAAATGTGATGCAAAAACAAGGAAATGCAAAGAGGCAGATAAGAATTTATTGTCAACTAGGTTGACCTAGTACTGAAAATAGGGTTTGAAAACTAAGAAAATAGGAATACAGAGTTGACCTAGTTCTATAACATGGGTAGAAACCATGCACAAAAAGATATAGAGTTGAAAGGGTCAACCTAGTACTGTATCTTAAGGGGTAGAAAAGAATATTATGTCAATAGGGTCGATTCAGTACTATAGGCAAGGGAAATAGACAATCTATAAGAGATTGTGTCGAATAGAACAATGGTGTACTAAAACAAGAACTTTTTTGCAATTACTTTTGAAAGCAAGAAGTAAAAAGAAACACACAACAAATTGTGTCAATGAGGATGATCCAATTGAGGCACACAACACAAAACCTTGCACCAACACTAGCTAATGTAAGTTTTTGTAATACAACATATAATTGAGCAAAGAGCAAGCAATCAACTTGGAAAGTAAGTGTTAACTATGTGGTCATCCTAAATGTTAGATTATTGAAGTATGATTTTATGTGTGATAGAAAATTGTTTATAAATAAAAAATTAGAAAGCAATCTATGGATGGTTTCAAGATGTTTAAGCTAAAAGGGATATATGTTAGCAATGGTGGTGGCTTGGTATTGGGGCCCACCCCCTCACTTCACACACCGTAGTGATTAAGGTTTCAGGTGATTTTACAATATATACCATTAACTACGTTTTTATACTTGGCTAGAAAACCATGTCAACTTTCCCTTTAGTATTGAAATTTAAGTAGGAAGGCCTGAGGTAGACAATTGTTTAAATGCATTTTAAGATTATGTGATTTGGTAGTGTGTGTATAAAAAATAAAATTAGTTTAACTAAATGGTATATTGAAAAACCAACTAATTAGACTATGTGATCTATTTTAAATATATAAGCAACTAAAAGTGAATGAGTGAGCTAATTTCTAGCATATAGATGTTAATTCCAACTTTGAAACATAGTACAGTGTCGATTTAGATGACAATATATGCATAGATTATAGAATAAAGTCAATAGGGTTGCTATTGTACTACTGGAATAAGGGTCTGTTAAGAACTAAATCAACAATGTTGACCTAGTCTTTTAGATAGAAGACATAATACATAACTAGGGTGACAGAGTGGACCTAATTTGTTGTATAAAGGTAATTTTAAAGACTACAAACTATGAAAAATAGAATTGTAATGAATAAAAAAAATGAAAGAGAAAGAGATAAAGGAACTTTGGTTGGTTGGAAGATGCAAAGGAAAGTGAGATTGTTGTTAAAGTGCCCTAATTTTTACCTGTAAATTCTACCAATTGTATCGACTGGTTCGACCTAATTCTATAGTTCTATGCTTGTTAAAACCTGTGAAGAATATTATACCAGTAGTGTTAACCTAATATATTCTCTTAAAGTCTGGAAGTGTACTATGTTAATAGAGTTGACCTAATAGCCTATCTGGAAGTAAAAATCTGTATTGTGTTGACCTATTTGACCCAATAACCTATATCTAATGAAGACCTACACAAAGAGAACATAGTCATTTTGATGTGACTATGTGTTAAACATGTGTACAAAGGTTAGAAATTATACCATCATTGTCGACCTAATATCATAGATATAATAAATAATAAATAAAATAATGAAATAATGAAAAATGTAAAATAAAACCTATGAGGGTTATATTCACATTGAGTTCACTAGAATGTATGCAATAAGAAATGCATCATGTCTATAAATCAATCCTAACTCGAAAAAAATAGATTGTACTTACACTTCCAATTGAGGATACATTAGATAATTAGAAACATGACTAATATGGGGATCCACAAACCTAATTAGGGAATCTCTTATCACAACAAACCATACTAAGGAAGGTTCCAAAGCTTCTAGTCAGACATAATCATGTAATAACTGTAACTAGGCCCTATGTTTTCATATTTCGCTAAACTAATAACAAGTAAATCAAAAAAACTAATCTAGTGGTCACCAAAGCTTGTGACACAAATTTGGGGTAATAAATAAAAAAATTAAACATGCATAAGAAACATATACTCATGTCAATGTATATGGAATCCTAATGCATGGAAGAGAAGTACAAATAAATATCTATCTACTCTTACAAAGGAGGACCAAAGTTAGGAATACTTACCTTTGAAGATGAACCCACCAAGCCTCAATCTCTCCCTTGGCCAAGGTACTTTGCAATAGGTTGTTCTGATATGTAAAGATGAAAAAGATAAATCAACTTGAGGTTACACAACCTATTAATGTATTTTAAAAACTTCTCCATGAGATAAGATTCGTATCTCTAAAGAATGTATGAAACCCTAAGCTTGATCTTCAAGTAGAATGGTGGATAAGTAGATGCACAATAACTCTCATTTCTTCTTCTCTTCTGTAAATAATGGTGAAATGATCTTGTATATATAGGAAAATTTAACCCTAAGCCCTTTCAAAAATTTTGGCTGACAGGGTCGACTTAGTCGACCTAGTATAGTTATGGATAAAAATTCACTAGGTCACAAGCTAAGTCGACCAAGAGCTAACCTAGACCCTAAATTAATTTTACCTAAAATAGTACTGGATCAACCCAATCAACCTAGTACATTAAATAGTCTAAAGGGGCTTAAGGCTAAGAAAAGGGTGACAAAAGGCGAGAAATGACTGAGGAGTGTGTAATAGAGAAGAACAAACTTAGGGATATAATTTTCAAGAGATACGTGTGTAGATAACAAGTTGCAAAAGGGACAATAATCCTACGAAGCACCAATGGTCAACCCACCCCTTTATTGGTGCACCCCTTAAGGCGTGCACTCAAATAGATTGAGACTCATCGGGTTTCTACATGATAAAAAACATCAATAATTGATAAAATTTTGAAAATATTATGTGTATAAAACATTCTTATTAAAAAGTAGCATATTTCTTTGTGAAGATTATTGTTATTGGTATTTATATCTATGTATATTCTTGTACACATCCAAAATTATAGTATACATAATGATCATGTTGTTAGAGCCTTTTTCTAGGAAACATGTTTATCCAACTCATCAAGATGCACATGCATCACTATTACAATCCTCAAATTCAATGCATGCATTAATGTATACATGATTCAAGTGTCTGTTAAGATTGTGCATATAAAGAAAAATAGGGCATGAATAAGGTTCAATAATAAACCTTCAAATTGACACTAAATCAACTCAAACTTGGATTAATTATATTTATTTATATGTAAAACAATATGGTTACACACATTTCAAATGATATACGATATTCATTAACCACAAAATTACATTTCATCATTCATATATATATATATATATATATATATATAGACAACACTAGCCTTCATCTTGTTATAAAATAGTATAAGTAAGATTATAACTATAATTTAATAAAAAAAGGCTAAACTTTTCCATAGGATAATAATTTCCTTTTCTTGTGCTAATGATTTTTTTTCATGGATAACATGTTATTGATTTTTTAAGTATCCGCTAATATTTAGATTAATGAGTTATAGAATGAATGTTATATCTATGTGAATGAATCTAGAATGGACATGTTTATAATTATTATTTTATAATGATGAATATAGCATGTTAGCATATATTGATTTATCTATTCTTGTTGATTATATACCCAGGGTGAAGTACAATTGAAGAAATGAGAAAACAACTTGAGATTGGATATTTGTTGCTCACCCCTTGTGAAAATCTTATGTGTTATCTGACTATCTTACTTAATGAATGATGTATTTCCCAATAGTGCATCTTTCTTAAATTGTGGTTATGTTCTTCTCATAATATGTAGTAAACTCCTCATCTCTTATAGATTATTATAATCTTAGTCTATTGATTACCACTGAAGACAATTCTTTAAATTAATAGGTGGCTTTCTTATTCTAGTCTTGGATTTATCAATGACCTCTTATATAACTTCAAGATTTGTGTTTATTATACATAATAATCATTATAAATACAATGATAAAAAAATTCTTGGATAATATAACTTGCATATTAATATTTTATCATTACCTATCAGTTAGATTTTTTTGCCTGTAAATGACACTATACTTACTTCCACCCAAATAAAAGAAAAAAAGACTTAAGCATATTTGTATTGATCTCATAACATGTGGGCCAAACTATGAATATATAGGGATGTTAAATACCCTACCCCAATTAAGTTAATTTATGGAATTGACAATCTACAAGTATGATCTTCAAATTTCCTTGATCAAAATTAGAATAATTGTTTTAGGACTACAGATAGCTATTATTTTCCTCAACTCTTCTATTGTGACCTTCAACTCCTCTTTTGTCTTCTTTTTACATGTCAAATAGATTTTATAAGATCTCCTTCATTATAGGGTCTAAGTACAAACCTAACTTATTGATAAAAGGAAGACCATATTATTCTCAACCAATTATCTTAATATAGCATTTACTCAATTTAGCCTTCTTTCATCATACCATTAACTTATAGACACTTTGTTGAGGTGTAAGTATATTAACATAAGATTCATATCATACTACTAACCTCTTAAGACCCTTTCAAGAGGATTTATACATTTACAATTATCCACAAGGTTTTAAAAGCCTTATAACATGATTTGAATATTGAAATCTAGGTTTTGTAGGGAAAACCTTACAAACATACTAGGAGTGCTAATGCAAGCGAATCAATGGCATATTATAAATTTGTATATGATAGGTTAATTGAGTTAGTTTGAAGTCATTTTGTGGTGGCCTATATGCTTTATGAGTAAAATTACAAGGGTATGGACCTACATAATTACTAAAGGTGACAAACACCTCATTAGTTGTTTAGAAACTAAGAATTCTACGTTGGAATAGTTAAGATAGACATGTATTAAGGATTGTTAAGGAAGACTAGGTCTTTTCACAACTTAATGGACTATATTTATTATTAGTTGAGAGAAATGAGCCTCTAATATCATCTATAAAGAGGATAAATGAATAAATCAATGATGAATGAATAGGATAAATTGTGAGAAATTTGATATATAGATCTACTTCAGAGATAATTAAGGTTTGGTTTGAAGATAGAGGTCTGTGATGTAGAAATCAAGGTCCTTTTAGGTTTATATAGGTATGTTAATGTTTGATCAATAAAGGAAGGTAGTAATTTGGTGGAAAATAGATTATAGTGTATTCTTTATGTGTGATTACATGTTTTTTGGATGCTTAGAAGCATATGTGTGAATTGAAGGTCTTTAGAATATAACTGCACATTAATCTTACAGATGGTTGTAAAGAAAATGTCTGATAAGAGGAGATGGACGTGTTCCCAATCACATTTAAGAAAAATAACCACTTTAAAAAATATATTTAATCATATTAAAATAATTTGGTGTATGCTTCTCAAGTTACTATAGATAAAATTGATTACTTAACCCAATTATAGTCTCTTGGGTTATAAAATAAAAACATAGGCATCTACAGTCGAACTTAGAGTTGTGAAATAATGTAAAAAAGATGTGTATGATCATCAAAAAGGTATTGAATAGGTTGTATAACATACATGAGATTCTTATAAAAGTGTTTAGTCTTTTATAAAGTGTAGACATTGTATGAATCATTGTTTTGAAGCTCTTGAATCCTCTATACATGTTAAAAACCTAGTGTCATTAAAATGCTCATATCTTCAAATTTAACAAGTGAAGTTACACAAAATTTCATGAAAAGGTGTGAAATGAATTTTATGATAAGATGCAAGAATTTATATGTGACCAGGTGCTTGACAAAAGGTTTATAGCTGACTGTACCAAATTATGCTTGTATTCAGATCGGGTTAAAATAACAAACAAGGGCTTTTGTAATGTTTTCTTAGATATTGTGGTTTAAATATTGTTATAGGAGTTATATCACCATTGTGTTTATAGAATAAATATAAATAAAAATGTTACCAATTGTAAGTAAGCTTGGTCTGAGGTTTGACCTGTTAGAGGGTCAATTAGGCCTAGTTTGAAACTAGGGTCCAATAACATAACTGAGATATTAAGGTGAAACCAATACATTGATTGGTTTCATAGTAATATAGGTCCTCATATTGAAATAAATAAGGTATGAAAGATTATTTAATGTGGTAATAAGAGGATTAACCTGAAGCATATGGAGAAATCAAGCCTAATATCAGTGTCATGATAGAACTGTAGATGCATGCACTAAAAGTAAAGGTTGAAGTATTAAAGGTGTATAGGATCTACAAGAACTATCTTAAATCATGTGGGATATTGGTATGGGTATATAATAAGACATTCTAAAGTTATAATTATAGGTATCAAGTCTCAATAAGGATATTTTTCTTAATAAATAATTAAAAGGGTCATAGGCTAAGCAAAGCCTAAAAAACAAGTTCAGACCTATGAGTAAAAGAATCTTAACTATGATAGTGTAGAGGATAGGAAGAGATTAAGAAGAGTGTTATTGGTCTTAGATAATCAATCTAAAGAGGGTAAATCTTCAAAGATAAAGGACTATTGAGAACAAGTTATTGAAACAAGACTAATAGAGTATAAAGAGACCTAGTTAAAAGAGTGCTTGTGGACAAAACTAATTACAAGTATGAGAGTATTTGTAGATATATAATAAGCAGTTGAGAATTAGACATCTTAGAAGGATTCCAATGAAGTATTAATATAACAAAAATTGGCCATTAAGAGGTGAATATAGATATATTGGGTGACCAAAACAAGTAAAGGTTAATATAAGCATGGATATGGGCTTTACAAAACTGGGATGGATGAAAATGGAATTATAGATTATCATCAACTACTATTATCAAGATTCTAACTTATTGAAAAATGATTTATGAATAAAATAGTACTATTTATACCTTCTACAACCTGCTAAGACATTTTACAATGCTTTTTAAATCATCCTATGACTCTAGACCTTCATAACACAACTCTTTTAGCTTCTATAGACCACTATGTATAAAAATTACATGTGTTGACTAATGCTCCTACATTGAAATCTTTTTCCCATTAATGTATAATACTAAGTACAATACTAAGTGGAGTATGTGAAATCTTGAAAAATATCATTGGTCTTATAAGATCAATACTAAGAGGATAAGACTAGAGACAAGATATGATAAAGACAGAACTAGTAAAAGGAGATTTGGCAGACCTATTTGACAACAATGATTCTAGACCTATAGTGTAAGAGGTTGAAGTAGACCTTAAATTAACCTTGAAGAGGTTATTAGAAATTATTGGCCACTAGATATAAAATGAGACTAATCGAATGATTTAAGTCGCATTGAAAACAAGCATAAAGAAGATAATGAATATAGTAGAGGCCTAAATATCATCGGATGCTAGGTAATGGAGGTAGACATTACTATCAATACATATTTTATCTTAGGTATATATTCACACCAAAAGGAACATGAAACTCTTTTTATCTCACTAAATAAATCTGTATAACACTTACCAAATAAGAACGGTCAATAATTTAAGTGCACACAATTTTTATAATAATTTAGTGTCACCAATTCATTAAAAAAATAATAATAAAGGCGATGAACAATACTCAGTAGCACTTTATTAAATATATGCAAGACATAACACACACAACATGAACTTGTTCTTCAAATTTAATGAATTATTGAATATCACAAAGGTATGTTAAAATTTAGGTGACATAATGCATAAAATATTAGATATAGATAGTAAATGTAGATAACAATGAACCAAAAAACATAATAAAGGTGACATTTTTTTATAAGGCCAATAATAAGGTGATAATTGAGTGAAATAGTATAATTCCTATAAAAAAATAGGATGTGCAAGCACACCCAAATACAATTACATGGCATGATATAATGAGAGTGGACTATATTCAATGTACATCTTTATGCACCACTTGTATTATCAATCAAACATACAAAGGGGGAAAATAATTTGCATCCTTAGTGTTATTTATATCTCTATCTTGCTTCTTTTCCCTTTTCAGATTATCATTCCATACTTCTTGTCTATGATTCATATGATGAGGGTGAGGAAAAATGGCATTCTTCTACGAGATGGTGTAGCTTCTTCTATTTATATTTTCTATGAAGTCTCTCTATCTATGAACTGATGCTTCATGGCCATCATACAATTGTTGGAATGGATGGAGCATCAGTTGTGTGTCTGATAACACCATGATCTACACCTTGTTGTAAATATCTTCCATACTAATTTTGAAGAATGTTAGTGTTTCAAAAGTTTGACCTATTATGACACATCTATCAAAAATCTCTCGTGATTCACATATGAGTGCTTCAAGGCCATCATCTTCATCACCATAAGGATATACTCATATAATTAAATGATTCATGTTATAAATATTGATAAAATACAAAAACATATGAGTACAAGTAGATACATGTCTTACATTTTGAGGGTCGCTCAATGGGTTTTCAGTGTCATTTTCTCGATTTACCATCACACCTTTGACTACGAGATTTGAGCCTCACATATCCACATGCAATACATCTTTTATTTTAGTGTCCAATCAATCAACATCCTCACCCTCTTCCACCTCATTCTAAATTTTAAGTCCTATGTGTACAACTTGTGCAACGAAGACATTTTACATTATCAACATTCATTTGAAGACTATTTATACCTGATTATATATGAACAATATGTGGTTGGGTCTATCGACCATATGGAATGTGCTAAAATGACACTAACAACCATACCTTATATGTTTTTGGTTATATTAGATATCCTTTCCTACCTTGGGCAATACAAACTTATATTTTGGCATGGTATTGAATTCCTAGAAATCTTTAGGCCCATATAAACATCAATATTTGTATGGATTTGTCATACATATAAAACATCATAGAAATTAAAAAACCCTTAGAAAAATGAAATAAAAATGAAACATATGTACATCTCCATTAAAACTCATTGTGTCTTAGAAATGCGAGGTCACTTACATTACATATTTGAGTGTGGCATTGATCCTGCTATGTTTGCTAGGAACAAGTGAGTTGTTTTTACAGTGTGAAACATGAAAATTTGTGGGGGAACAACTCCCTTCTTGATTCTCCTTTCACTAATTCATCACCCCTATTACCATCAACCCTTGCAACTCATAATTTGTCTTTGTTGGCATTAGGAAAATTCTCCTGTTTGTGATAATTGTAATCAAATAGACCCAGTCTTGGCTTCTACAAAGGGAGATGCATAATTTATTCCCACTTTTTTGCCATTTTTACTACAAAAAAGAATAATGTTTCATTTAACCATTTCATAATGCACTACATTTTTGCACACTGAAATATGTTTAAGGTACTAAAAATGTGATTCTCAATGTAACATGTAGTCATTGGTACAAAATTACAATGTATCTTAGTTATTCATGAACACAACATTACAACATTAAGTCATCACCATCTAAGCATAAGATAAGAAAAAGATCATTGAAACAACATATATTAATTATTTCAATTCTTATTAAGACAAATAAAAATTGAAGAGATGACCATAATCATAACATCATTTCTCACATATCTCAATGAAAGACTTTATCATCTAGGTTATGTTCCATCAAACTTGTGTTGGGTGTAAGAAATAACATATGAAATGCACATTAAACTTCAAAAACATATGTCCTTTCAAGGAAGGCATAGTTCTATATTTATGACAGTTACACCCATAGTGCACAATATCAATAATCATCATCTCAATGTTGGAGGTATAGGAACTACATAGATGCAGTGAATAGTTGTTAGGTTGTATGTGAATGAAAAATAAATCAACAACATGTTGAATACTATGGACATGGAACCACCCTTATTAGGGTATTGATGATGTTAATATGTGTTATAGTAGTATAGTATAAATATAATTGCATGTTAGTTAAATTAAATTGCATATAAGGCTATGGTGATTGTACCCATTTTTAGGTCAAGTCAGATTTTTCCCATTTTTATAGAATACATAAAATATTTTTGTGTCTACTATGTTGCATAAAGATGTGGAATGTTTATGGAATTTAATTATTGAAATGTTTGATTGATTAAGTGTTTTGTCTAGTAGAGAGGAGAGTAGGAAACTATCACCTAACATCATATTGATGTTCAACGTATACCACCTGCATAGATGTAGAGAATGGTTGTGGAGGTGTACATGAATGAAGAAAGATACTATAACACACTCAAGACTATAGAAAAAAAAACCATTACTAGGGTACCGATGTGTTAATGTGTGTTACAAAAGTATATTCAAAATAGAACATTCTGCACATTAGTGGAATTAAACTGAATATAAAGTTGTGGTGATTGTATCCATTTTGAGGTCAAGTCAGATTTTCCCCCTTTTATAGAATATGACAAAGTATTTTTTAGATACTTTGTTGCACAAATATGTGGAATGTTTATGGATTGAAATGTACGATTGATTAAGTATGCTGGCTAGTAGAGATGAGAATAGGAAACTATTGATTAACATTGACTTGATATTTGACATATACCACCTATATACATGTAGAGAATGATTGTGGAGGTGCACACAAATGAAGAATGCAACCATAACATGTTCAAAAACTATAGATAAATAACCACCCTTAGTAGGGTATCTATGATGTTAATGTGTGTTACAACATTATAGTCTAAATAGAACATTCTACACATTATTTGAATTGAACTGAATATAAGGCTATGGCAATTGTACCCATTTTGAGGTCAAGTCATATTTTCCCCCTTTTTGTAGAATACAACAAATTGTTTTATACCTACTCCTTTATGTAAAGATGTGAAATGTTTATGGACTATAATTACTAAAATTTATGATTGATTAAGTGTGTTGGTTGGTAGAAAGCAGAGCATAAAACTATCAATTAGTGTCAACTCCATGTTTGACATATACCACCTACATAGATGTAGACAATGGTTTTGGAGGCATGCATAAATGAAGATACAACTTCAACACACTCAATACTATGGACAAGGAACCACCTTTAGTAGGGTATCGATGATGTTAATGTGTGTTACAATAGTATATTTTGAATAGAACATTATTCATATTAGTGGAAATGAACCAAATATAAGGCTATGGTGATTGTACCCATTTTGAGGTCAAGTTGGATTTCCCCTTTTTTGTAGAATACATCAAATTATTTTGTAGCCACTCTATTAGGTGAAGATGTGCAATGTTTATGGACTCTCTTTACTAAAATATATAATTGATTAAGTGTGCTAGATGGTAGAGAGGAGAGCATGAAATTATCGACTAATGTCAACTCAATGTTTGATGTGTACCACTTGCAAAGATGTAGAGAATAGTTGTGGAGGCATACAAGAATGAAGAATATAAATGCAACAAACTCAAGACTATGGAAAAATAACCACCGATATCAGTGAATTGATGATGTTAATGTGTGTTACAACATTATAGTTTGAATAGAACATTTTACATGTTATTGGAATTGAACTAAATATAAGGCTATCATGATTATACCCATTTTGAGCTCAAGTCATATTTTCCTCCTTTTTGTAGAATACATCAAATTATTTTTTAACTAATGTATTATATAAATATGTGTAATGTTTATGGACTCTCTTTATTGAAATGTACAATTGATTATGTGTTATCTCTAATAGAGAGGAGAGCTGGAAACTATCAACTAACATTGATTCAATGTTTTAGGTATACAACTTGAATAGATGTAGAGAATGGTTGTGTAGCCATACATGAATGAAGAATGAAACTGAAACAAACATAATACTATAGATAAGGAACCACCCTTATTAGTTTATTGATTATGTTAATGTGTGTTAAAATAGTATAGTCTGAATAGAACATTCTGCACATTAGTGGAATTAAACTAAATATAAGGCTATGAGGATTGTACCCATTTTGAGGTCACGTCAGATTTTCACCTTTTTTGTAGAATACATAAATTTATTTTGTAGATAATCTATTGTGAAAATATGTTGGAATGTATATGGAATTTTTTAACTGAAATGTATGATTGATTAAGTGTGTTGACTAGTAAAGGGGAGAGCAACTATTGACTAGCGTCAGCTCAATGTTTAATGTATACCACCTGCATAGATGTAGACAATGGTTGAAGAGGTGTAAAATAGTATAGTTTGAATAGAATAGTGCACACATTATTTGAATTAAACTATTATGGATGGTAAAAAAATAAAACTCAACCTGAAGGTTGGTTTTTGAAATTTCAACTAAATGAGAAAAAATGGCCATATACACATGATGAAAAAAAGGAAGCTCAAAAAAATTTGATGAAGGGTTGGTCATTCCTTGATGTAATTAGTGCAAGGACTTATTGGTCTGTGGTTGGTGTGAAAAAGTGCTCAGATGATGCTTTCCCTTGCCATAATAGTACTACTTTTGAGATGACTCTTGAGATTGTCATAGATATTGGAGAGACTGGAGAACTCATACTCTGGAGAACCTTATATCTTATTTTTGTTCATTTTATTATATTGTGTTTACTATTGAAAACATTATATGAAATTTTTTAATTTCCTATTAACTATGAATTGATATCAATATTTAGAGTATTTGGTTTGATAACTACTTAGTTTCTCATGGTGTAAACTATTTTTAGTATATGTGTTTACAAAAATTGCACATTTTTTCTTGTTAAGACCTAGTGGGGTTGTAACATGTGGTATCAAAGCTCTGGCTCAAACTCTAGTACCTAATGAGTCCATTATCATTTTCATATATTTCTATTTATCATAAAGGAGAATTGTGAATGTATGTGTGGTACATTGAGTGTATACACTAAGAGCATTCATACCCCCCTTAGAATTGTTAAAGGGTTGGTTTATTGAGTGTCTCTTTGGTGATGGTTAATTAAGTTATTTGGTTAGATAAGTGCATATCATAGTTAATGGGTTGTGAACAAGAGTTCCCTACCATATTCCTGATCTTTTAGTTTGAGCACCTCAAGTATGAATACATCATTCTTGGTAATCGAATCACCTTCACCATTTGTGTTTTATGTTTTGAGTGTTTTAAAAAGCATGGGATGATTCTCACTTAAGTATATGTGCATTTACTTATTTTTACACTAATCCTAAAGGAATGGGAAATTTTATAAAACCACTTTTAGTTTGATACCACCTAGTGCAGTGGAAATTTTCTTATAGGTGAGTGTAGATGTTTTAGTTGAGAATTAATTTTTGTTAGGAGTTTGTTTATGTGGATTGGTATTTTCCTTCTAGTTTTGGAGGTAGATTATGATACTAAATTTACAAGTTTAGTAAGTGAATGAAGATTTGGCAACTTGGGTTACAATGTTTTCTTTTACCATGTGAGAGTATGTAGGAGTTTTGTATTTGAGATGTTAGTTCTCTACTTTCCACTAATGACTTTTAAAGTCACTATTTTATCAAACTTTTGAACTTGACCACGAATAATAGCGAACCTTGATTTTTTATTAATTCTAATTGATTATAATTATTTTTTTATTATATAACTTTGTCTAGACTAATATTATTCTCTTTTTGAAGCATGTTGTTTTGAAGAGTTATTTATGTACCCTTTCTTCAGGATTGAGTAGGGTATAGGATGTGTGAAACATCTTATTAGTCTAAAAGGATTAAGATAAAATTTTAAATTATTGAGTTTTAGCTAAGCAAGCAAGGAGACATTGTCTTGCTTATTCCTTTAAAAATTTGTCAATATGGTATAATCCTTAGCCTTTGTATTTTATGTTAATTTTGACATTATTTCTTATTAGCTATGGATATAACACTGTAGGTTTTTTATGAAATATGATACTATTTATGTTTGTCTAGTGGTAACTTAATACAATTACAGAATGATTGTATGATTTTTTTTGTATGTATCTTGGTACATATAGAATTATTTAGCATATAAGTATTGCTTTCTATTACTTTTTAGTGTATAATTGTGATTCATTGAACCTTATGTACATTTTGAATATCATTAGATCATGGAGACCTAAGGGAGGAGTGATGAATTAGGAACGTGAGTTCTATGTGATAGGAGTGGATCTTACTTAGCCTCATATTGACTTAGTAGTAACTGAGTTTGGATCCAACAGATAGATTTTTAAAATCTAAAATTTGATAGATGGACTTGTCAAATTTAGTCATATGACCATATGCATGTATACTATGGATGGATATTCCATAATTTTGTATACATTAGAAATATAGTATTTCTAGTTCCTATTCATTGTCAAACTTGTGTAGGGATTCATAGAGTACTGATACTATTGACATGTTATACTTATTTGAATGTTTGTAGAGTAGAGATAATATTAACTTATATACATTATTCATGCTAGGTTCTTTAAACACTTTTCTTCCAAATGAGAAATACACTCTCTAGATTTAAAAATGTGTTGAGGGGCTGGAAGGTTTTGTGGAACTCTCTATGGCCATTTGTTTTTGGCTTTTATGATGATTTCATGTGTTTTTGAGAAGTCAATGTAACTTTTAAAAAGATATTATAGGCTTGTCTTGCCGATTCTAGACCATGGGGAGGTCATGAAAGAACCAATTAGAGTAATTGACACTCGTAAATTTTATTTGCATAATAGAGAAGTGTCACGGTGCAGGGTCTTATGGGACCAATACTATGAGGATATTGCTATTTAGGAGGACTATGTTGAATTCTATAGGCATCTTTCACATTTATTTGCATGATTGATAATTGGTATTATTTTGTTATTTTTTTAAACTATGTTTGTTATTTAGAACTATTGTTTGAATAAGTATCATTAGGATTATGACCAATTTTAGGGGGGAAAAATATTACATCTTAATTTCACCCTAAATTTTATAACATTTAAATCTATGGATTAGGTGGTTATCATTTGATTATTATTGCTTTGATTTGAGCTTTATGACATATGTCAGTTATAAGATAGTGATATGCTAATTAGTTACATGATGTGATAGTTGTACTTTCTTATTTTTGTATATTATGGATGAATATTTATTGGTTATGCATCATTAGTTTGATATATATGATGACTTAGACTAACTACCTACTTGTCACAAGGTGGATGCAGGATTGATTCTACCCTCAGAGCTTGATGGAGGGAGAGCATCATCAAAGAGGATGGTGTAGATGAGATGATTGGTGGATGACAAAGGGACTACAAGTAACCCAACACACACACCATAGTAGAATAACTTGTTTAACTTTTTGTTTGATCTAGATAATTAGTTTGTCTTGAGTGTTCATATTTTCTGCTATGATCATGTTTTTGTTGATGTTTATGATGATCTGATTGTGTGATTTCATGTATTATTATAGTGCATAGGTTTACACATACAATGTTGTTATATAATCACATAGTCGATACTAACAACAAATCTAGTTGCCTAATTAGTGATAGTTCTAAATGATATTTGGTAAATATCACTATTTTAATTTGATGTCTTTTCATAATAGATTTTTTAATGATTTTAAAATCTAACCATAGAATACTTAATGTATATAAAAGTAGATAATCCATTTACACTGGTATTTAGTTAAAATAGTTATTTTGAAATAATTGGATTATTATTTAGTTTGAGTATATTTTAGAGAGATAGTTATCTTATTGATTGTTTTGGTTTATATATTTTTTTTAAAAGATATAATTACATGTTATAATTACATTAAAGAAATTTAATTATCAAAATAATGCTAAAGAGATAAGCTCTTTACATGGAAATCATTGACAAGTGAAAGTCTAAAATTATCATTTAAAGAATAATATAAGTGAACTTAAACAAGAAATTAACTTAGATTTAAACAAATAATATTAACATGCATGATTAAAGGAAAAAAATAGAACTCAATGTGAACGTTGGTTTTTTGATTTTCAACTAAATGAGAAAAAATGGTGATCTATGCATGATGAAAAAAATAAAAGGAAGCTCAAAAAAAGTCGATGAAAGGTGAGTGATAATAAAAGGGTTAAGCAATGATTTAAGGATAGGAAATAAAAATATGGAGGGGGAAATGATTAAGAAGAAGACAATGTACAATGAAGGTATGGCATGGCACAACAAGATAGGAAAAAAAGAGCTACTCCATATATATCTAGAGAAAAGAAAGGGAAGAGAATGGGCCAAAAATAGAGAGATATATGGTGAATAGGAGGTGAGAGATATAACAAAAAGAAAATAAAGAGTTTTTGGTTTGAATTTGTGGAGAAGAAGAAATAATAGTGTGTTCCATAAATATGGCTTTACAAGGCAAAGATAATGGCTATTCCATCACTCTAATTCAGGGTCGACCAACAACTTCAACAAAGAGAGACATCTACAGTTTTATGGTCAAGTTATGCTTGCATACTCTTCACTTAATATTCAACATTATTGTGTTTGTTTCAAATGTAATCAATAAGTTATGGTACCTTATATTTTCTAAGACATCTATGTAAAAATACAAGGCTTTGCAAGGAAAGAAACCTCAAATTATGGGTATGGTGATAGAAAGCCAATAAGCTAAAACACAAGCATCCAAATTTGTGAACTCCTTTTGTGGCTATCTGATGTTGGCATGCAACATGTGTACGTTTACGATATGTAAAGTAAGAATATTTTCCATTAGCTTTAGCCTTATTTTAATGGAGGTTATAAATAGGATTTGTGCATGAATCTTTTCTATTAGCTTTAGCCTTTCTTTTACTGGATTTTATGAATATGCTTTGTGTGGATGTAATTTGTATTTATTTTGTTTCCCATTTCAAATTATGGTTGACTACCAAAATTGGAGATATTTATGCAAACTAGATTAGTAATAATGGTAATAATGTCCTAATAATTTATATCTACAAAATATATAGCATGCAGCGATTCGGATATAGCATATCCTTTAAACAATTGAACAAGTTATGTCAAATATCTTAGTACCGAAAATAAATATTAAATAAATAAAAAAGCATGACAATCGATATAATTGGTATATAGTATTATAGTTTATAAGATATTTGACTACATATTTTATATAAGTCATTATAGTATGAGGGTGTATTTAAATTGCTATATGTTGAATTCTATTAATATCTTAAATTTTCTATAGGATTCAATATATGATTTAGATAACTTAATATACGTATGGGATAACTTGTTATATAATGATAATGATGGAGATGTATTATTTAAATATGTTG
Source organism: Torreya grandis (assembly GCA_037957365.1). NCBI lineage: Eukaryota > Viridiplantae > Streptophyta > Pinopsida > Cupressales > Taxaceae > Torreya > Torreya grandis. The sequence continues at coordinate 1,793,371 of JARHVA010002540.1, read as the reverse complement.
TAGATCACATTTACAATACCAAAAGAATGTGTTGCTTAGATTCATGCATATTATCTTTATGAATATAAGATATTAGTAGGTAGATCATCTTATATTTCACTGTATATTATATGATAGTCAGTATCGGAGTTTAAAATATTCTATGTTAGCCAAATATCTTAGTCAAGAATTCTTAAAAAAGAAACCATATAAGAATTCTTCAGTGGAGTTTAAATTGAGAAATAATTTATCAATAAGTATTGGGAGAATATAACATATGGGTATACTGGGTTGTATGCATCTAAGCTTCGTGGACACATAAATTGGGAAACCTATTTAGATAGGATTAAATTAAGGAGTATTACAATATTGAATTCCTTATCTTTAAAAATAATCAAAATAATTTACCGTCAATAATCTATAAACAATTGTTAAAATCACATGGAGTTTTGACTTAGAAACATAGTGTTCCCTTGATATATTATTTTTATATAATTTGTGTGTTTATATATAGTACATATTATGTAGTGCAATTGTTTTTATATAGATGTTTTGGGTCATATGCCTAACCCTGTAACTAAATGGGTGGTTATATTGAGTTTTAAGGTGTTTAAAGGACTGGAACTATAAATATAAGAAAATAGTCTATAGAAATGAAATGAAATTATTTAAATAAACTATTACAATATAACTTAGTTATAAGTTATCTAACTCTTGAAAATAGTATGATTGAGGTGTTGTAATATATTTAATTGCAGTGATGAATACTTGTGTGGAGTACATATTGTGAGTATGTTATGTACATGTGGTTGGACATATTTAGTATATAATAATGCATCATGATGTGCACCTATAAGTTGTGTTTCTTTTAAATGCTAGTATGTATTTTAAACATAGGGTATGCCTAGGTGGTATAATCTATACTTTCTAGAATATTATTATTTATGATTATGGATTAGTTATTTCTTAAAATTGTAGGACTAGTTATTCATAATCATGTAGTTGTGTTCTTCAACAATAAACTATGATAGTATAGGATATCATAAAGTACTTAGTGTATGTTATGCCTAGATGGTACATACTGTATTTGTTATGTCTAGACTCTCACTTATGTTGATTGATTAAATGAATGTGTGTTGGTTATTACTTTGAATAGCATGTTTATGGTAGTAGTAGGACTTTTTTCATGCATACATACAATCTTTGGGTGTGTAAAAAATGCAAGGTTATAATTTGATGTGTTTTGTGGAAATTGTGACTTACTTTGTTATATCTGATTGCTTGAATAGAAGCTTATGATTTTGTGTATTTAAGACTACTTTATCTGACTAATTGTAGAAAACTAGTAGTTATGTTTTAAAACACTATACTATGATAATATGGGTTATCATGGGATGTAGTATGTTGAAAACTGATTGTGATAGTTGAAACCTGTAGTTAAAATATGTATTTCTATCGAGATGGTCAAAACTATAATCATTATTTCTAGTATGAGATAGAAAATAATGTATCATTCATACGTTTGACATAATAAATGTATGCTTTGATTACTACTTTGTTTAGCATGTTATGTGATATGATTTCCAATAAGATGTAAATTAAATGAAGCTTGAAATTTAATTATGTTTAGAGAGGCACTATCATTTTGTGATTACATATTAGTGTGATATATTGCAATAGAATGAATTTTCTATGATACACTACATGTTTAGTTTTAGAAACCATGTAACACATGGGTACTTTCTTGTTTCTTTAGATTTACATACTATTACTGCCTACTCATTCATGAAGGGAGGGTCATTCCTCGATGGGATTAGTTTGGGGAATCATTGATCCATAATTGGTGTAGAAAAGCACTCGAATGATGCTCTCCCTCCCCACAACAGTACTACTTTTGAGATGACTCTTGAGATTGCCACAAATACTTGGAGAGACCGATGAACTCATGCTCTAGAAAACATTGTATCTTATTTTTTATTCATTGTATTATATTATATTTGTTTTTAGAAACATTATCATTAAAATTATAATTTTTGTTAATTATGAATTGACAATAGTGTTTGTCTATTGTACCAGTAGTGGTTGGATATTTATAATTACTTTTTATGATTGTATCTTGATGAATTCTCATATACATTTATAGTAATAAGTGATTGTTAGATGCCACATGATTATTACAATTATCACTCTTGGAGTATTTGGTTTGATAATTGCTTAGTTTCTCAAGGTGTAAACTATTTTTAGCATATGTGTTTTAAAAAAAATTATGCATTTTTTTTAGTTAGCACCCAACTGAGTTGTAACATGTGGTATCAGATTTGTGGATTGAACTCTAGGATGTAATGATTCCATTAAAAAAATTATATCTTTTTTTATCAAAAAGGATAATTGTGAATGTATGTGTGGTACACTGAGTGTGTACCCTAGGAGTATTCATACCCACTTAAAATTTTTAAAGGGTTGGTTTATCGAGTGTCTTGTTGGTGATGGTTAATTAAGGTGTTTGGGTAGATAAGTGCATATCATAGTTCATGGGTTGTGAACAAGAGTTCCTTACCATATTCTTGATCTTTTAGATTGAATGCCTAGAGTATGAATACATCTTTCTTGATAATTGAATCACCTTCACAATTTGTGTTTTGTGTTTTGAGTGTTTTAAAAAGCATGGGATGCTTATCACTTAAGTATATGTGCATTTATTTTTTTGTCCTTTTTTTACACTAATCCTAGGAATGAGAAATTTTATAAGACCACTTTTAGTTTGGTACCACCTGGTTCGGTGCGATTTTTTTGTAGTTGAGTGTAGATGTTTTAGTTGAGAATTCCTTTGTGTCAAGAGTTTGTTTATGTGGATTAGTATTTTCCTTCTAGTTGTGGAGGTAGGTTATGATACTAAACTTAAAATTTTAGTAAGTGAATGAGGATTTGGAAACTTGGGTTATGATGTTTTATTTTACCATGAGAGAGTATGTAAGAGTTTTGTATTTGAGATGTTAGTTCTCGACTTTATACTAGTGACTTTTTAGAGTCACTATTTTATCTAACTTGTCAATTTGACCACGAGGAATGGCAAATCTTGATTTTTTTATTAATTTTACTTGATTATAATTATTATATTATTAAATACCTTTGTTTAGACTAATATTATTCTTTTTTTGAAGCATGCCATTTTGAAGAGTTATATATGTACTCTTTCTCCAGGAATGAATAGGGTATAGGATGTGTGGAACATCTTGTTAATCTAAAAGGATTGCGATAAACATTTAACTTGTTAATTTTTAGTTCACCAAGTAGGGAGACATTATCTTGCTTATTCCTTTAAAAAAATTTAAAGACGGTATAATCCTTAGCCTTTGTATGTTATGTTAATTTCGACATTATTTCTTCTTAGCTATGGATATAAGACTATAGGTTATGTTGTGAAATATGATACTAGTTATGTTTGTTTAGTGGTAGCTTAATACAATTACGAAATGACTGTATGATTTTTATTGTATGTTACATGTAAATATAATTATTACTTTCTATGATTTGTTAGTGTAGAATTATGATTCATTGAACCTTGTGCACATTTTGAAGATCATTAGATTGTGGAAATCTAAGGGAGGAGTGGTCAATTAGGAACATGAATTTTAAGTGATATGAGTGGATCTTACTAAACCTCACATTGATTCAGTAGTAATTGAGTTTAAATTTGATAGATGGACTTGTCAAATCAAAGATTTGATAGATAGATTTATCAAATTCAATCATTTCACCATACACATGTATACTATGGATGAGTATTCCATAATTTTGTATACATTAAAAATGTAGTATTTTTAGATCCTATTCATCACATACTTGTTTGGATTTTGATGGAGTAGTGATAGTATTGACATGTTATAATTATCTGAAGCTACGTAGAGTAGGGATAGTATTAACTTATACACATCATTCTTACTAGGTTAAACACTTTTTTTTAGGATGAGAAATACATTCTCTAGGTTAGAGAGATGTGTTGAGGGGCTGAAAGGTTTTTTAGAACTCTTCCTGACCATTTGTTTTTATCTTTTGTGATGATCTCATTTATTTTTGGGAAGTCAGTGAAACTTTTAACGAGATATTCTAGGCTTGTCTTGTTGGTTCTGGACCCCTAAGAGGTCATGAAAGAATCAATAAGAGTAATTGACACTCACAAATTTTATTTGCATAATAGAGAAGTGTCATGGTGCAAGGTCTTATGGGACCAATACTCTTAGGATAGTGTTACTTAAGAGGACTATGTTGAGTTCTACAAGCATTTTTCACATTTGTTTGCATGATTGATACTTGATACTATATTTTTATTTGGTTAAAATTTATTTGTTATTCAAAACTATTATTTGAATAAGTGTCATTGGGATGATGACCAGTTTTAGGAGGAAGGATGTTACATCTTGATTTCACCATAGGTTTTATATAACCTTTGAATTTGTGGATTAGGTGGTTATCGTTTGATTATTATTACTTTAATTTGAGATTTATGACCTATATTGGTCATGAAATAGTGATATGCAGGTTAGTTACATTATGTGAGAACTATACTTTCTTATTTTTGTATATTATGGATGAATATTTATTAGTTATGCATCATTATTTTGATATATATGAGGATTCAGACTATCTACCTACTAGTTATGAGGTGGATGCATGATTAATTCTATCTTCAGAGCTTGATAAAGGGAGTGCATCATCAAAAATGATGTAGATGGGATGATTGATAGATGATAGAGGAACTGCTAGTAATCCAACTCACACCACAGTAGAATAACGTTTTGAACTCTCTGTTTGACCTAGATAGTTAGTTAGTCTTAAATGCTTATATATTCAGCTATGATCATATTTTGGTTGATGCTTATGATGATCTTATTATGTGATTTTGTGTATGATTTTAGTACATAGACTTACGCATATAATTTTCTTATATAATCATGTAATTGATATTGACCACAAATATGGTTGTCTAACGAGTGACAAGTCTAAATGATATTCAGTAAATATCATTATCTTGATTTGATGTCTTTTAATATAAGATTTTTTAATGATGTTAAAATCTAACCATAGAATACTTGATGTATATAAAAATAAATAATCCATTTACATTGGTATTTAGTTAAAATAGCTATTTTGAAATAATTGGATTATTATTTGGTTTGAGTATCTTTTAAAGAGATGGTTATCTTATTAACTATTTTAGTTTATCTTTTTTTTTAAAGAGATAATTACCTATTATAATTAAATTAAGTAAATTTAATTATCAAAATAATGCAAGAGAGATAAGCCCTTTGCATGGAATTCATTGAGAATTGAAAGTCTAAAATTATCATTTAAAGAATAAGATAACTGAACTTAAACAAGAAATTGACTTGGATTTAAAAAAAGAATATTGACATGCATGATTAAAGGGGTAAAAAATGAACTCAATGTGAAGGTTAGATTTTGGATTTTTAACGAAATGAGAAAAAGTGAAAATCTATGCATGATGGAAGAAAAAAAAGAAGACCAAGAAAAATCGATGAAAGGTGTGTGATAATAAAATGGCTAAGCAGCGATTTAAGGATGGGAGATAAAAATATGAAGGGGGAAATGATTAAAAAGAGGAAGGCATACAAAAAAAAAATATGACACACTATGACCAAAAAAAAAAGCTATGCCATATATATCTAGAGAAGGGAAAGGGAAGAGAATAGGCCAAAGATAGAGAGTTATACGATGAAGAGGAGGTGAGAGATAGAGTAGAAAGAAAATAAAGAGATTTTTGTTTGAATTTATGGAGAAGAAGAAATAACAGTGTGTTCCATCTGTATGGCTTTACGAGTTAAAGATAATGACTATTCCTCTAATCCAAGGTTGACCAACAAGTTCAACAAGGAGAGACACCTATAGTTTTATGGTCGATTTATGTTTGCATACTCTTCACTTAATACTCAACATCATTGTGTTTGTTTCCACTATAATCAAAAAGTTATGGTATCTTATATTTCCTAAGGAACCTATGGGAAAATACAAGGCTTTGCAAGGAAAGAAACCTCAAATTATGGGTGTGGTGATAGAAAGCCAAGATGCTAAAACACAAGCATCCAAAATTTGTGAACTCTTTTTGTGGCTATTTGATGTTGGCGTGCAACATGTGTCCCTTACAATATGAAAGGTAAGAATATTTTCTATTAGCTTTAACCTTATTTTAATGGAGGTTGTAAATCATATTTGTGCATGAATCTTTCTTATTAGCTTTAGCCTTTATTTTACTAGAGTTTATAAATAGACTTTGCATGGATGTAATTTGTATTTATGTTGTTTCCCATTTGGAATTATGGTTGACTACCAAACTTGCGATGATTTATGCAAACTAAATCAGTAATACTGGTAATAATTTCCCAACAATTTATGTCTACAAAATATATAACATGTAGTGATTCGAATATAACATATCCTTCAAACAATTGAATAAGTTATGTAAAATATCTTAGTACCAGAAATAAATATTAATTAAAAAAAGCATGACACTCGATATCATTGGTATAAACTATTATACCTTATAAGATATTTGACTGCATATTTTATGTAAGTCGATGTAGGACAAGGGCATATGCAAATTGCTATATTCTAATTTCTATTTATATATTGAAATTTCTATAAGATTTAGTATATACTTTAGACAAATTAATATATGTATGGGATAACTTGTTATATAATGATAACAATGGAGATGTCTTATTTAAAGATGTTGTAGATCACATTTACAATACCAAAAACATGTGTTGCTTAGATTCATGCATGTTATCTTTATCAATATAAGATATTAGTATGTAGATCATCTTATATTTGATTGTATATTATATGATAGTCAATATAGGAGTTTAAGATATTCTATGTTAGTCAAATATCTTAGTCAAGAATTCTCAAAAAAGAAACCATCTAAGAATCCTTCGTTGGAGCTTAAATCAAGAAATAGTTTATCAATAACTATTGGGAGAATATAACATATGGGTATAAAGGGTTGTATGCCTCTAAGCTTTGTGGACACATATAAATTGGGAAACCCATTTAGAGAGGTATAAAATTATGAAGGAGTATTCGGATATTGAATTCCTTATCTTTAAAAATCATCAAAATAATTTATGGTCAGGAATTTATAAACAATTGTTAAAATCACATGGAGTTTTGACTTAGAAATATAGTGGCCCCTTGATATATTATTTTTATATCATTTGCATGTTAATATAAGGTACATAATATGTAGTGCAATTATTTGTATATAGGTGTTTTGGGTCATATGCCTAAGCTCAAAACTAAATGGGTGGTTATATTGAGTCTTAAGGAGTCTGAGGGACCGGAATAATGACCATAAGAAAGAAGTCTCTATAAATGAAATTAAGTTATTTAAATAAAAAATTACAATATAGCTTAGTTATGATTTAACTAACTCTTGAAAATAACATGATTAAACTACTGTAATATATCTAATTATAGTGATGAATACTTGTGTGGAGTACATATTGTGAATATGTTTAGGTGTTTGGACATATTTTGCATATAATAATGCATTGTGATGTGTATCTATAGGTTGTGTTTCATCTAAATTATAGTATGCAACTTAAACATAGGATATGCTTGGATGGTATAATCTGTACTTGTTGGAATATTATTATTTACGATTATGGGTCAATTGTTTCTTAAAATTATAGGACTGGTTATTTGTAATTATGTAGTTGTGTTCTTAAACAATAAATTATGATAGAATGGGATATCATAGAGTACTTTAGTATAAGTTTATGTTATGCCCAGATGGTATATAATATATTTTTTATGTCTAGACTCTCATCAACATCAACTGATTAAATGAATATGTGTTAGTTATTACTTTAAATGACATGTTTGTGATAGTATTAGGACTTTATGCATGTGTGCATACAACCCTTGGGTGTGTAACAAATGCAAGGGTAGAATTTATTGTATTTTATAGAAACTATGGCTTGTTTTGTTATATCTATTTCTTTGAATAGAAACTTATGATTCCATGTATTTAAGACTACTTTATCTGACTAATTATAGAAAACTAGTAGTTATGTTTTAGAACACTAGACTATGATATTATGAGTTATCATGGGGTGTAGTATGTTGGAAACTAACTGTGCTAGTTGGAATCTGTAGGTAAAATTTGTATTTCTACATAGTTGGTAAAAACTATAGTCATTATTTTTAGTATGGAATAGAAAATAATGTAAGTATCATTCATGTGTTTGATGAAATAAATGTATGCTTTGATTACTCTTTTGTTTATCATGTTATCTAATATGATTGCCATTAGGATGTAAATTGAATGAATCTTGTGATTAAATTATGTTTATAGAGACACTATCATTTCATGAGTATGATTTACATGTTAGTGTGATATCTTACAATACAACAAATTTTATATGATACATTGCATGTTTAGTTTTAGAAATCATACAACACACGAGTATTTACTTATTTCTCTGGATTTCCACACTGTTACTATCTACTCATCTATAAAAGGAGGGCCATTATCTAATGAGATTAGTATTGGGGATCATTGGTTCATGGTTGTTGTGGAAAAGCTCTCAAATAATGTTCTCCCTCCCCATAACATTAGTTTTTTTGAGATGACTCTTGAGATTGCCACAGATACTGGAGAGACCAAAGAACTCATGCTCTAAGAAATCTTTTATCTTATTTTTCGTTCATTGTATTATATTGTATTTACTATTGTAAATATCATCATGAAAATTTGTAGTTGCCTATCAATTGTGAATTGACAACAATTTTGTGTATTGTACCAATAGTGGTTGGATATTTGTAATTACTTTTTATGATTGTAGTTTGATGCATTTTCATATGCATTGATAGTGATAGGTGACTTGTTAGAGGTGCAATCACTGAGAGGGGGGTTGAATCAGTGATGCGAGATATTTGAAATTACTTTCTATGATTGTAGCTTGATGTATTTTCATATACATTGATAGTGATAGGTGACATGTTAGAGGTGCAATCACTGAGAGGGGGGTTGAATCAGTGATGCAAAATATTTCAAACTTCAACTTTAATCCTTTAAAACTCTTAATCAATGACCATAAGCATTTATAAATAATATAAGATGTTCATAATAATTAATAAGATGATGCAAGATCACACACAATCAAACTTGCTCATATAAACAATGCATCCAAACACCCATTTTGGATCACTCTAGGCTTTTCGAGCATCTTCAATCTAATTTGTACTTCAATCCATCTACTGAGCACACTTCCTCTAATCTCTTTCCTTCGCCTCTATCTTCTACTCTCTCTACACATTCATATACGATTCTAGAAACCATTGCCTTTATCTCCACTCTTTATAGAGCCTCGATGAATAACAACTTCTAGGTTGGCCATGATACTTTCCTTAACTCTTAAGACATGTAACGCTAAGACATAACTCAAATCCATTCTCAAAGGTTGGTCATAGCATCTATGGGTCACACTTAAGCAACTACACCTTTCAATTAGGCCTTAGTATCCCTTATAGATCTCATATAAACCTATTCCCTATTTTAACACTTTATTAAGCAAATTAAGAACATAATATCACTTTCAAATACATGGGTCCACCTCCATATGATCTCTAGGACTTCTTTAGATGAAAACTCCTGCCAAAACACTCTTCTACTAAAGCATAATTTACTCAAACAATATTTTATACACAAAAACACCATGAACAAATAAACAATCAACTTTAAAACTCCATAACTTTGACTGTAAAAACATTCAAACCTTCTAACTAGGTTTTTTAGATGCACCTTGAAGTCTTTTACTTTTTACACCACCATGAAATTCATCCTGGATCAAAAGATATAGATCAAAAATTAGGCATTGGTTTTTCTTCACAAATTTGAATATTTAAATTCTAACAGTCACTATTAAAATATTAAACATCAAACACTTTGACCTCATCTCATGCTCCCTAGAAACTTTGAAAAAATACGCTCCATCAATCTCCTCGAAAGTAGTCTAGTCTTTAACTTACAATCACTCATTGTTGATCTAATATCCTTGTTTCTATGATCATGCCACTTGGTAGCTCTGCGTGCCTTCTTCACACATTGACTATTTGACTCACTGTGCTCCATTGATATCCATCTATACAAACACTCATGTGTCATTGATATTCAATCTAAACTCCATGATTGCGACACATATCACTGGCGCGTGCAATCTGAGCATCCTTTGACATGTTGACTTCACATGTTACATTGAATCACTACTGACAAGATCATGCACTCCATCAGATCATTATCTAATTAAATGCATTGGTCACCATTGGATCTGTGATCTGATTAATGCTCATCGTAGATCTTCAATATCACAAATTTGGCTAAGTATGGGAACTTGGTAAATTTTTTTTGAGAAGCCAACTTTGCACCTTAATAACTTTTGCTACGCTCCATATCTAGACCTAAAATTGGAACCACATGATATATTCACATAAGGAAATCCATCCATATATCAATATTCTCTTGAAACCTTCAAACATGTGAAATATGATCTCATCAATCTACTTACTCAATTTTATCTATCAAGATGACTACTTGAGCTTAGCCATTCATATGATTGTCTTGATGAAATATATTCACTTTCATAAGCATTAAAAGCACTCATAACATCCCATAGAGTCTTTAAAATATGTACATATCATCAATATCATCTATCAGTTTCCTCACTAAGTCAAACACTCTCCAAACCATCAATCTAATCACTTTGTCATTAATGCATTAATACCACATGCTCTCTTTGACATCAATGACTATGTTCAACATGACTCTTAGATGCCACATGTTTATTAAAATTATCACTCTTGGAGTATTTAGTTTGATAACTGCTTAGTTTCTCATAGTGTAAACTATTTTTAGTATATTTGTTTTTAAAAAAATTGCACATTTTTTTTAGTTAGCACCCAGCAGGGTTGTAACACTCAAGGTAAAGAAAGGGCTCCACATCCTTTCCTAGACAATCAAATATAACAATTTGCATATGCTATTATCTTATTTTTTCATAAGTGATGATGTCACAAGATTTAGATGAAATGCAGATTCAATGAAAGATCAATTTTCAAGATATTTAACAAGTGTAGTGAATGAATAAAACAAATATAGGGTATGTGCACAGAGTTAGGGGACAATTTCATAGATATTTTAGGTAACATGATCACAGTATTTAATTAACGTGATCATGTTATTGAAATTATAGCTTGGTAATTATCGATCCATAATGCATACGTGTTATTGAGAAAATAATAATGTGTATATGTTATTGTAAATTCAAATAACACGTATGCATTGTATAATGTGTACTCATTATATAATGCATACACATTATATAGATCACTCTACAATGCATATGTGTTATATAACATGTACATGTTGCTTTTTTATAAGTCCAAACCCAACTCCACGAGCATTTAGGAGTTGCATGTGAAGCCAACAATATAAATGTAAACTTATACTTTAAATTTATTTTAGTAAATATAAGAAATTATGATCACTCAGCATCTGATAGAATTGGTCTCACATTTTCACATTTTATGATGTTAAAAATAGTTTTTCAAAATCCAATCAAGTCAGTACTTAGGCATTTTTAGGGTCTAACTATTAAAACTAAGGATTTCAAGACATAACTTTTGTAATTTATATCCATTTTTGGTAAATATATAGTCATTTTAAAGGTTTTTATGTCTTTTGGATTGATTCATGGCATTTATAAGAGTCTTAGGTTTGTAAAACTTGATGTTTTCCAACCTCTCACTTTGAAATTGATGCAAATTGGTATGATTGGGGTGGCATAAGTCACATTGATAATCTACACACATCAAACAAACACTTTGTGTTAATTTCACTTGTTCATCATCCTTCCCTCATCCTTGATCACTTCCTACTCATGCCTCATCACCCATAATCACTCTCTCATCATTCTTCATTTTCCCTAACCACTCCCTCATTGACCCTCACTATCCCTAGTCATCTCTAATCACTCCCTTATGATCCTTGATTACTCTCTCATTAACCTTCACTATACCTCATCATCCCTAATAACTCACTCTTTGTCCCTCCTTGTCCCTCATCACTCTCTTATTGACCCTCATAACCCCTCATCATCTTAAATTACTCCCTTATCATCCATAATCACTCTTTCATTGGCTCTCACCATCACTTCTCATCCCCAATCACTCCCTCATTGGCCTTTACCATCCATAACCATTCCCTCTTCATCCCTCATCATATCTAATCACTCCATTATTGACCCTCACCATTATTCATAATTTATAATCACTCCCTCATTTCCCCTCACCATCCCTCATGATGCATAGCCCTATTTCATACTCTGCTTGTCCAAGCTCTTTGTCAATATCTACTTATATTTTACTTTGTATTTTCTTGCTTGATCTCTATCTTTAGACCCTACACACATTTCAAATTTACATCTACATTTTATTCATTTCATTTATTCTCCACTATTCTTCAGATGGTCTCACTAAACTCTTCACCCTATTCTCCTTACTCAATGCATTCAATCTCTCTTACTTTGAGACTATCCCCCTTACTAGTCTTTACACTTTATAATAACTTGGATCAAATCTTATCTTTGGTTCCTAAGGATTTAATAGGGCTCTGACAAAATTCCTTTCACTCCTTTGAGTTCTCTCTAACTTCTTCTCAACCCTACTTCTCAACACAATCCTCATATTATATACTACCTCTTACTCTGTCATAGACTTTTCTTGTACAGACTCAAATCATCAAATAACCCTCATTTATGGATACCCTATAATATATCCCATTTATTCACAAAGTTTTAAGCTTTTTTTCAACTATTTGATAGCTTCTTTTAGCTCTTTCTAATCTCAAAGTAGGTCTTTAGGTTTCCTTCTACCTTGTCTACCACACATTCCCCCCCATTCGTGATTATCCATACTTACAACTTAAAAACACTATATTATCTTTGTGAATGTTCAACTCAAACTTTTCACCAATTTTCATGAATTATTAATAGTTACAACTCCTAAAAACTCACTTTGAAATTAAAAACCCTAATATAGGGTTTGGATTGGTTTCACAACCCTGAGAAGGGTCAAAATGAGATTTCAACCTTCCAAAGGTGTTTCTAATGACTTTGACTATTGTATTAGCTTTTATTTGACCCTATGCACATTTTTCAAGTGTTATATTTCCATTATTAAGCTACATTAGATTGACTTAACCAAATTTAAATAGATTATGTACTTAATCACAGGTCTGTAGTAATTCAAGAATAGATTATTTGTTCTAATTCATTCCAAAAAGGGTTCTAAATCAAAATTAAGGTTGAAAATCCTCTTCAAAATTTTTACACACTTTAAAAAATCAATTCCTTCCATTAATAACACTCAATTTTCCAATTTCCATGAGATACCACTTTTGACTGTGTTAAATTTCTTGATGACTACGACTGTGTTAATTTTATTTTTACTCATCAAAATATATGAAAACTATTTGAAAGACTATAATAATTCATGATCATATGAGAATAAACTCACCAACATATACAATACATGCATATACCTTCTCACACAGATGTATACTCAGAATGTTTGCTCATAGAAGATAGTGTTGTGTTGTTTAACATAGAATGTCCTTAACAGAATAACAGATTACAAAAATAAAGAATATTAAGGAATTTATATGTCAAGTTACTAATTACTCATACGTTCTAAAATCCCACCAAATATAATCTCCTCTTCCACAAGACTCTGACCTTCACTCAAATTTCAAGGCACAATTTGTAAAAGCATAGGGTATACAATAAGTAATTTGAACATTAAAAAGATTTGAAACTCAAATTAAAAATGCTATAATCACCATCATAGAAAATGTATTGTCAACTTACCACTCACACAAAGATCACAAAGAACTTGTTATTAATCATGTTTCATGATCGTGCACACTGTAAACTATCTTTGCACACATTCAAGAAGAAGCAGGGTCTGTTTGCTTTCTTGTCTATAAATAATCAAAACTTGTTTTTATTAACTTGTTTAGGGTTATTTAAATTCATCCTTTTGAATCCTATCCCCTCCAAAACTCTTTAATCTGACTCTGAAAAGAAAATAAAACATGGACAAGACTCTTACTACCAAATAGCCATCAACTGAATTCTAACTTCTTTTGTATGTTGAGAGTGGCCTCAACTCACTCAACTAATAACATATTTCTCAAATATGAATTTAGGTATATGTTTTGAAACATCCTAAAATCCTCACTAAATTCTAACCACACCAAATTCAATGTTGGAGTTATGGAAACAAGATTGAAGTCTCTATGAAAGTTCAAAAAATCAAATGAAAGATTTGGCATAAAAGTCTAATAAAACTCTAATTCAAAATTGGCACAAAACCAGAAGCTTAAAAAGACTCCTACAAACTTCTTATGACTTTGACCACCTTCTAAAGACTCTAAACATGTAAATTAGATCACTATTTATATTGGTTAGTGTTGCTCGTCATCACTTCATCATCCGCAATCATTGCTTCATCATACCTCATCATCTCTAAACACTCATTCCTCTCCCCTAATCACTCCCTCATTAATCCTCACCATCACTCATCATCCATAATCACTCCCTCATCCTCCCTAATCACTCCCTCATTGAACCTCACCATCTCTCATCATCCCTATTTACTCCCCCATTATCTCTACTCAATTGGTCCTCATCCCTCATCATCCTTAATCAGTCCATCCAATACCTTGATGGTGTTATTTTGTGGGAGTTTAACAATGTTAGGATATACAAGTGGAGAGTTGAGTTCTAGCATAAAATATAAGACATTGTGATCAAAATGATGTAGAGGCAAATTTGAAACATAAATATTTAACACCTATGAAAAAATATGGGCCTATTAGAAATGATGTAATTCACAATTGAAAATCCACCAAAAAAAGAGAAGCAAGTAAAACCACCATAACACCAAAAATGTGTAGTAAATACATGAAGGTCACCAATCTATGTGATTTTTTGAAACCAATCAATTGCTTTTCATATGTGGACATTTTATGATCTAAATAATTATATTTATGGCCTTCTATTTGTATGTATATTGATTGAGTCATCATACCAAAGAATGAAAAATAATTTTCTAATGATTAGAACAAGTAGTCCAAGATTGGAAAGTGGTGCTTAATTCATAAATTCAATATTCAATCCAATGAAAAGTGTCATACTATGAGCTCTCTATGTGCACATCTCGATAACTAGCTACAAGTTACATATCACTATAAAAAGTTAAGTAGCTAATAGATTATGAACCTAATGATATGGTTGGTACTAAAAATATATCTACTTCCCCCAACAAGAAATTATATGAATTAAAAATATTGTTTCATTAAAAAATGTATATCAATGGTGAGACAATACACTTTATCATTCCTAATATAAGTCATAAGAATTTAATTTCTCCTAAATCATATTTTCAAAAATTAAACTTGAAATTTAAACATCATCCATAACCATACACTAGTGTAGGGTCTCGTGTAGGCCTTGTGAAATGGATCACCTAGTAGTGTCACTTGGTTTATAAAATCAAAATTTTTAAAGATGCAATCCTTTGTGACATCTCACCATTATAGGTGTGTGATGTTTTACATGTGGTCAACTATGTAATTACCATTGACATGTAGTCTATGATGTAAATCCTTTCTATTTTGTGATAGATTGTCTAGATCTGAAATACTATATATCATAGTTAGTTTATAATATTTCAATCATTAGTACCAGGAAGTGCAAGAATACTATCAATTCTAGTAAGAAATATACGCTTAATGGTAAGAAGTAAATGTTTAATGGCATCCTTATGTCACCATATCATAATGCAGTTTATCCAACAATAACAAAGATGAAATAATTAAACCATAAACTAGATGAATACAAGGATATCTTTCAGTCACCTAAATAAGTTCCTGCATACAATACACTAAACAATACTATTGATTTGATCCCTTAACTACCTCTACCTCAAACCTCTTTATACAACATATCATTTATAGAGAATGAATAGACCAAGTGGTAGATCCATGAAATCATGGATAATGAACACATCATGCCAAAATCATTGCCTTACAAAAACCCAATTATGTTTATGTCAAAGTTCTGAATCAATTAAAAATATATTAACAATATTAACGTGAAAAACTATTATCCTCGTTTAAATATTAAGGCATTTTTTTACCATATCCATGGTGTAGAAGGCTTTTCCAAAATTGATCTTAAGTTTGGGTATCATCATATTCATGTTAAACCTTTAGACATTTGGAATATAGTCTTAAAAACAAAGAAAGGATTGATTGACTAGTTGATTATGCCTTTTAGGTTAACTCATATAGAGAATTCATTTATTTCAAGATGTTGAATAGAATTCTCAAGCCCTTTACCTATGCCATTTTTTTAATCTACCTTGATGACATCTTAATATTTAGAAAACATGGGATGAACATCTACACCATGTTGAACTAGTGTTTCACATTTTGCAGAAACATATTTTTGTGATAACATGAATAAACATTCATTTTTCATGCAAGAGATAAAATATTTGAGACACATTACACAGACAAGAAGTGCATGTGTGAACCTAACCAAGATTCAAGTTATACAAGAATAGGAAACACTAAATAACTTTGCATTTATTTCAAATCTTCTCATAATCAAAAAATTATACAAAGGATTTGTGTTTAATTTTTATCTTTTGAACCAAACTACCAAAGGTGGAAACGAATAAAGTTTCATTTGATTAGTTGCACAATAAAGATAATTTGATGAACTAAAATTTAGACTCTATTTTGAGTTAATACTTATGTTACTTGACTATAAATTTATAAGATCATCCAATCCATTTAATAATAAAATTGATTATCACAAATGGCTATTGACAACACAAGTCATTGAAAAGAGTTAATTTCTATTATAATGGATTGAACAATATATGATTGGAATCAAAGAAATCTTTAGAGTATATACTTATGCCAGATGATGAGGGAGTGATTAGGGATGGTGAGGGTTAATGATAGAGTAATGAAGGATGGTGAGGGATGGTGAGGGTCAATGAGGGAGTGATTAGAGATGATGAGGGATGAAGAAAGATTGATTAGGTATTATGAGAGATGAGAAGTGAGGGATTAAGGATGATGAGGGATGGTGATAATCAATGAAAGAGTGAATAGGGGTGTTAAGCCTGAGTGATTTAGATGATGAGAGATGACTAAGATCAATGAAGGAGTGTTTAAGGATGAGGAGGGATGAGGATGGAGTGAGTAGGGATGAGGAAGCAATTAGGTATGATTCGGGGTGAAGGATAAAGAAAGAGTGATTAGGGATGAGGAAGGAGTGATTAGGGATGATGAGGGATAGTGAGAGTCAATGGAGGAGTGGTTATAGATGATAAGGGAGTGATTAAAGATTACTAGGGATAGTGAGGGTCAATGAAGGAGTGATTAGAGACAATGAAGAATGATGAGAGAGTGATTAGGGGTGATGAGACACAAGTAAAAAGTGATCAAGGATGAGGGAAGGACAATGAACAAGTGAAATTAACACAAAATAGTTTTTTTTATGTTTCTAGGTCATCAATGTGACATGTGTTACCCCAATCACACCACTTTGCATCAATTTGAGAGTGGTATGAAAACATCAATTTTGACAAACCTAAAACTCTTAAAAATGTTAGAAATCAATCTGAAAGGCATAAAAATCTTAAAAAGACTATATGTTTACCAAAAATGGATATCAATTGCAAAAGTTATGTCCTAAAATCTCTAGGTTCAATTCTTAGATCTTGAAAATGCCTAAGTACTACTTGATTGAATTTTGAAAACTATTTTTCACATTATAAAGCATGCAAATGTAAGACCAACTCTTTCAGATGTTAAGTGACCCTAATTTCTTATATTTACTAAAATAAATTTGAAGAATAAGTTTACATTTATATTGTTACAAGTATAAGAAAGTAAATGTAACAATATAAATGTAAACTTGTAGTTTACAAATATTGTTACAAGTTTACATTTATGTTATTAAATTTAATTTTTTATAATTTTAACAATATAAATGTAAATTTATACTTAATATTTTAAGTAGTAAATATACGTTTATGGACAAAGTTGGCTTCATGTGCAACTTCTAAATAATCGTGGAGTTAGTTTTGGACTTATAATAAAGCAATGTGTATGCATTATATAACGTGTATACATTATATAGTACACTATATAACATGTATATGTTATACAACGCGTACATGTTATTTGAATTTAAATTGAAAATTGATCCTTCAGGTTTAGAAACAACTTAGATTTTTGAGCGAAAGGCTTGGGACTATACATCTATAGTCAAGACCGAGAGTTTTAGGAAAAACTAACAAATTTCAACTTCAATAATCAAATATGCTATGGATTTTTAAATAAAAATTTGATGAAATTATTATCGTTACGACAAGCACACTGTCCTCTTTCTAAATGTATGATTTTTCTAATTTTAGAGATATTTTAAGAGTTTAAACTATATTTATTTCTAACATCTTTTTTAGGCCACTGCATGCCTGATCCATACATGTCTATTCAAGTTTATCTAATTTTTTTCATTGATCTAAGTGAAAAATAAATTATATGGTAACAAACTAGGTCTAATTCTACACACATTTTTTTTTTAAAAATCATTTTTTAAAAAGTAGTAAGGGTGAGCCGCACTGCCGGCTATCCATTTTTTATTAGTTTTTAGGATATACTTAATTGAAAAATTAATAAAAAAATATTATTCAAAAAAATATAAAAGAACATTTGTAACACACTAGAAGATCTTATCTGAATATTCACCAAAGGGTTTCTAACAATATATAATGATGCTCAAAAAATGGTGGGCCACATGGAATGGTACAATTCAATTTTTTTTTTTAAAAATAGGTCCTCTTCAAGTTTTAGATGTTTTAAATATTTATAATTAACCATCTAAAAAAAGGGGGTTTTTGAAACTAGACTCGAAATTCTACAATTCATATTTTTATACCATCTTAAAATTTTGAGTGTAGCCATCTCTAATTATCTATAAAAGTTTACATTTCTGAAATTTCAGAAAAAATCATATCCACAGATAGACCCTTTTTTGTCCCCCAAGTTGGTGCACTTACCCTATATGAAATGAACATAAAGAATTTGATATAAAATGATCACTCAAATAAATGAATAATTATACATTTATATATATAAGGATCTCTAGGACATGATGCACATAGGGAGATTATAGGATAACATGATAAGTAAAAGTAAAGGCACTCAAAATTTGTCTAGGGTGTATGGACCCATGAAATTATGAGGGACAAAATTGAGAAGTCACAAATATATCTAGGATTGAAAAAAAAAATGATTTCTTAATAAGATGGTGAAAGACTTAGAATGGAGATAAGACTACTTAAAGAATGGATGAATAAGAACATGAAGTTGATAAAAGACAAATATGATATGACACAAATAATATTTAAATATAACAATAATAGAAAGATGCTAATGAGAGATGAAATATGTTTTAAAAAAAATCAAATATACACAAGTGTGATAATGTATGAAAATAAAACATTGAAAATAGGTGTTAAAACATAATTAATTATCTAAATAATTCCCTTTTTTATCTAATAATACATATGAATGCATGTATGCATGAAACTAAAATGATAATTGAAGCACATACTTATACTTAGGAAAGAAGAATTAAATGTTAGAATGCATGGGAAAATCTCCACCCAACTATGTTGATGGCCTCTAATGAATATGAGATTATCCTTAAAATATTTTAAGCATTTAATGTCTTGATAAATTTCTATGAATATAGAAATAGACATTGTAAGTATGATGATAATAATGAATACACATGATGGTATGCAAATCAGATTACCAATTTATGATAATTTTATTTAAACATAAAATTTGCTTGGGTACTAGAAGGTTTATCTTAAAATAAAGAATTATGTGTGCTTTGTTTTACCCTATAATATAGTTAAATTTATTTAAATCTTAAATGCAGACATCATTGTATGCATATGTATATAGCTGGTTTTTCCTTTTTAACAGTTTATATAAATTCACTTAAGCATAGTTGATAAATCAAGATATCCAAGAAGATCTAACTTTTATAAATGTAAAAAATTAATTTTATATTTTTTTGTAACTCATATCTGTCCTTTCCATAATCCGGCTTGCTAACCTCCTACATAACGCCCAAAAAAATAACTTACCAAATCAGTTGTGCATATATTATGAAAGTTATATATCAACAATTTTAATAACTAGGTACTTTGCTACCTCTAAGGGACTTGATGTAAGGTGATCCCATATATTGTTTTTTATCCATCATCTTGGTTGAGGTCCTTAGGAGACTACTTAATAAAATGGTCATGAATAGATGGAACATTAAAGGGGTTCAAAGTAACCTCAAATAATAATTCTCTCACTCACTTTTAGTTTATTTATGACATGTTTATAATGGGAACCTCTATGGTACATGATTCTCCAGTGATAATTTATATATTTGAAAAATATGAGGTTGAGTTTTAATTAAAATTCGCACCATGAGAAATAACATTATGCATAAAGAATTAAAATTAGGGCACATGTTAGATGTATAATATAATAGTAAACTATAACAATCATATATTAACTATGCCCAAACATAGAAATGGAAGTTGAGCTAGATAATTAAACAAGCAATATAAACGATGAAAATACAAAGAGATAGAAATAGACACATGTGGAATTATTGAATTCTATAATTAAAAATAAGCTATGTAATTGACTATGTTGTAACCCTAAAAATATTGAAATGTCTATATTTTGGGGCATAATTTTCACTTTAATGATTGTGTATGAGACAAAATCTCCAAGTTCTGAACATTTGTTGTTGATTTTGTACTTAGGAACTTTTTATGTACTATATTTTTCTGAGTGGATGCATACTTTGATGATGATTAGGGCTAAAGTTACATTGTGTAAAATTGGTGAGTAGAATATATTTAAATGTTTATCTTTTAATCTTTGAGACAACCCTCAAATTTAATATAAAAATAGTTTGTACAAGTTCACTAACTCGAGAGACTTTTTCATCAGTAACAATGGCTTCTTAAAAGCCACCCAAAAGATTCAATTAGATAGAAAGTCATAAAATTAGGATAAGATGGATAAAGTAATGGATTCACCAATTGATTTTGAATTGATAGTTCGAAAAAATGAAGTGAAATGATATCTAATTTTTGAATGGGTATATGAACACCATATTAACTTAGAAAGAAGGGAAAATTAAGTAAGATTGAAGATGATGTGTGAAGATTTTTTTTTAAGAAGAAAAAATTGATGTTAAAGATGATGGTTGTGATTGAAAAACAAAGAAAATCCTTATCCCTTATCTTAAAGAGAATCAAGGATAAAAAGCTAAAACCAAGTTCCTCTATAACTATATAAGTGAATGGTAATATTGACAACCTCAAGAAGGAGGTGGCATCTGACATTGGTCTAAATGTAATTGAATTGGAGACCCCAAACTTAGATAGATCTTAATTTTAACTATCCAAAAACTTTTTATGTGTCAACATCCAAGGTAAATACAATTTAACTTCTCACATTTCAGAGACAAAAAAGGAGGTCGTATAATCATTTACGATGAATAAGGAAAACCTAGAAACCAACAAACCTTTGGTAGGAATTGGGATTTTGGAATCTCACCCTAATAAGATCCCACAAAAGACAACTAGGAAATCTACCCATATCATGGGTTCATCAACAACAAAAACATAACCCTCTCTTGGGTTGCTGATGAGTAAAAACATAGATCTAGGTAGCAGAATTAGACTGAAAAAAATATTACTGGTAGGGATCCGCCTATCGCTAATAACAAGAAGTGAAAATAATCAATTGATATGTATGGGGTTAAATGCCCTTGACAAATGTCATCTTTTATGACAAACTATTAAATTTAAAAAGCCTGATATCACTATTTTGCAGGAGAATCATTTGAGAAAATAGCTACGGAAGTATGGTATACCTGTGATTGGATTTGTGAAAAAACCTCAAGCACTTGTGATGGTTTGGAATCTCAGTAGGATCCAAAAACATTCACCTGTTAATTGATTTCTAAATCTGCATTTATTTATTTTTGGGGCGGGGGGCGGAAGGGAATCTTTATCTGAAAGAAATAGGTAGTGGAACACGTTTTCTCTTTTATGATGTATATGGTCCTTTGGATGCGATGGATAAGAATAAATGTTTGGAAAATTTGATCCAATTGAATACAATGGAATGGTTGGTTGGAGATGACTTTAATGCTATTCTCACTAGAAAAAATGAGGATCAATCTCTGTATCATAAGCGACGCATGATTTTAAAAGTGATGACTAACTAATTTTGATTCCTATGGACCTATATTTACTTGGAATAATGGAAAATTGAAAGACCATTTAATCATGAAAATATTAGATAGATTCCTGGTAAATGATAGGATCATAGCTAGTAAAATAAAATTTACATTTAATATTATTCCATTTTTAGGATTTGATTACCTACTAATTTCCGAAAAAACAAGATTCTTATAGACCTATATTTATTTGAAATAATGGAAAAGTGAAGGACCATTTAATCATAAAAATATTAGATAGATTCCTGGTAAATCATAGGATCCTAGCTAGTAAAATAAGATTTACATTTGATATTATTCCATTTTCGAGATTTGATCACCTACTAATTTCCCTTTGATTAGATGTAGAAAAAACAAAACCATAGGTGTTTCCTTTAAACTTTTAAGATTATGTGGTATACTTGTGAAAGTAATAAAATGATCATTTTAAACCAAAAAAATTGAACGCAGTTAAAATTGGACCAAGGCAATGGATTGAAGATAAGTTTGGGAATATTTTTGACATAAAGAGGCCATGGAAACAATGCTGGAAAGGCTAGTCGATTGCATTGAAGATTTAGATAAATTGAAGGTAAGTCTTTTGATTGAGTATCAAAAGACCCTGAAATAGAAAGAAATATTTTGGAAGCAAAAGTCTATGGTGCAATGAATGAAATGAGGGAGACCACTATATAAATTAATTTCACATGTCGACACTTATCATGAGAAATAGAAATAGAATTCACATGATGATCATCCCCAAGGGCCAGTACCTATAGACTTCATGGGAGATTTGTGCAGAGTTTTTGCTTTTTTTTTTCAGAATTTGTTATCTGATGATGGTAGTAGTGCCAGACATTTGATGTAAAAGTTTGATCGATTCATCCCTTGTTGTATTCATGATGAAGATAACAATTATTTATGAAGCCCCGTCTCTGACAAAGAGTTTAAGGCATCGGTTTTGAGTTTTGGGTCAACAATGTCTGGATGGCTTTCCAGTAGGTTTATTCTAGAAATGCAGGGATTTTGTGGGGTCGGAAGTGATGGCTATAGTGGAGGAATTCCGTAAAAGAAAGAATGTATTCAAAGAATGGAATTATAAAAACTTATCTCTGGTTCCTAAGAAAGAAGAGTGCCACTATTTTGACTCCTCCAGAATGATTTCTTTGTGCAACTCAGTTTATAAGTTTTTTACCAAGGTGACTTTAAGTTCTTAAGTTCGAATCTAGAAGCAATTTATCTTCTCGAATTCATAGTTGACACTTTGTTAATGGGAGAGGTAAGGAGAAAAGGATATACTGAATGACTGTGACAGGTTGGCTAGGAAAAAGGAAAGGATATACGTCAAGTATTTTTCGCAAAAATGGACTTGTGGTTACCTCTAATTGAGAGGATACAATAAAAGCTAGCTGGGTGTAAAGGGAAATGTTTGTCCATTGTAGGAATGGATATGTTGATCCACTCATCCTTGCAAGCTATGTCAGTTTTCAAAGCTTTAAGAAAAATTGTATATGGCATCACAAATATTCAGTGTAATTGTTTATTATTATTGGTAATGGTTGGGGTTTTGAAAGGGCTTCACCCTTTTACAATGGAGAGAATGATAAAATAGTAAACGTTTAACAAGACTCCTCTACATGTAGAACAAGAAATTAATTGAAAATAATGTGAAAATGCTGCAACCCTACTATAGAACAATGAAGAAACGAACTCCAACTATGATCCTCCAAACAGATTTTTCTTATGAAATTTGAAAGTCATATTCAATGGTTCCGATCCCATTTGGCCCTTATCTTTCTTCTTATTATTAATCACTGTCCAATCTCCCTCATTTCCTAAATCAGGAGAAATGAGGATAGAAATATCAAATGAATATAAAAGAAGGGAGTTCTTTGAAGAAATCTGAGCAACAAAATTTTCAACTAGCTGCTCTTTCTTTTGATTTCTTCGTACCGCCAATTCCTTCGTTCTAGAATCATCTTCCACAATATTTTTCTTCTCTTTAGGATCTGCCAATGGTGTTTCTAGAACTTCACTTTCCTCTTCACTCTCAATTTATTTGCCCGCTTAAACTACTAGATATTTAGGTTTACCGTCCTCCCACTAAGAATTCACCTACTTGTGTTTAATGTATGGGCAATTATTAACCAGTTTGATGGTTACAAAGCATCTATCACATCTGAAGAGAAGACCTTCATAATCTAGAGTTTGTAACCATTTTTAGGTCCCCTACTTTCAATTCAACATATGCAAGAAGCATTTTAGTAATGTCTATATTAACAACCATTCTAACAAAGGTAGTATGTCCCAATTCTTCTGTTATGAGATCTACATTAAAAAAATACACCTAATGAGTTGCCTATAACCCTAAGCAAATAAATTTCCCAAAACTGGCGGGGTAAATGGGGTGATCGAATCCAGGTTGGTTTAAAATTAAAATTTTCAGTACAAGAGGATTGAAATTAAGGTACCACTCCTTAGCCATGGGCAAATGAAGTAATATTTATTGAGAATAGTATCGAGGATTGAAATTAAGGTACCATTCCTTAGCCATGGGCAAATGAAGTAATATTCATTGAGAACAATATCTTTGTCCTCCTTAGAGTAAAAGCTATCAATAAAAATGCCTTTTGCACAGGTTTGAATTTCAATCTTACCTTCTGTCAGGGCGCTCCAGTGTCTAGAAATCCATTGGTGCAGACCTGGTAAGGAAGTACATAACCCATTGAAACGGTAAATCATACCTGTCTGAACGCCATTCCTCCCGATCCAAAACCTGTCGAATCTCTTCATCAGAAAAAGAAAGAGTCGAATTGATCTTTGTTGGGTTAAAAGGCTCCCTCCTTTTAATCGCTTTTGAAGATGGCCGGACTTTCTCTGTGAAGGTGTGTTTTTTTTAGCCTGAATGAGACCCATGTCTCGTAGACACGTCCTCTGGATTTCGTCACTCGGTCTGCATTCTCTTAACAAGGGACCCGCCCAACTTGGTTGCATTCTTCTTCCCTGTTCCACCAGCATAGGGTCTTTAAATTAATCTGCAGCCCTGTGATGTCCAGCAGCAATGGCCATACGCTTCAGAACCCCCAAACTTGGGCTCTTAGCATGCACGACCACATGGTTTGAATCCCCTATTTTGGCTCCCTTTGACTCATCCTCTACTCCAGTGCTTTATCCTTTTTTATTATTAACTCTCTGATCTTCCTACTGTGTTGCGATCTTGCCTATTGCCGCCACCGCAGATCATGATCCGTGGCTTCAACAAGGGCTGCTAGGATTTGAACCAACCCTTTCCGAACTTTGTAATGCCAGAAAAAATCAAAAACCCGGATACCTATGTTATCTCCTCCGCGAATGAAGATAAATGAATGTGGGAAGGTTGCCCTACTAGAGGACTCACACTAAAGATGGCATATTCATCTATATTGGTGGATGAAGGGGTTCGACAAAGACCCTTCCTAGTGAAGATGATTCGGAATAATGAGGGGTTCTAAAAGTGAATATATATATTTTTACGGAATGTTGTGTTTGGGAATATTCTCATTTTTTATCAATCAATGAAATGATAGTTTCGTGGATTATCTATTCAATAGTTTTGTGGATTTTCTGTTCTCCTATTTTGTTAGAATGTTATGGAGACAAATGAGCAAATTATTTTTCATTACCTTTATGCGTGGAAGGTGTGGGATTTTTCTTTCAAAATTTTCAAATCTCGTCTTTCAAAAAATTGTTTTAGTACTGGTTGGCAAATGAAATTGAAAATTCAATTTCTCAACGATACAAACTATATGGTATATTTGTTTTCCAATCATATTCTATATTTGTAGTTGTACCATAATAGATGAATTTTTAAAGGACTCAACTTTATTGCAAACTAACTTTAGATTAAATTCTTTTATACCTTGATGGAGATATCTTTTTTGAAGATGCATAAACACAAGGTTAATCCTCATGGAAAAAAGGAATTGGTTTGGCGTTGGTTTGGCCTCTCATATGAGAAGGAGCTTGGAACCTCTGTATGTGAACATAAATTAAAAATGAAGCATGTCTCTTGGAAGCCCCTAAAAGAAGGTAGAATTATTTCTAATTTTGATGGGGCAACAAAGGGGAACCCTAGCCAAACGATGGGTGGTGGTCGCTTTCATGTTTTAGAAGGGAATCCTCTTCTAATATTCATAATGTTTATAGGGCATAGTTCCAATAATTTTATGGAGGCTCGGGCATTACCCAAAGGTATTCAAATTATTGATACTTGTAGATGGGAAAAATTGATTGTGTAGAGGAATTCTCAGCGTGTTATAAATCCAACAAATGTAAGGTTAATCTCAGCGTGGCACATAAAATCTCTAATTGATGATATCATAGTTCTATGTAAGGATTCTAAGATGATCATATTTAGATACATTTATAGAGGAGGTAATCGGGATGTCGATTGGGTAGACAATAAGGGAATTGGCTTATGGGAGAAATTGAAGAAAAATTATACATAATTTTCTACCCCTCTCCCAAGGAGTCTCAAAAAAATATTAATCTTTGACATAGAAAATGGTGGAGGCAATTGAGATGTGGCCCCGTTTGACATTCATGTGTGGTTCAAATGAGAAACTAATATTTTGAACCCTGATAATGATGGCTTCTCCACTTAAGGTTCCTATAATCTCCTCACCAATTAGGGATTCTACAACCTCTTCTCTGGTTACAATGATACTGACAAGGAAGCAGACAATAATGCAACATAACCTATGTCTGAGAATAAAAGTGACATCACAGAATGACTTTTGGGGGAGACAAATAGATGTTGGTGGACCCTATGACACTCAGAGAAGGGCTCCAACTTGAAAGGATATTGAACAACCTCTAGAGGAACCAAATCTTGTCTTAATTGATGACCAAGTTCTTAGATCTACCTTTGAAGGGATCTTGTGATCTGTAGGCTCTGAAGGGACTACAAAATCAAAGACAAAATATTTTATTGAAGTGATTTATAAAAGGGATCAGAGAGAAAAACCTAGGGTGAAGCTGTTAGACCCGACAAATTCAAACCCCGCAGTTTATTTTAAGGATGAGGAGTTTACGGAGGTGTTAGAAAATGAAGAGCGGTTTGTTGTTAGGGGTTTGATCCATAGATTAAACCATTTTTGTCCTAGCCTCCCTACATTCCATAAATATATTTTAGAGTCCTAGTTCCCATTAATGGAAGGTAAGCTAGAGATTTACCCTTGTGCTAGTGGTATTTTCATAGTAGTTTTTAACCTCCCTAAAGACAAGAACATGGTTTTCCATGACAAGATCTGGACCTTAGGCCAACATCTTCTCTTGATGAAATCATGGTTACCCTCTTTCAACCGCTTAACTAAATCCCTTAACACCAACCTTGTTTGGGTTCCCCTGCTACACACTCCCCTCTAGTTATGGTTTAAATCCTATATTTTAGCTATATGTAATGCCCTGAGTGATACGATGTTTGTGGATACTTCTATTATATATTATTCACACACCACCTTCGCTCACATTCTTATTTGTATAAACATCTCCACCTACCTCCTTGTTATTATTGACCTAAGAGTAAAGGACGATTTTTAGACTCAAACCCTCGACTACGCATGGATTACCCTTTTAATGTTGAAGATGTTTTAAAATTGGTTATATGAATGAAACCTGACATAGTTCCAATAGAAAGGTATAAACTTCATGGTGGAAGAATGCCCTTCTTGATTATCTTATAGTGAAGAGTGCCAATTTTTCTACCACTTTTGAGAGTAAAGATGTGTAACCAACCCCAGAGGTAGATCAAAAGGTTCTGGAGACCCAAGGTGTGATATCCTCTTCTATGGACATTGGGAAAAAATATGAGGCGACGAATCAAGGAAAAGTTGGTGCTTCTATGGATTCAATGGTAGTTTTAATTGAGAATAAATTTGATGCAACTAGTTTCCAACCCATAAAGTGATTGAATTTTGCATCCCTCTAGGCCAAGATTTAGAGGTTTTTAAAGATAGAGAGGATTGGACAATCGTTCGAAAGAAGAAATAAGGATGAAATTTCAAATTGCTTGAACCATCTAGCATGACTCTTCACTCCCATACAAGAGATGGAGAGGAAGAGACATAGTCTCTTTTAGTACTTGAACCAAGGAGTCAATAGGTTTGTCTAAAGTTAAATATGTTTCGTTTACAGTTCCTAATATGTCGTTAGTAGAGGTGTTTCATAAGAGTTTTTATTGTAATATCTTTCTTATACATTGTTCAAGGTGGGGAGGGGGGACGTTCAAAACTCTCTAAGGTTGGGGCCCTATAAAAACCTCGTTTTTGCCCTTTAACAAAATGATGGTGATTTGTGAGTTTGGTATTTTTTTTTTCTTTTAAAAGTTTATGCATAAAAAATCTCTAGTTGTTGTTGATTGTTGTAGAATTATCATGGGCATTTCTATATTTAATTAATGTACCATTAAATTGATATTTTATAAGATAAATAAACATATAAAATGATTGATATTTAACCAACATTCTCATACTTTTTCAAAACTATAATTATGCTTTTGCCTCATTCGAAAAAAAAAACCATTTATTTTAATAGTAAATTTTTATTGAACTTGTAATGCTGATTTGGAGCACTTGAAAAAGGTTCAATTTTGATCACTTTTATTAAAAGGGTTGGGTAACTATTTTTTTTAATAATAATTTTTAATTGTTCTTCAAAACGTGTTTGAAGCACTTGAAGACGTTGGAAAGGGTTAAGTTTTGATCACTTTTTGCTTTTAAGAGGGTTGGACAAAGGAGAGAAAATGTTCGCTGACGTCACAATAATCCGGCAAATTTAGAACCTGAAAATTTATATATGTGCGCACCCTATCTGTCCGTGACAGGAGGCCCTCCCACACGGAAATTTTCTGCAAACAGCGGCCACACGCAAACGTATCCGCAGTGACATCACAATACATTACGTCACTGCAAGTTTTCTATCCTCCCCCGTGAGAATGTTGCAGCGAGTTTATCAAATGTAGAAACTCAAATGACCACTCATTTTCGCATTTAAAAGAGCACTCCACAAAACTTTCAAATTCTTCATTATTTATCCATATTTTGAAGGGAAAAAATATCTCAATCATATATCAATGTAACAAATTCAATTAATTTTGAATTTTGTTTTTGAAAAATGAAATTTTTATAATGTTGTTTTATGTGAGAAAGGTACATGTCACAATAATGGGCATTTAAAGTGTGGGTGAATGAAATTAGCAATTGTTTCAATGGTGGAAATTATGTTGGAAGGATTGGCATAATTTTTTGCTTTTGGTAAAATAGGGTTTTGTAAAGGGAAAAGTGTAAATTGGTAATTATACCTCACTTCAAGTTCATGATCATTGATTGTATCTCATTTTTTGTGCACGATGTGGTATACAACAATAATATAATATTTCTAGTGGAGGTGACGGTGGAAAATGAGGTTGTGTGTTCTTTCATACAATATGACAATGAGCTATGCAGGGAGGAGACTTTTTGTTTTATAATGAGTATGAGCAATGGTGAAATGGTGGGGAAGTGCAAGGCCATACACATCATTGAAGTGGTGAAATATTTTGAGATGAACTATGCAGTGATGGTGAGGGGCAATGACAGGGTATTTCAAGTGTCAAACTCGATGAACCCTAGGAAGATACACATTCTATGTTCAGTGACATGTCACATCTATTAATGCAATCTGTAATATGGAAAAATAGAAACATTGCATCATTGATTCAAGCCACACATTAGACGTGGAGCCCTGTCACAATCAAATCAAATCTCATGACATCCTCTTCCACCCTTGACAATAAATAAAGGTCATTCAAAGATGTCACCACCTTGAAAGCTATAGACCCTTTTGCAATGGACGATGGTCATGTAAATCCAAATTTTGATCTGAGTTTAGATCTAGCATTCAATATGAGTCCTTTGGTGTATGATATCATCATAAATACCTTGTCATTGCCCTTCACAGTCATCGCTCATCTCATCTTGTAATATTTTACTATTCGCATGTTCTATATGGCCTCGCCCTTTCTTTGAAGGAGTCTAAGTATAGTATTTTTATATGTTTTTAAGCATGATGTAATTTCTCTAGGTATCAATATATTGGCATTATGGATTAATGGAAGCTACAAGATTGACTCTAGAACCTCAATGTCTTGTCCCAACATCAACGACATTGTTATGGATATAGATAATGTAAATCCAAATCGCTGCACTAAATGCACCTTCAATGAACATTATGAGTCCTCTAGTGTATTGTATTAAATAAAATATAATATATGGTACCTTATATTATATAATTTTAATCGTGTTTAAATTTACACTTAGTGATTAAGTGGAAGCTATAGATAGCATTAACAGTTGTGACATGTCATTAAAATTTGTATGTGTATCTCCTTTAACATCTTTGAGTCCATCCCATGAAATACCCTATCATTTCCTCTCATCATCACTATGCAACTCATCTAAATATATTTTTCTACTTTTATATTTTGTATGGCCTTGCCATTCCTTGTCACTTTGTCATTACTCAAGCTTACAGTGAAATAAATCATGTCCTCCTTACACAACACATTGTTATGCCATATGAAGCAACAAACTATATTTTTTAGCCTAACTTCCATGATAAATATCAGATCACACATATTTCAATCATGTATTGGATCAATGAAATAGTTTGGTGGAAATTATAAATTGTATTGACATATGTGACACGTCATTGAACTTTGTACCACCTCCAATGAAAATATGAAATTAATATTCCACACTATATCATGCATAAAAAGCAAGATGAGATCAATGGTCTTAGATTTCGACTGAAGTGTAACTACCGATATACGTTATTTCCATTTAAAAAATCATGATTTATTAAAAGCGAAAATTACACCTTCCCTTTCGACGTAACTTTCACCTTTGAGAGAACTGTGAGTACATCAAATATTGAAACTTTGGTTATTTTTAGAGATTGTACCTTCACAACTATATGACATATCTTGAGACAATATTTATGTCTTTGATCATTTTGTATTATAATTAATATAATATATATAGAGTAATAGTATAATAATATATTAATAATATTATAATATGTATATTTGATAAGTATATTAATTATAATATATATCTAATATAATAATATTATATTATATATTTCTATATTGTAATTATAAATATTTATTATATTATTAATAATAAAATATACATATTATCATACTAAAAAAACACACACATGATAAATCTATGTAAAAAACAACGAGAAATATCATTCCCAAGAACATATTCTATTATGTCCAAAATTTCATATTACATAGGTGTCTTGATAATGATATCTCCTGATATTTTTTACATAAATTTATCTAAAATATGTATGTTAGTTTAATAATCTTAATATTATGCATATTTGAAACAATATTTTTTATTTATTATAATCTTTAATTTTTTTATAATATTCTTAAATTTTAACTTTGCATCTAATACAATCTCCTAAAAATATTGATTGTATTTCAATACTAAAAAATATAAATATAATCAAATTTAATTTTTAGTCTCATTCAATCTATAAAACATATTTTCATAACAAATTATAAACACTATATCCTATCCTTCTACTTAAAAACAAAAATCAATAACACACACCCCCCACTCCTATCCCCCCCGACCAAAAAATAAAATAAAATAAATATTAATTTAAAAAAATATAAAAATAAATAAATAAAATACTTTCTAAATCCTACACACTATATTGAGATACATGAGATACATCAAAAGAAGTCATAAGCACCAAAACCCTATAACATTGTTAAATTAACTATGCATCACATTGAAACCATTGAAATTATGCAAATACCTCCAACCCTCCAACCCTCCAACATGATAAATAATTATCGTAATTTATATCTACCTTCTAACTTACAAAAATATACACCCACACTCCATTTAAAAACTAGTTTTCATTTTCCTTTTTATTTTCAAGGAAAAAAACTTTCGCGAAAAACCATTTTTTATAGTTGATATTGCACAACCAAAAAAAAAATATACAATAACTTTAAAAAAAAAAAAAAAAAAACCAAAAAAACAAATAAACTTATAATTTATATACCTTTATCGCCACATTTCACATGTTCTTTTAGGTTGATATCAACATTTGGGTTTTGGAAAAAAATTGACACCCATAAATTATTTCGCCATGTAATCGTAGCTATTTTGGATTTACCGCTTAAACAAACATTGAATGGAGAACTTGAAAATCAATTCCATATGATGCAAAATGACGACCTTTTCAAAAAAAAGAAAATCCATTTTTCCATGAAAGAAACATCCCATTAGACTATTGTGAATCAAGAGTTTAGTAAAATCAATTACAAAGCCATTGTGATGAAATACAAGCAAAGATAGTTATAATGTTTTTTTAATAAAAGTATATTTTTATAAAAAAATTAATATGATATAATAATATTGGTTAGTTTTTTAAAATTAAATTTTTTATAAGTAATAATTAAATGGATGTTAAATTTAAAATTGAAATTAAAAGTGAATACACTCATTTTATTACAGTCAACCACCACTTCTCCTAATACTATTGTAGAATATCTCTTGATGTAATTATATAATATTTTTTTATTGTTAAAAAAAGGGCGTTGAGTCTATCTATTAAAAGTATTTAAACAAAAACCTTAAAAAATGGGGAAATACAAGTATATTAAAAAAGTTGAAAGAGCTTGACCAGCTCAGTAGCACATCAAAGAAAAGAAAAATAACTTAATCTTCGTCAGAAATCACAATATTAGTTTTCTTGTTGTCAGCAACACGAGCCTCCTCTTCAATGTTGATTGCATCCAAAGAGTCCACCAGGCGAATCTCATCTTTGTCATGCATAATTCTCAAATGCTCACATATGGACTTCAATTTCTTGTGCTAAAAGATGTTATCCTCTGCCATGGCCTTCAACAGAATCAACATTTGATCAAGATGAGTATCCATCATGTGGTTGAAATGCTCCATGTCCTCATGCACAGCCAACGAGTTGTTGGCGTTGAGGAACATTGTCTGAATCCCAATCATTTGAGCAATCTTGAAGGTATCCAGTATGGCATTAGACGATCTAGTGTCCTCCATCACCTTAATGACTTCATCAATCGAAGTCACAGAAGATCCACCACCAAGATGGGCATAAAACTGGGCGTGTAGCAAATTTGTGGCCGTCCACTTCATCAATTTTTCATCCTTCACCCCTTTTAGAAGAGTCTTCTACCAAAAATTGAGAGCCTCTTGAGATGTGAAGCGAGTCTTTTTGTCTAGGAGGGATCCTGAGTTGAGGAGATGGCAAAGCTTCAAATCATCCACCAAACCTAGGAAGGACGAATGCACATTTTCAAGAGAAAAGTTATGCAACAAGCTATTGTTGATTTCAGTGACCAAATTTACTACAAAATCCTTACCTTTTGACTGTCTGGTTTGCTTGTGACTCGAGCCTCTAGAATCCATCATACCAAGCTTCACAACATCGAGGAGTGGAAATAAATAAACATAGTAGTTAAAAGAAAGGTGGATGGGGTAAATAACTCATGCCGTGAGACATGTGTACTGCATGCATCTCCCAAGGGCCATTATTCTCCACCGTCGGTAGTAATTACCAAAGCCTCTAGGAATAATGGAACTATTCCCAAGCCAATTAATGATTAATATCATTAATGTCTTCATTATGTGCATCGTTCTTCACAATATTCCAAGCCTTAGAGCCCAAGTTGAGGGAACTAGTTACATGGATACCAGGGTCCAAATTATTAAGGGCCACCCCCTTATTAGCAAAGTGGTCACCCAACTTATTCCTTTCACGAAAGATATAGAGGAGGAGAAAAGATCTCAAGTTATCCTGAAGGGACCTACAATCATCTAAAATATTTTTGAGGATCCAATTGTGAGAAGATCCTTTTGAAAGGGCTTCGATAATCACCT
Organism: Torreya grandis; assembly: GCA_037957365.1. Classification (NCBI taxonomy): domain Eukaryota; kingdom Viridiplantae; phylum Streptophyta; class Pinopsida; order Cupressales; family Taxaceae; genus Torreya; species Torreya grandis. The sequence continues at coordinate 1,758,960 of JARHVA010002540.1, read as the reverse complement.
TCGAGTCTCCTTAAATATCCAAGCATAGCCAATTATTTTGAAATGCCAATGAGAGACCATGCCAAAGGGATTTGGCTTTTGAAACATTATTGATGCAGGAGCCAAGAGCTTCTTATAGCCAAGCAGAAAATTACCTTGGGATTCTCTAAAGACCCCCCTAATACTAGCCCAATTAGGGTTGCCTTTTGCAAGACCATCGAAATTGAGCCTGATCTTGTGACTTGATGGAGGAATCCAATTATCTTTCCTTCCTTTTTTAAGGTTGCTTCTAACCCTATTAGCAAGGAAATGTAATTATATAATATTATATTCAGTAAACTTTATTATTATTATTATTATTATTATTATTATTATTATTATTATTATTATTATTATTAGCATACATAGCTTAGATAAATCTATGTAAAATACACTGGTAGATATCATTCTTGAGGCACTTATGTAACAACCCACCTAGTTGTTCTTAGAAAAAGCAGTTTTTTTTTCTAAACTAAATATTGAACATTCATTCAACTAACATGGGACCTTTCACACCCTAATCAAGGATCATACCATAGTTGTTAGAATACTAGCCCACCATAATCAACAACTTCAAGTCGTAACAAATTCAACACTCCAATAATGCAAGCAATATAATAAATACAAAAATTTTACTATCTCACAAGTGACATTAGCACAATCTAAATTCCCACTAAATACTGGTAATAATTCAACTAGTACATGAATTGCTATGCAATCATGTCTACCCTACCATAACTTAAGGATCTAGACTTGATGCCCCACCAAAATCTTGGGCAGCGTACATATTCACTCGTCAAAATCAGGGTCTAATGTAGTTCTCCTTTCAATTATGATGGTCTCCTCCACAAGACGTCACCATCGAAGGGGTTGGCACTCTAATCCAAACAGGGAATAAACTACTCATGACACATATGAGCTTCTAAAGCTCTAGTCTAATCCCACAACTATGTGACACACTCTAACATAACATCTTGCTAATCCAAGCTTGTGTGCTTACCCAAGCGCTCTCACATATAAACCTAGATATAAGCAATGATGAAGGAATCCACATTCCTAGTTCCATAGAAAAATCATATGCTAGACATAACTAAGTATACAAAACAAATCAAGACATACAATTCATAATAGTCAAACCTATCATACATTTATATTCTTAAGATTGTACACACACATACAAGTTATCCTGCTAACTGCTATGAATATATTTCTCAAGTAATAACCAATAAAATTGTTAGAACAATCGATTTAGGTGAGAGTTCAAACATACAGCTACAATATGTACCACTTGAGTATATACATCTAAGAAAAAGTATCCTATGATATCCTATAATATCATAGTTCATGAACACACTACCCAAATATTAACAACCATAACACACACACACACACGTACACGCACACGCACACGCACACGCACACACACACACACATGTATGGGTTGAGTCATAATAAATATAATTGTTGATGCTTAGATTTGTACCCTTGAGGAGATGTTCAATTCCCCTCATCCAAACAGTAAAATGGAATCATCTCTCTTGTTGTGGGTGACAATTTTGTTGAGATGAATCTCTAGATTAGGGGATAGCTCCCCTTGATGCACCTTTAAAACTCTCTCTCATCTATCAACTATGTATGAAAAGAGTTTAGGAAAACAACTAAGAAAACAAGTGGTGATGCACAATATTTGATATCCTTCCAATTGACTGAAACCACTACTTTAAAGATAAAACAAGGTGTTTTCTTGCATAGGACTCACAACTTAGGAACTATTGTTACATCAATATTTCATATGCTATATTCAAGAAGGTAATGATTCTTAAGAAGGAAATGAATGATCCAAAGAAAGATACAGTCATGAATCACTTCTAAGATATCTCTACACTTAGAAAAGAATACTAGCAAAGACCTGCAATAATCTTCTTTCTATAAATTGTTAGACCATCAAGAGTACAAGATAGAAAATACATTTTTTCAATCGATTAGACCAATAATGATTCAATCATTACTCAATATTACAACATATGAGAGGCAATCACACTTAAGTATCTCTTTAAGAGTTCTTTGAGTATAAATCTAGCTAGAGTTTCCCTAATAACTAGCAGATGATGTGAAATGAGTCAAGAGGACACATATATATAGCCTTGAGAGGGAGAGCAATCAAAGGAATTCCAAGGGTCGCTAAGACATGTGTCATCTTGAAAGGATCAATTAAATTTGCATGGGAGAGAAGTGGACAAGCTATGCCATGTCATTGAATGGATCAATTACAATGAGTTACAACTAAACCAAAACCTGAATTACAATTGAATTGGTTATAGTTGAATACGTTACAACTGAAACAAAATGCCTCAGTTACAATTTCCACATGTTACCTCTCATCTTCACCTTTAGGTTCCTGTTGATCTTTTCTTTTAAACTCCAATGACTAGTTTTCACAATCTAAAATTGACGTTTTAAGAGCCATCACCTTTTGGGTATATCTTCAAACATTTATTTCCTCAAACTTTTTGTCTCGGCACTTTTTGGTTCTTTGAAACGACCCTTTAAAAAAGTGAGAAAGACTCTTTTTAAAAGGAAACATACCCTTCAGCTTTTTTCAAGTGACCCCTCAGAAAAATTGTAATTGTCTCTTTTGAAAGGAAAATACCCTTCAGATTTTTGAAATGGTCCACTCTCCTGTGGAAACAATATTTCAGCCTTTTGAAAATGTTCCTTAGGGAAAGATGAAATGCCCTTTGATAAAGTTGAAAGTGTCCACTTTCCAAAGAAAATATCCTTCGAAAAATTTGAAGTGCATTTCAAAAAAATTGTAAGTGACCATTCATAAGATTGAAGTTGCCCTTCGAAAAAATTGTTATGGACCTTCAAAAAAAAAATTCAAAAAAAATGTCTGAAACAATCTTTCCTTCAGATTTTTTGAAAATATCCTTTTAGAAAGGCAAATGTCCTTCAAAAAAATTATAAGTGTCCTTTCAAAAGAAATGCAAGTATCCACTTTATAAAGAAAATGCCCTTCAAGAAAGTTGTAAATGTACCCTTCAAAAATATCGTAAAGTATCCTTCAGAAAAAAGAAAGTACCCTTTGGAAAACTTGCAAAGTACCTATCGGGAAAGTGAAGTGGACCATTTATTTCTAGAAAGATACCCTTTGGAAAGTTGAACATACCCTTCAGAAAATTTACCTTAGGTAATTTTTTTGAAAGATTTCTCTGAATGAAAAGCCCGAAAGAAATATACTTAAGGAAAAAATTTGGATAAAAAGCTCGAAAGAATTCAGCAAAGGCTTAGAACAAAAATCCTGAAAGAATTAGGTAAAAGCTTAGAAAAGACCAAAATGAACTTTTCTAAAGGAATAGACTTATACATTTGTTGGGGCTTTGACATAGAATACTTCTTCCGAAGAAAAACTAAGTACTGGACTTGGCCAAAGATATAGACTTAGATGATGTTTTACAAATAGGGGTGGCCAATTTTAGCCTAAAGTGCCAAAAATTGATCAACAATAGTATGTACCATCCAGGTACTTTTCATACTATAAAAATCTATGACATCCCATAATACCATAGGTCTTTGTGTTTGAGTATTTGACTCAACACCAACAACAATCTTACACCCAACCATAATAATAAAGCAAATCAAAATTATACTATCAAAGTATACCTTCAATAACAATTCAAAGAGAAAAAAAACTCTAAGCACACCTCACGATGCACTATATTATTATATAAATGTCTAGTCACTTGCACAGTTAAGTTTCTCATGAAATATATCACATACAAGTTTTTATCCTTACAAGATGCGATAGACTTGATCCTGCCAACAAGTTCATATCACAAAATTGAGCTATAAAAAGCCTATTTTCTTTCACTAGAATTTATAGCAAATGTAAATACTAAAGATGTAATGAAATTACTTAGATGTTCTCACAGAATGATTTTATATAAGATAGAATAAGCAAATATAAGAGATCACACAATAATAATTGATAGCAAAGCAGAATACTGGATAATATAACAAAGCCACTTCAAAGGGGTAACCTCAACAATAATGCACCAATAGCAGAATATTTAACATAATGAATAAAGACTAAACATTACCTCCTATATATAGTCTAGTTAGCCAAGGTTATTCCATAGGCTGACCTATTTAAGAACATAGAGAAATGTAACAAGTATATAAAAGAGGTATGTAAGCCACAAGTCGGCCACACACATCTCTAGACACACTAATGGTTAAGGACGTAATAAGCCCCTCCCCTTCAAAACAACATTGTGGCAACTCTATATGTTGCTACACAAATGCTTCATCCTCCCAAGTGGCATCTTCACATGGCAGATTATTCTATTTGATTAGGTACTTTGTAATCATTTTGGAACACAGCTGCTTAGTGTACATATGAAAGATCGCCTCAAGATCAAGAACAAATCTGCCTTCCTCATTCAATTATGGTAACTCTATTTGAATGGAAACTCTATGTCCACTAACTTTCTTCAAGCATGATACATGAAATACTGGATGTATGCTAGTGGATGAAGGAAACTCTAACTTGTAGGCCACACTACCAATTTTCTGCAAGATCTAATAAGGCCCATAATACTTAGGGGACAACTTGTTATCCTTTTTTCATTGCTTCAATGACACCTGCTTATATGGATACAAACAAACAAAGACCTAATCACAAATGTCAAAATGCCTCTCAATTCTATGTTGATCTACTTATTGCTTCATGCGATTTTGGGCCATAGCTAAATTTTTACATAAACTTGCAAAGACCTCCTATTCATGTTGAATATGTTCTTCAACTACATGAACCTTAGGATGGACCTTCAAGGTTGAAGTGATGGATGGAGGGTGGTATCCATACAGTGCCATAAAAGGAGACATTTTAGAAGAACTATGAACAAAAGTATTATACAACCATTCAACAAGTGGCAACCAATGAACCCATTTATCTTATTTATCAGAAACAAGATAACGGAGATATTCTTCTAGACATTTGTTGACTACCTCAGTTTTTCCATAATATTGAGGATGATAGGATGAACTATGAGCTAACTGGGTGCCCAAACATGTACATAACTCAGTCCAAAAATTATTAATGAAAATGGGATCTCTATCACTAACAATGATCTTAGGGGTCCCATGCAATTTCTGAACTATATTGAGAAAAGCAATAGCTATTGTACTAAAAATAAATGGCTATGATAAAGAATAAAAATGAGCATACTTATTGAGATGATCGAAAACAACCATGATAATATTTGGACTATCAGATCTTAGTAATCGTGTAATGAAATCCATAGATACCTATTCCCAATGCTGGCTAGGTATGTATAAAGGCTACAAAAGACTTGGGGTTTTGATGGTTTCACCTTTGTTTTTTTGATAGATCATACATTCAGCCACATATTTTTGGACATCCCCTTTGAGTCCTTCTAAAAAAATCCTGCTTGATTTTGTGATAGGTTTTCAAAAATCCTGAATGACCCCCAATTGCAGTTGCATGAAGTTTTTGAAATATTTTTTGTTTAAGAAGAGAATCCTTACATAGGTACAATCTATCTTTATACCATAATGCATTACCCTTCCATGTGAATTTTTTAAATCCACCTAAACCTTGCTAAATATTTTGAATCAATTCATGGGTAGCACTATCATGTTCCCATTCTGATCATGCTTAATCTAGCCAATTTACATACAAAATGGTTATGACACATAGCAATGCCTCCACTAATTCATCCTTTCTAGATAGTGCAGTTGACACTACATTTTCCTTGCCTTTTTTGTAGACTATTTCAAAATAATATCTTAAAATCTTAGTTACCCATTTCTATTGTTCTTTAGATGACAACCATTGTTCAAAAAAATATTTGAGACTATCATGATTAGTCTTTACCTGAAAGTGATGACCCATCAAATAAGGTTTCCATTGTTTGACTACATGCACAATGACCATCATTTCCTTCGCATAGATGGGCTTGTGCTGATTTTTACCTTTTAGTTGATGATTTTCAAATGCAAGTGGTTTGCCTTATTGCATGAGTACAATGCCCATACCATACCTAGATGCATCACATACAACCATAAAAGTTTTGGAAAAATTAGGAGTGCCCAATACTGGAGTAGTGCACATAGCCAGTTTTAATTGTTCAAATGCCTTAGTAGATGCATCAGTCCACTGAAAAGATTTTTTATTCAACAAAGAGGTGAGTGGGGCTGCAATAGTACCATAATTTTTGACAAACTTGCGATAGTAACTAGTTAGCCTCAAAGATCCTCGTAGTTGCTTGAGTGTCTTAGGAATTGGCTAGTCCACCATTAGTTGGATTTTTTAAGGATCTAATTTCACTCCTTCATAAGAAACTAGATGACCCAAATATTCAACATCACAAGCCCCAAAAGTACATTTGGAAGGTTTGGCATATAATTGATGTTGTTCTAAAATGAAGAGTACATATTTCACATGTTGTAAATGGTCTTCCCAATTTTTACTGTAAGCGAGGATACAAAAAAAATTTCCTCAAAAATGGCCTAAAAACAATATTCATCAAGCTCTGAAAAGTAGATGGTGCATTTGTTAGACCAAAATGTATAACCAAAAACTCATAATGGCTCTCATGAGTCCTGAAAGCTATTTTGGGTGTCTTCATCATGGATCCAAATTTGATGATAACCATAACACATATCTAACTTGGTAAAATAAAAAACACCATTCAATTCATCTAACAAATCATCAATGACAAGAATATGAAACTTATCTTTGATAGTGTACTTGTTGAGTTCTTTGTAGTCAGGGCACATCCTCCAGGTGTCATCTTTCTTTCTCACCATGACAACTGGTGAAGAATATTTTCTTTGGCTATGGAAAATGATTCCTATATCCAACATCTCTTGTACCATATTTTCAATTTCATTTTTTTGGGCATAGGGATACCTACATGGCCTGATGTTAGGTGGTGTACTACCAATAATAAGTTTGATAGCATGATCATGTGTGCAGCTAGGTGGAAGTCCTTTTGGCATGTCACCAAAAACAACAGGATGGGCATCGATCACTTATTGTAGATCAAGAGGTGGAGATGGTTGAGTTGGTTGTACTTCCATGGAAAATAAGTGAGCTATAAATCCTTCAACACCCTTACAAAGAATCTTTATCATTTGATGGGAGATAACAAGCTATGGAGATTTAACCCTTAGTCCACTTAGCTCAAATGTCATTTCTTCAGAATGAAAATGCATGAATAATTCTTAGAAATTCATCTCAATAGTGCCCAAAGTGGTGAGCCACTGTAGTCCTAAAATAATATCAACTCCACATATGGGAATCACAAACACAGGAGAATCCAACAAGTAGTCTCCCATGACCAGCTTAATACTATGACATTTTCTTGAAAAATTGACTATACTACCATCTGCAATCATAACTTAAAATTTTAGAGTTGGATAAATGAAATAGTTCAAATGAGCAACCAACTTATTGTTGATGAAGTTATGTGTGATCCTAGAATCAATCAATATAGAGGCCTTCTATTTCTTAAGGAAACCCATTACCTTAAAATTTTAGGGAGTAATAATACCTGAAAGGGCATGGCAAGAAATAGTAGGTTGAGAGTCTTTAGATTCTTCCTCAGGACATTCTACTTCCTCACCATGTACTTCTTCATCATCTTCATCATCATTGGCACCTTCAATGTAAACCAACTTTTTTTAGCGCAACGATGGTATTTACTCCATTTAATATCACAACCATAACCCAACATTTTGGCTTGCTTCTCTTCATTTTATCATTGTGTTAATCTAGTGGGCTATGGAAATGATGGTGCTGGAAAGGTGCAATCACAACCAGTAGTGAAAGTTTTCCTTTTGACCATCTCTTTTTCTTTTGCCATACGTGCCCTAGGGATAAGTTATGATATAGATGTTGGGTTAAAATTTTTAACTTCGAATTGGATGCTATCTTTGAAGATACTAAAAAATAGATTAGTCAAATTATCCTCAGTGATATCTTCCATCCATAAAGGGAGATTCTAAAACTGATGAATATAATCTTTCATAGTTTTTGATTGCCATAGTTTGGCTAATTGACTAAAATAGTTCTTAGAGACATTATTCTGATTATGAGCCAATAATTCTTTAGTGAAAATAGACCATGTAACATAAGCACCATTCTTTTTCTTTTGAGCACATAACCAATGATACCAAATGAATTACTCAAATTCTAGATACAAAGATGTCACTATCACCTTTTGAAAACCAGGGGTTTGATACAACTCAAATAAATTCTCAATTTGGGTAATGTAAGTGAGAGGATCCTTGCCATCAAACTTATGCATGTCCACTTTTGGAAACATCGATTTTATACAAGCATGGGAGTTGTTGGTGTTGAGAGGAGGATTTGAATGCTAAAGTGGTGGGTTGTTGGGTTAAAATTGAGATGTAAGGGCATCCAATTGCATAGTGATATGATGAAATTTAATGTGACCTTCATTAATCTCTCTGTACATACCTGAAACATCAGGTTGGACTGCAACAAAGTCATCATGCCTCACTAAGTTCTTTATGTCCACCTAAAGCTGAGAAATGACTAGATTTGAAGTACTAGATTCCATGTCATCGACATAAGGAGTCTTAGGAGTTTCTTGCCCCCCTTTTCTTCCCTGAGTACTAGGACCTACCATATACAAACCCTATGAGGGTTTTTACCCCCAAAAAAGTGTACCAGGTGATGGTACCATTACGATCGCCTTATCAAGATGAATCCAATGACTGTCTTTGCGCACTAGGGTAAAAATTTTGGCACCAAAAAAGTGTACCAATAGAGTATACCATTGCGGTCATCTCATCGAGATGAATCCAATGATTGCAATTGTGCAAAGGGATTTTTTTTCCCAGACTTTTTTCAAAAAAAGTGTATCAAGTAATACTATGCTAACAAAAAAAAATATCTTCCCATATTGCAAGTTATGTTTTTTTGTTCCAACTGCTCCTAGAAGCCATGCCTTGCCAGATCCGAAAAAAATGTCACAGAAAACTTGTCCAAATCAAAGCTCTGATACCATTTGTAATGAAATTACTTTAATGTTGGCACATAATGATTTTATATCACACAAAATAAGTAAATATGAGAGATAACACAACAATAATTGACAACAGAGCAAAAGAGTAGATAATATAGCAAAGCCACTTCGAGGGGAAACCTCCACAATAATGCACTAATATCAGAATATTTAACATAATGAATAAAGACTAACCACTACCTCCTATATATAGTCTACTTAGCCAATGTTATTCTATAGGCCAACCTATCTAAGAACATAAAAAAATATAACAAGTATATAAGAGGTATACAAGCCTCAAGTCGGCCACACATATCCCTAGACACACCAATGGTTAAAGGCATAGTAAAGGAATACTTACCAAGGTTAGTTTCCCATGCCCGCATTTACTCCTTGAGTTGTCATACATATCTGTGATGTCACCTACATAGACAGAATCAGGGCTAGATGAAATTCTACCCAACTAATAAAGGTATTAATGTTTACTCAAAAAATTTCTCATAAAAGAGCATATAAATATTAGGTATAGATACATTCCTTGATTACATGAACAGACTCAATGGTCTTTCCAACCCTATCGCCCACATCAAATATGAATAAACTAGGACTAGTGATGTCTAACATCATTCTCGTGTCCTCATACACTACCATGCTCATGGATAATCCCATATAGATGGTTTTATCGATTTATATATTAAATATACATTTGATCTTGCAACTATACAACTCGAGAGTCCTTACATAATCATACTATCTGGGTAAACGAATAAAAGAACTTTCGTAGTAAAAAATAACTCTAAGGATTTTGACCATTGTTTGATGGAAATAAGTTGGCTATCCAAAATAGATATATTACTCCAGAATACTAATGAATATCTCAACTTTTAATTAAAATTCTAACTTTTTAATTATTATAAGGATTCCCAAGAGTCATTCAAGTTATAACCTTCCATTATGCATTGAAGCTAAAAACATCTTACTAGGTTATCCACTAGCTTCATCCTTCCCTAACCACTTTATTGGTGAAGGTAAACATTATGTTGATTTCATTTTATTTTTCACTTGATAAAACCTCTATAAAATGAATCAAACACATCTTATATGAAGTACCCACTAAGAAATCATGGTGCATAACTCCTTAAGTTTAGGAATTTAATATTCAATCAATAACTAAATGAGAATCACTCTAATCTTTTATGTGAATCAACAATATCATCTTATTCACTACTATAAATAATAGATAAACAATTATTATTATAACATAACCCTCGATTTACCAGATTCGTAATGCCTTCTTATATCATTATATTGTTATCAGGAAGTAATCTCTTTAATAATGCTGGTTATCTAGTCAACATAATTCCGTGGATTAAATTATTTAATTTCTCAATGTATCCACCATTATGCATTTCATATCAATAATATATTTTAAACTAAAAAGCCTTTACTAAAAAATGTAAGGAGATCATAATTAACTAGTTTACAATCCAACTAAATAATTTCTAATTATTAATTTATACATTAATAGTTGAATAAGTTACTAATTATATATAATTTTTCATTATATATTCATAGTTTAATAATAATACAAGATTCCTTAATAATCAAATATAATCTTTAATTATATTCATAAATACAAACATTAATAATAAATATAATTATTAACTAACAAAAGAATATATTCCCTTTTATCTATAATAAACTATTTAGCCAATCTCACACATTGGATGGGAAAAGGGCAAATCCGGTAGGCGTTGAGAAGGTCCATTCCGGGAATCATAAACTAAAAGCCATAACATAAATAATAAGCTAGAATTTTAACCAACTAATTATATATATAATTTATAATAATAAATAAAATTAAATTAAAATTATAAACCAACGAACTGTGGGTTTCCCACTACCCTTCCCATCCATTCATAATAACTTAAAACCAAATATGCACCGGCCAACGAATGAAACTCGTGATAGATTCAAAGAAAGTGATTTCACGATAGAATTGATAAATGCTGGAAATAGGTGTGAAACGAGTCGCCCAAAAGGGATCATGACCCAGTCCATATGCATATTTTACATATACATTCTGTCCGGTCATGGAGATAGATGCATATTAAAGTTTGTTGACACGCAGAGGGGGAGGTTATGAGTCCGTTGAAATCCTTGACTGAAAATGGATGCGGTTCCAAATGAGTTGAAAAATCTGAGATAAAAGGATAGTGGCAGCGCTACTTTTTGGGCCGAGTTGTAATAAAAGAGAGGTGGCGCTGCTCGTGATCGAGTTAAAGAAAAGAAAAGAGCAGAACTTGATATGGTAACAATGTTAATGCTGCAGATTGAAATTGTCTGTACAATATATACATTTATAAAAATGTAATATAATTATTTTTAGTCTTATAAAATATAAGAACACTTAAAAATATGTAGCGTTCATTCATTCATTACTTCAAAGACAAAATATATATTCAAATCTATAATAAATCATTTAGATTGCCCTCATTCATGAATGCTTCACCCACTGTTATTTTTTTTGAACTTTTTTCATTTATTGATTTAAAAAAAAAATTATCTATTGTTATCGAGTCATTACGACCTCCAATTAATAATTTGGGTTAGTAAGAAAAGGATTCTAATTTCTAAAGATATTATCAAAATTTATTTCTCATAAGTTTCTACAGGGTTTACTCACAGATTCTACAGAGTTTCTCTAATTTTAATATACTCTATAATCCAAAATTCTTTTAATACAAAATACACCGTTTAAATAAGTACAATACCTACTTGGTATGTTTTCCCCTTCGTTGCAGATAAAATTTCCCTTTTTGCTTCCAAAGCCTTCTTTCTTCTTCCAACTTCCAACTCTCTTTCCTCATGTATCTTCCGTGTCTAAATCCTTCTCTTTTCCTCTCCTTAATATCATTTTCTCCCCCTTTTCCCATTATTTGCATCACACATACAATCAAAGTTGTATGCTTTGTTCCCAATAATTAACTAGGAGTCCCACAAGTAGTTTTTAGTTAAACTTCCAATTAACCTTCCTTGATTTTCCCACTTAATATTGAGGTAACTCAACTTCACCTTTCCAAGTAAAGTCATCGAAAGATTTTCATGCATTAATTAACAATCAACTCCACTTGATTAAAACCATATAAGTCTTGTAAAGTATGTGTTCATCCTAGTGTTTAATTATGATTTATACTCATATTTAATTAGTATAAATAATATGTTGAATATCATAAATTATTAATTGTTTAATATACTTAAACACTTTAAGATTATAATAAATCTTTATTTTGACAAATTAAATATAGCATTACTACTTTTTTAATTTCTTATTGAAAGATGCATTAATGACACACTTATTTTTAATAGTTTATTCACAGAATCAGATATATATTTTCTTGATTTACTCACGAAAATCATGACAATTAAAAGCATATTAAGACTAAATCTATGAACAAATGTAAGCACATGTATCGCAACCTACACATCACAAGGACACATACACCACTGTTGACGGGGTACAATAGTTCACTGACAAGTACCATAAAACTTGGTACAAGAAAATAGGATGTGACAACTTATATCGTATTTAATTATGAGTGTCTTGAGATGGATATCTATTAATGTATTTTACATAGAGTTATCTAAGATATATATGCTAGTAGCACTTGTCACCGCATGAGGTAAAGGTAAATTTTTATTGTTCATAAAAGTTACATTTAATATAATTATATAATGCAATGTCAAATAGGAAAATAGGGTGCAACACATATTTGATATATATAAAATTGTATGCATTTAATATTGAAATGAGAAATTAATAGCATTTGATATATATATATATATATATATATATATATATATATATATATATATATATATATATATATAGACACACACACACACACACACACACACACAAAAAACATGACAATAAATTTATGATATTTAAACTTTATACATTTGATGTTAAAATTGGAATTAGAGAGCAAGTAACACATATGTCATACATGAAAGTAGTATAAAAATAAGTTTATGATATTCAATCTGTATACATGTGATCCTCTAACAGTTGAAGCCTTAGTTCTTTATTTATTTTCTCTACTCCTTTTCCATTCTTGAATCTCTCAAACTTGTCATAAATGAAAGAAGGTGCAATCTTTAATCCATGTAATTACTTGACATGTGAAATAGAAACAAATGTCAAATCTTGTCTTTCTGTAAGTCTTATATCAATTATGGCTTTGTCAAGTGTTAATTGCTATGATTTGGGGATTGTCGATCCCCATGCTAATTTTAGAGGTAACTGACACACATGACCCCTTTGTGTAGGGGTGATTGGAATTGTAATTAGACTTTCATCAACAAAATAAATACCTATATAGTTATCGAATTGTACCATTACATATGTAGGTGGCTCAAGAGGAGCCAACCTTGGTTTGTATACAATGCTTTGAACATATCCAAGTGTGCCATTGATAAGACCTGCTTCTGTCCATAAGTTTGTAGTGAGCATCACCCTTGCAAATAGAAATCAATAAATCAACTTCCAGTTGTTCATCATCAAATTCCAAAACATTATTATTTTGTCCTCTAGTTACAATGCTTTGAGCAACAAGTTGATTTAATGCATAGAATTTTCTCTTATTATGCTGATGCACATTCTCATTTGTTGTAAATAAATGAATGTGTTCATTAAAATCATCATTTTTCACTGTTTCAAGTACAACATCCATTTTATTTATCAATAATTTCTAATCTTCAATGGTTGGATTGGCATCTCTTAGATTTGTTAAAATTTCTTGAAATTATTGTTCTTCAGTTTGACCTTGTTGATGAAAAACCTTATCAAGTGTAACAATGATTCTAATGTTTTGCCAATGTAATTTTTCTTATCTTGTACTTGCATATGGAGGTTTATCCAATATCAAAGGTAATTGTCCCAAATCTCCAACAAAAATCATAGACCTTCTACTAAAGCATATATCATCTTTTTCTAGAAATGCTTGGCATAGCCAAGAATTTATATTTTCAAGTATATTTTGTCCTATAAAGATCATATCATCAATCAAACTATATCTAACATGTTTAATTTCTTCTTTAAATCTCATTAATCTTATTCCTTCTAATTTTTCAAAATATGAAATAGGCATTTGCAAGGTTGTATGTGTTATTGATGCACCAATGTTAAATGTTGCAACTTCTATTGGAGCAAGTAATAAGAATGAACAATGTTTTGGTTGTGATAACTCTAGAAGTGGAAATTTAATCCCTCCAATAAGATAAGATTTCCATGTTCCTCTAGTTCCTTGAATTATTAGATGCAAGGGAGATGTAATTTGTCCTTTATTATAATGTCTTATAATTATATCAAATGCTACTTTTTGTTTCTCACTTAAGGTTTCATAAAAAAAAATAGACTCCATTTATTCCATAGCAAGTAAGCCATTTTCTTTTGCCATGCTTATAAACTTAAGATCTCTCTTCATTTGTTATTCACTTAGATTATCTGCATCTCATTTTACATGTTTATCAATATCTCTTTGACCCAACATATCAATCTAAAAAACATGTAGAATCTATTTTTGGTGTAGCCTTGATATGATCTCCCACTCATGTTCAGTTGTATTTTGTTGGATAAATTCACAATTTTCATCCTCTATTTCTTGTTGAATGTCATCATTTGTTGGAATAATTTGATCAATATGAAAAGGATTGTATTGAATTTCACTTCAATTATATTTTATTGTATCCTCATCAAGGCTGATGTCTATCTCAATATCATGAAATGGTTTGTACAATAGTAACTTTGACAAAAAAAATCAACAAATTTTTTACTATCTTATTTTGGGATGTTGTAAAACCTTGGCCATACCCTCACAATAGCACACATTTTTCTTGGATTCCACTTTTCACCTCTTTTAATGTTTGGACTATAAATCCAAGATCTTGCAGCCTCAATGAGTGTTACATGTTCCATTGAATGAGGTCTTTCAATATACCCATCAATTATAGATTTTCTATTTTTTCATTTTCATCATCCTCTTTTAATATCAATTTTAAAATATTATGACCAACATTAAATGATATAAATACTCTGCTACACTCCATCAAAGGAAGTTTCAGCAACATGTGACATGTTTCCATTAAGCCTATATCTCTTTAAACAATTATTTTAGTTAATAGACATTTATATCCTCGTGCGATAGGTCCTTTTGGGTATTCAACATTTAAAAGTTGCATTAACATTTATTGATATGTTTATAAACTTTTCTCTACTTTTGCAAAATACTTCACAATGTAGTTTACAACATGTTTTGAGAGTACTAGTTGCTAATCTACATTTGTATGTCATGATTCCACCACATAATGATTATGAGTGTTCACATGGTCATCATTTATTTTTGGATCGTATTATTTATCTCCTTTCTCTACATCTACATTTAACTTCAATCCAACAATATGCAAAGGCCAAGGGGCATTGTACCTGAATCAAACATAATGTCATGTTATTATTCATGTACAAACAAACACTTAATACATTATTTTACAGTTATGTTTCTTACTTGCAAACCTTATTTCCTTTTTTTTCCTTAGGCAAGCCCCATATTTACACATAGTATGGTGCTCCATGCAATTAACCAATTCTTCATAGTCTTGATCTAGATCTATTTGATTAATATTTATTGTGTTCTTCAAACATGGATGTGAGCTAAAATTTTACACTCTTTGTGTTACACATGAAATCAAACTAATATATAGATTTCTAATAGTTAATTTTTAGATAATATAAGTAAATTATTAATCATTTATCACTTGTATGTTTATTTGATGTGCATCTCCCTGAAGATTCCATGCATGCACAATTCCATCAAAATATTTTTGGGCAAATTTGACTTAATTTTTATTTTTCCAGTCTAAGGTGTCTATATTTGGTACTCTATCCAACATAAAAAAGCCATGCACATATGGAAACCATCTATGTTGTCATTTATATCTACACCAAAAATCATTTACCTTCATAAATTTTTGTAGTATCTCTTTTCAGAATATCATATTTTGAATGTGCATATAATAAGCAACTATATGTGGGTGGTCAATTATGTTTTGTCATGACCATCTTTGTGATTCATGTGGATCTATAGGTGGAGTTACTAGCATCAGTGCAGTAAGGTTTGACTAATATATAGTTGTTATGCTTAATGTAAAGAAGATGGTTGGTGTTCCAATTTGATGCAATAGGTTGATTAACTCTGCACAACACTTTGTCCAATAGGAATGTGTGCCTCTTAGTGAAGCTCCATATTGTATTAAGCAATAAAAAAGATGAGATTCTAGCATAACATCCATGTGTTCACATAATTCATCAATTATAATGGGTAATTTTTTAAGGCTTTTCTTTACAAATACTATTGATGAATTATGTGATCAATTTTGCATTATCTTATTTATGGCAAGATACCTAAATTGTGGGTGTGTGTTAAAATGATTATCTCAATATAGAATGAGATGTTTCACACCATGATTATGCTCAATTTTGCATTTTAGTCGTGGTTCTAACTAATCATACCTTCCATCAGGGAATAGAGTTAGGAAAGCCATGTCTAATAAACCTTCTGTTATGTATTCATTCAGTGACTTAGATGTACCAATCGATGGCCAAGCTACTATTTCACTAGGATCTATGTTTGTATTATTTACCCAATCTCAAATCACTTCTATTTAGCTTGGAGCATTAGGTGCATTGGTGGCCACAGATGATGCGTGATCTATAATATTTCCTTCATCTGTCTCAAGTAATAGACCTGGAAAAACACATTTATTTAAATCTATATTAAATTCCATATTGACGCAGTTTAGTTTGTCAAAGACATTTGTAGACTTATTACATGGAAGATATTTTAGTGCCTTTTTATTAATCTTCACGTCTCTATATAACTTATCATGTTCAATCTTATATTTCAGTGCATTATATTATTTATTTTTATTCTTGGTAAAGTTGTAAGTAGTTTCACATTGTTGTTTTCTTCATACTATGATAATCAAAAGGTCTGAAATATGATGTGGTAACATTTTTGAAATTTCCTCGACTTCTTGTGGAAAACAAATGCTATGCCCTTTGTATTTGTATTGCTTTCTTATTACACATGTTACTTGAATAATTGGATTCACATGGACGATCAACATATCTTGAAAACTACTTGATTCAAGTTTGTCAGTTTAAGTGGCTAGGGCCTAGGATCCATTCTATTAGCTCAAAAAATTGAAGGATGTGTTTCTCTTATCGACATCTACTACAAACAGGCCCTTCTAAATCTTGACAAATATTCATTCTAGTATAACACTATTGGTAGATATAACACATACATAGCAAAGCAAGTTTGTATAACTAACATCAAAATAATAATTGTACGATATTGAAATCAATATCAACTTTTTTGTTTTGATTAGGTTTGTTTTATTATCTATTTGTTTTGGATCCTTGAATTTTATTTGGCCTTCTCTTTTGTGGTGGTTCACTATTTTTGGCTCTATTCTTATTCTTACTTCTTTCAGTAGTGGTTGCTTTTGTTTGATTATGCATATGCCTTGGATTATTCTCAGATATGTTAGAAAAAATGAATTCCAATGTATCTATTTTATTTTCCATATGCCTTGGAACATGGTCAGGTATGTTAACACAGTTGAATTCTAATGCATCTATCAATCTTTCCACTAGGGTTTCTGGTACTTGTCATTTTTGTCTTTGGTATTTTTGAGCATATTATCTTTGTCATTCTCTCTTTTGTTCTTCATATTCATTTTTCTTTTGTTCATATTCCCTACATGTTATAAAATTTTAATTATTAAAAATAAAGCCTTAAAAAAATATGTGCTATGAAAAAACAAATAGACAACGCTAAAATATTGTCCATTATTATTATTGCTCAAGAATTATAATTAATACAAATACATCTAGAATAAATGTTATACATAATATTGATAAATAATTAAAATTTTATAACATCTATGACAATTTTAACTCTTTTAAAGCCTTAAATCTTTAATATATATTAACACAACTTTAGTATTAAATCTTTACTCCATAACTTATCTATAGATTTAAGATTATATCTTAAATGCTAATTAAATGTTAAAATATACATAAGATAATTTCATATATATATATATATATAATGGCGTAATCTTTACCATAACATTATCGTAATGATACACTGTAAAATCTTATATATTAGTCTCTAAAAAAATGATATCTATATTTGATATGTTTAAGAAGACTCATCATTATGTATATTGAGTAATAAATCAATATCCCTATATAAATGACTAAATATATTCAATCACCTTAAATTTTTTCTGGTGTATATTTAGTAATATTAGATACATAATACATATGTACATACATCTAATATTTTACACTCAATATTTAAAATCTATAGCACAAATATTTAATACATATATTAAATAATATTTTTTAAAAATATATTATTATATAAAATAATTATCCCCTAAATCACATAATTTGATTAAACTAAAGGCAAAAAAAATATTTTATTGGCAATCTACAGTAGGCTATTTTGAAATAGTAAAATAATGCCTAACATACCTATCTTAGATAAATCTTTGAAACAAAATTTTCTATACTTATCATTATAATCTTATTGTAAATTTAAAATAAATGCAAATATAACTTAAATATAAAATTAGATATTTAAACTAAAACTAATCAAAACTCTTTAATATCTAAAAACCAAAACTAACACATTAATAATTAACATTTCTATATAATTCTAAAACCAATATTAATTAATATCTATTTACATTGGTATTAATTAAACTATTAGTATATAAATGTCTATCAACATTTTTTTGGATAAATGCTTAGCTTTTGATCAGAGCCTCAACCGGTTCTGGGACATAACGGCAGGTCTAGTCTCATCATAAAACAAAAACCAAAATTCAAGTAATACTTTTAATCTAGAGATTACCTATAATAAGTGAGAATCTAAAGAAAACTACTAATTACATATTATAAACTTAGACT
The DNA here is from genome assembly GCA_037957365.1 of Torreya grandis. Lineage (NCBI taxonomy): Eukaryota > Viridiplantae > Streptophyta > Pinopsida > Cupressales > Taxaceae > Torreya > Torreya grandis. The sequence goes on along the minus strand of JARHVA010002540.1, from coordinate 1,739,838 downwards.
CTAAAACAAACCTATAAAAACTTAGTAAATTTATGATTCTAAACTAAGAGTTAATAAAGAAGAGACTTTCAATAGAATACAAGAAAACCACCCTTGCACCAGTCTTAATTTCATCCAATTGATGTTTGAAAGCGTCTACCTCTACTAGACAAAAATGATTCCATGGTCCATTGGGTGCTGCCATTAATAGAATAATGAGCATCCAGCTAAAACCTTTTTGCTTCCATCTTCCTACCTCTTTTCCCTTTTAGATTGAAGTTGGGGGTCTTTAATGTGCTTTCTGAATGAGCAATAGTCAAAACATCCTTGCTTTCTATCTTTTCTTCTCCTTTCTCGCAACTTTATTCCTCCTCTTCTGAGCTTCCTTAATTTACAAGAATTTCGTTAATTGTAGAAAGTTTTTTTAGATCTTTTTGCCCAAACTTCAAAACATGTTTCCTTTTCCTTCTTGATGGAAGGAGGTTTAGATCATCTGCATTATTTGGGATCTTATTAATATTTGACAAATTTTGAAACTTTGGAGAAGCTGCCAAAGGTGGATCCTTAAATAATTTTGAATTGGTTATCCCATACAAATTGTAAACCAGATCCTGATTTGGGCAACCTATCTTTCTCACTCATTTCTAAAAAACCAAAGCTTGGGAACCTTTAAAAGTCTTCTCTAGGCAAGCAACCATCTTATTATCCATTTTACTACATTTGAAGCATCTAAAAGGAAGACCTTTAAAGTTGAAAATTTGAGACCAAACTCCATGGGAAGAATTTTTTTTAACAAAATGAAACAATGGTCTAGATAAATCCTCCAATAAACAAAGTCTGACAAAATTTTGATGAGCTTCAATGGAGTCATCAATTTTAACTAAGAGTCCCAGTTTATTCACCAACTGGTTAAAAAGACCAGGGTCTCTCAATGCTAAGGGTAGATTATAAAACCTTAACCATATTCGGGCTTGCAAAATAATCAAAGAATTTGGATAAAAAAGGGGCCCATGGGCACAAAAACACCCCCTGATTACCTACAAACTATGGGCCATTTGACCAAACAAAATCTCTATCTTCTGTTGACTGAAAGTGAAGAAAAAAAGAAACCATTAGACAAAAAAGAGATGGATGGAGGTGTCAATGTAGGCCAAGAGCCAATAGCCCAATGCTAGAGCTCCTTCCACCTCGGTTGTTTTGCAACACATCTGGCAATCAACAAAATTCTACCCTTCTCTAAACAAACCTTAGACAGTTCTAAATTTGATAAATATAGGGTAGGAGAGGATTAATAAAAAACTAAGGGGACATCACCAAGATGAGCCATTTTTAGAGCATCAAAATGGGGACAATTTGCTTGAGGCACCTCCTTAAATCCTTATTCCATAGCTATTTCCTTTTCTGAGATTGTTTTTGAAGAAACCTAGAACTAGAACAGGGTCAGAACCTAGATGGGTTTTAAGGATTGTTTCTTTGCAAAATTTACCATAGGATTGAGGAGGATTAGGGTTATTAATGCAAGCTAAATAAACAGTAGCTTTAGATACCCTAGTTTTTCCTAAAACAAAACCTCCTTTTCTCACCTCGAGGCTAGCAATTTCTTTTTCCAGGCTAGGTTTTTTTGAAAACTGATACTACCCTAACACCTCCTTAGATAGACCAAAGTCTACTTCTAATTGCTTAGAGGGACAAAAATCTTAGTTAGAGACATGTTTTTTGAGCCTACCCTTTCCCCTACCATGCATGGATGAAACCCCTCACTCCACCAAGTTCGACCTAATCACTGCTCCACCTTCTTCCTCTTTTGCATCGCCATTTCCAAACTGTTCACTAAAAATCTCATTGTCTTCTCCTATCATCTGCCTCAAATCCTTTGAACCAGAACTTGCCGCTTACTTGGAAAACATAACCTTATCCTTTGCTCGCGATCTCCCTAACCTACCAAACTGCTCGTCTACGACCGCTTCCTTCATCTCCCTCATCACTTTCCCTTATCAATCATCCTTTAAAATTTCATAAATGTCTATCAATATTAATACTAATTTAAACATCTAAATATAATGATTTATAAATATTACCCATCTAAATATTTATCAATATCTAAATCAAAACTATTGATGTATAATTTAATTAATATTTACATATCTAAAAATTAATCCAAAAATTTATTTCAACTTGCAAATTTAAACAATTTTTTATAAAAACATCATGTAACAATATAATACTATTAAATATAAATAATGAATATAAAATGTATGTATATATGATAACCTATATACCATTATTTATATTAACATATTTCCTTTAGGATATAATAATTTATCAAAAACATATACATATCTTAAAATGTCCCGATACATGTAGAACAATTTATCTAAAATATATACATATTTTAAAATACGTGGATACATGTAGATAGAGAATGGTTTGATTTGTTTTTTTTCTTAGAAGGAGGTAAATTAAAAATTATTTTTGCATGGTTGGTTATCATTTACAAATATTAAATTATTTTAATTCGTTGTGGAATTACGGAACAATTTAATAACTCTAATAGCCCTAAATTACATATTAATTTTATGTTTTGTTTTTTTGGATGGATGGGTTATCGGCAAATGCTGAGCAGCATAGCGTATCCAATGAATATTTTGACACTATCATTTTCAATTTGGTGGCATACCAAAGCAACGAGGGTATCCATTAATTCTAAATTTATTATTATATCTATTACTACTCTCACAAGGATGCTTAGAGTCTAGATTGATTTATTTATTTTATTTCCTTACTGCCCTAACAATCACAAAGAATATATATATATAAAGACATAAATATATGACATACCCTGAGAGAATATTTATGTCTTGGATCATTTTTATTTATAATTATTTATATATATGTTTTTTTTATTTTTATATATATATATATATAATGAATTAATGTACTTATCAAACATATATAAATGTATATATAAATAATTATAAATAAAAATGATCAAGACATAAATATTCTCTCATGTTATGTTATATATTTATGTCTTGGATCATTTTTATTTATAATTATTTATATATATATTTATATATATGTTTGATAAGTACATTAATTAATTAATTAATTAATTAATTATATATATATATATATATATATATATATATGATCAAAGACAAATATTCTTTCAAGTTATGTTATATAATTATGAAGGTATAATTTCTCAAAATAACCAAAATTTCATTATGTAATGTACTTGTTCCAAAGGTACAAGTTACATTTTAAGGGATGGCATAATTTTTTATTTTAGTAATGTATTATTTTGTAAAGGTAAATAATGTAAATTGGTAGTTTTATCATAGTTGAAACCTATGACCACTGACCCCTTCTCACCTTTTGTGCACGACACAGTGTGCTACAATAATCTTATATTTTTGGGGGTGGTGGTACAAAGTTCAATGACATGTCACATATGTCAATGTTATAGTTTTTATTGAACTATTTCAGTGACCCAATACATGATTGAAATATGTGTACTCTGATATTTCTCATGGAAGTGATGCTGGAAAATGAGGTTTGTTCCTTTGTATAAATTAATAATATGTTGTGTAAGGAGTGTGATCTAGGAATTTGACTCAAGAAATGATGGTTAGTATGGTGTTAGTTCTAAAATGAAAACAAAATGAAAGAAACACACTAACTAGCATAACATCTCTAAGCCTAGACACTAGGGTGAGCTTAGTTAATAAAAATAAATGACCAACACAACTAAAAAGTAAGGAATGAAAACACAATAATTCCTTCACCTTCCTTGGACACTCTAAATGCCTTTGTAGTGGTGGCTTGCTCAGCTTGTGCTTATGAAGTCCTTGGGAATGCAAGCTTGTCTACCTCCATCTCTCCTTGGCACCTTGTGGCTTTGGCTTGGCTTGGCTTGGAATCAATTTGACATTATAACTTTGCATTATCAAGTCCTTTGAAGATATTTACGCATAATAACTTTGCACCAAAATAGCTTAAAAATGATGTTGTGAGGCCTTCTATTTATAGATTTTTGGATTTGATCAGAATCAATCTCAACCATCCATCTCAAGATTAAGATGTGTGGTTGAGGATTAATTCAATTTTTAGAATTAAGTTTGTAATTATTCTCATCATGATATTGGAAGAAGGGGCAATTAAGAGGCATGGAGGGCATCATAAAAGGCATTGATGAGGCATGAAGGGCATGAATCTTGATATTTGTGGCATTTATGGTCTAGGGATGTCTTCCCAAAAAATGAGGTCACTTGATGATGTAGATATTCAATATTCATTTTTAAAAACAAGTTTTCAACAAGCTTCCATAGAATTATTGATTAGTATTTGATTTGGGTTAATTAAATCTTAAGCATGATTAAACACTTTGTGCGCAAATTACTCAAATTGATCTGAATGTCTTGTTATTGGTCCAAAATTTGACTGGATTGGAATTGGAAGGCGATGCCAAATGCATTGAAACCATATTCTTATTTAGGATGTTACCAACAACAAATAACAAAGGCATGCATCTTGTGCAAAAAATTAGATAGAAAAGAGCAATCCAGAGCATCCAGGTGCAAAATTGACTTTTTGACTCGAAATAATCTAATCAAAGTTAGCTAACCTATAAATTGCGTTACCCCATTTAGGGATACCCTAGCCAAAATCAACACTTGAAAATGTCAGTTTCACCTCATTTAGCATGTTTTAGTGTTTTAAGGTGAAATTGTGCATTTTAGATGGAAATTGGCCAAAACCTTGATTAAGGGCTATTGGTGACCAGTTTTAGGTGTTTACAATTTTTCCTTTTTTGGGAAGGCATTGCAAGCTATAAGCACAATAACGTCTTCTCAAAGAATGAAAAGGTCGTGTATGCCTACAACTGTAACAATGATAAACTAACTATATGATGCCCCCTCGAGGGAACAGTTGGCACAAGCAGGTTGACAAATGGTCACTCAAAAAGAAAGAATCGAAATAAGGGGACCAAAAAAAGGAAAGATGATGGGATGAAAACATAATGATACTAAAAAGGTATTCAAAATCATTGAGAATGTAAGCGAGATGGTGCACAATAGTTTACCTAAAGATAGTTATAAGTATTGTACCTCAATAGTGGTAATGTGGTATGATAACACAATGATTTTCTCAAAAGAAATTATAATCATTGAGAAGATGGATCTGCCTCAGTTAGGACAGATAAATAAGATAACAACTTGCCCTTGTATAGACAAAAAAAGTAAAGTGGTGACAACACAATGATTTGCCCAAAGACGGTTATAATAATTGAAAAATGCATGTGGGACAATGTATAACAATTTTTCCATAAGTAGTTATAATCATTGGACCCCAATTATGGAAAATATGATAAACTTGGTAGAGGAGGATGATAACTTAACACAAAAGGTAATGATGAATTGGAACAACCTACTAGTAGGGAGATGCTTGTCCGAACTAATAAAGGTTGAAATTCTTTCATGGTTTATTACTCTATTTGGAATATGATTGAGAGTGAATCAAGATGTGGGTGCCAAAGAGATGTTGTCATTGTTGAATAAACTTCTTGAAGCTTAAGTTTATTGTATCACGTGTCGGTAGGCATCATGGTATAACATCATGAGGACTTGGCCAAAATATGGATAAGGATTGACTCTCGAAATCCAATACTCAATAAAAACAATGCACTAATGATAGAAACCATGATGACAATGTAAACATATGAATATGGATGGATTCAAGTATAATTATGGGCAAGGAATCACCTAATGAACACACAAATTGAATCAAGGCAAAAATGCTAAAAGCAAACAAATAGGTAGACAAACAAACAAAATAAGTAGAAATAAATTAAAAAAACAATGCAATAAAAACCCTACAAATATTTCCCCTAGAAAATAGGTGACAACTTAACAAATAAAAAAGAAGAGGGAATAGAAGAAAAGGAAGGGGGTGGATGAGTTATCTCTGTATGCACTAGACAAGTGGATGCTACCTACATAGTTATATGGATGTAATATCAAATAAAAACTTAAGGTCAAATGTAGTTCTCCTAGTGAATAGGAAGAATATGATAGCTAAAGAAAACAAACAGAATGGGTGTGATAGAAGAATAGGAATGGTCTTGAAAAATGACAAGTGTGTGAGAGAAAAGGCCAAAAAGGATGGGGAAACTAAATGACAAGTGTTTTGATTGTAACTTAGTAAGGGTTCCTAGAATCCTTAAGGCAAAGAAGTGGTCAATGTTTTTTTCTTTTTAACGATTTTTCAAATGTTTTCGGATTTTTTTTGGAGTATCTCAACTCAATCAAGAATGACGAGACACTAAATGGTTCAAGCTCACAAAATGATGAGAGTGTTAAAACTAAGGTTGCTCATAAAATAGTGAGAGCATGGCTTAGGTTGCTCAGAAAATGACAAGAGCATATGGAAAGGGTGACTAAGTTGACCTCAAAAAGTATTGAGCACTATCTACATAGTCCCAGAGTAGGACCTCAAGTCACTGTAGTTCCACCCTTACAACATAAGAATTTGACTAGTGTAGAAGTCAATTCAAACAAAGTAGACACACTTGGTAAAAAGACACAACATGGCATAGGAAGTGGAAAGTTGATATGTCAAGGCTTAATGTTGCCCCTAGCTTGCCCATAAGTAGTTATAACTAGGACAAAAAATCATAGATCAATGGTACTAATTTATAGTTATAATTAGTAGCAAGACTAGTGGTAAGAAAGGCATAACAAACGAAAGATGCAATTGTAAATTTTTTGTCATACTGTCTCAAAATATAATCTTTGTCTAAAATATTTAAACCAACTGATGAAATTGATCAGATACCTAAATGTTGAAAATGCATAATGAATGGCAAAAACCAAATTCAAATGAGCTAAGCTTTAGAACACATTGGGTTGATAGAGCAAAAGAAGAAATTGGATACGGTGAAGAGGATGGATACAGATGGTTTTTGCATAAAGAATAATAGTGATAAAATAACATAACTAAAATGGTCCTTACATATAATACACCTTAGCACTCAAGCATAGTACCACTTGAGATGAATAATATTTGTCAGCTCCAGAAGTTCATCACCATTTGGTGTGGCAAGCCTGTATGCTCTTGATCCATAATCTACAGTGATGATGAATGGCCCAATCTAGTTTGTTTTGAATTTCCCTTTATTATTCTTCTCATCTGTGGTATTCTTTTGGTTTTCTTTAAGAACAAGATTACCAAGTTTAAATGTTCTATACTTAACATGCTAATTATAGTGGCCTTTGAGTCAGTTTTGATATGCTTAAAAATTGTTGAGTGCAGCCATCTGTTTCTCATCAAGTAGGTCTAGCTCTTGCTGGAAAGTTAATCGATAGTCATGATCATCTAGGACATGCTTGAAAGAGATGCATAGTGAAGGCAATTTGACCTCAATGGGAAGGATGGCTTCAGTACCATAAACAAGTGAGTATGGAATGGCTCCTATAGGGGTATGATGATTGATACAATACGTCCAAAGGGTAGGGAATATTTGGAGGTGCCAATCATGATCAACATCATTGATAATATTTTTGAGAATGTTGACAATGGTTTTGTTAGATGCCTCAGCTTGGCCATTACCTTGAGGGTAATATGATATAGAAAAATATTGTATGATGTTGTATTCAGTACATAGTTATTCTACATCCTTGTTCTTGAATGATCCTCCATTATCAGATATAATGTCAAAGGGGATACCATAGTGGCAAATGAGATGGTTCAAGATGAATTTGAAAATTTGATTTTTAGTCGCGTAAGTGAGGGGTATAGCTTCAACCCACTTAGTGAAATACTCAGTGGCGGTAAGGACATGTTTATGGTCGTCAGATGAAGTGGGGTTGATCTTCCCAATGAGGTCAAGTCCCCATGTAGAAAATGGCCATGGTGTCAACATTAGTTTCAGTGTTTTTATAGAACATGAATCATATTATCATGCCATTGACATTTATCACACTTTTTTATATGTGTAGTGGCATCTGCGTCTATTGTGGGCTAATAATAACCAATACGCAAGAGATTTTTGGATAGGACTGTCCTGCTAGAATGAGCTCCACACACACCTTCATGAACTTCTCTTAATGATAGCATAGACTCTATCAAAGTTAAATAATGAACCAGAGTTCCATCAAAATTATGATGGTAAAGGGTGGATCCAAGTAAAGTATAACGAGTGGAATGATGAATGAAGGCTTTGGTTTGTTTTTGAGATAGGTTAGGTGGTAGAACTTGGTAATGAAGGTAGTTAAAAAGGTCTAAGTATCAGATAGAATTAAGACTAACAATATCACAAATCATGGTAATGATTTAAGGTCCATGAGCTGGTGCTGACAAATTCTTGATGAAAAAACAATACTCTCTAGATTTATCTATTTGTCGAATCAGAGAGCCAATAGTAGCCATGGCATCTATAGTTTTGTTACTATCCCTCGGTATATGCTCAAAATGAATGTTGATAAATTGTTGTTTAAGAGTGTTGGCCATGGATTTATATGAAACAAACTTGTTATCTTTGGTCTGAAAATAATCTTTGACCTAATTGATGATTAACTGAGAATCATCGTAAACTTGAAGATGAGATATATTCCACTACACTTCTTGTCAAAGAACTACAACAAGTGCTTCATACTCAGCCATGTTTTTTATACAAGAAAAGTTGATTCTGAATGATTTAGGGATTAGATTCCCTTATGGTGTAATAAGCAATAGGCCTGCCCTCGATCCATGTGCAGTGAATGAACCATCAAAATATAATTTCTAGGGCTGCTCCTCAGGGGGTGTATCAATGATGATCATGATAGATTCATCATAAATTGAAATGTGAGTGGCTGTGTCTGTGAGAGGTGCTTCAACAAGTTGGTCTGTAAGAACTTGTCCTTTGATTACCTTTTGATTAACATATTTTATGTCAAACGCACTGAGACGCATGATCTATTTAGCCATTCTACCTTGCAAATATATTTTAGATAGTAGATACTTGAGAGGAACTACTTTTGAAATGACCATGGTCTTATTATTCAGCATGTAATGGTACAATTTTTGAGCTATGAAAACCATGGCCAAATGAGCTTTTTCAACAAGTGTATAGTTATGTTCATATGTAACCAAGGTACGACTTAGGTAGTATATAGCGTATTCCTTTCCATTGTCATCATGTTGAGCCAAGAGTGCCCCTAGAGCATGGTTGGTAGCAGATAGGTATAACAAGAATGGTTTTCTTGGCATAGGAGGTAATAGAATAGGTAGATTAACAAGATAGTCTTTGAGTTGTTAAAAATCTATTTAGAAGTGATCATCCCAATAAAATGCAACTCATTTCTTCAAAAGGTGTGTAAATGGATGGTACTTATCCACTAACTGAGAGATGAAGTGTTGAATTGACTGGATCTTACCCTGTAAACTATAGAGTTATTTTAAATTGGTTGATGGTAGCATCTTGATTATAGCATTGAATTTAGTCAGATCAATTTCAATACCTCTACAAGACATGATGAAGCCAAGTATTTTGCCTAAAGTTACATCAAACACACATTTATTTGGATTGAGTCTGACTTTCTACTCTCGTAATCTTTCAAATATCTTACATAGCACTGTTGGATGGTTGGCCTTAGTTTTGGATTTTCCTAATACGTCATCGACATAGTGTTCAATAATATTGTGCATCATATCATAGAATATGATAATCATGGCCCTTTGATACGTAGATCCATCATTCTTAAGACCAAATGACATCACCTGATAACAAAATGTTCCCCAAGTAGTGGTGAATGCTATTGTATGTTGGTCTTTTGGTGCTATTATGATCTGGTTGTATCCTGAAAAGCCATCCATGAGTGAAAGCATTTCATAACTAGCCATGAAGTTGATGATCATGTTGATATTAGGCAAGAAAAAATCATCTTTGGGATAAATTTTGTTGATGTCTCAAAAATCAGTATAAATTTTGATCCCTTAAGGCTTTTTACTAATATGTACCACATTAGAGATCCATTCTGAGTAGTCAATGGATCGGATACATCCTGCTTCTAAGATTTTTCCAACTCTTTCTTTACCAATACAACAATGCAAGGATGCATCTTACATAGCTTTTGTTTTACCATTTTAGCATCAAGATTAACCACAAGGTGCTACAGAACCAAGGCAGAGTCTAACCCTGACATGTCATAATAGGCCCATGCAAAGATATCTACAAATTATCTCAATAGCACTGTAAAGACATCATGTTCCTCCTCAATGAGGGATGTGCCTAATTTTATCCATTTTAGGTCTGACGAAGTCCCAATATTTACCTCTGTTGTAGCTTCAACTAGAAGGGTCAAATCATCTTCTAGGATATTAGGCAATGACTTGAATTGTTGAATTATGTTAGGGTCCTCCATTAGGACTTGCTCTTCAAATTCTCCTAGGCATGATGAATTTGACTCCCCTAGTGGGAGATCTAGCCATGTGACAAAAATAGTCATAAATTATTCAAGAATTTTATCAAATAATTATTGTTGCTCAAAACTAAAATCAGATCCATAGGCAAGTTCATTATTGGTGGTCTCCTAGTCTAAATTTGAAGAAGAATGAACACCCCCATCTAATGGCACATGAAATAGGTTTTCACCACAAGATTGGCTTTTATATTTACTTTTTCTTTGGTCAAAAAGTGCCTCAAAGAGGTTTTCACTTTGGGACTTTAATGTTTTACTTATTTGTTTTTGGCTAAGGGTGTTCACTCACTCTTTTAAATAGGCTATAGGATCCAATGTGATTGAGAATCTTGATTTGTGATCTTCCAATGAAACATTGTCTCTACGGCCTAAGAAATCACATAATGCCTCATCATTATAGAACTCATCAATTAGTAGATTAGATTCTTATTGGTCCCAATCTAATAGTTGGGGATAATATAATGGCAAAGGGTTGCGAGGATAGGCCAGGTTAAGGGTACAAATGGTATTGTTATCAAACATGTTGGTTTTAGCTAGGTTATCAAAGGTGAGGCTATGATTGGACTCTACTTCATTATCGGTATCATCATCACTAGTAATCAGTGATGGAGTTTATATAAGATATATGGGGTCATCCCCAGACAGATTAAATCCAAGTCCATAAGGTCTTTCATACTTAGTCAAGGAAATTGGCTCAATGGTTCCTTTCTGATTCGATTTGAGGCCTCTTTATTCATATTTTTGATGCTCCATGATCTTATTGGGAATATGATACTTTGCATTTTTATAACAATCATCTTGGTTTCATTGTATAACCATGATTTATCTCCTTTAAGAGGGTCAAGTTCTAAGCCAGATATTGGTACAAATGTGAGAGGTCCCTTATCTTTGTTCTTTTATTGCCAATACATATGTGGGATGACTTTAGGTCACCCAAAGGTTTTCGGATTTTGAGGAAGATTGGAAATATGAAATGTAACATGAGTCACATACTCTTCTGGTCCATTATTTGAAATGGTGAAATGATTAGAAGCTTCAAGAGGTAGCTTGTGGGAAGGGGAATCCAAGGTATTAGGATCTATGAAATTATCTGGTGAAGGATCAATAAGTATAGCTTTTTATTTATCCTATTTAGAATTGGGATTCATACCATACTAATAATTATAGCTTTGAAATTCGACCTCAAGATTCTTGTAGTGTTCATATGGGTGTAAATCTCTTGGGATATTCACTTCCATCCTTGAGTGTGAAAATTTGATACATTGGTGCAACGTTGATGAGACTGCACGAATCTCATGTAACCAAGGCTTGCCTAAAAGCATATTGTATGATAACTTAAGATCTAACACATGGAAAAGTGTATCATGGGTCAAAGGCCCAATAATAACTGACAAACTAATGATGCCTTACAATTTTCTTTATTGATTATCCTAGGCTTTAATCATTATTGTTTTTGGTTGGATATTTACCATTATGTACCAAAGAGGCTTGATGAACTTTAGAGACACTATGTTTAGGCTAGATCCATTATCGATAAGGACATGTTTCACTTTATGTCACTTTATATAAACCTTGATGTATAATGGATTATTATGGAGAAAACCAAGGGAAGACATATCACTTTGGTTGAATGTGACTTGTTGGGATGAAGCTAGGTGTCCAACCAAAGCTTGAATTTTATCAAGGGATATGTAACTAGCAAGAGTGGATTGGGTCAAAAACTCATTGAAGATGTTTTTGTGGTTTATTGACATTTGAAACAAATCTAAGATAGAAATTTGTGCTAGTGTTTTCTGCAATTGTTCCATAATATCAAACTTCTTATCTTGGTCAGTAGTGAATGGTTTATTCTGAGGCTAAGTGGTTGGTTAGATGACAGGTAAAGTGGCAGATATTTATGGGCCTAGGATAGTAATCTTTGACCTTCAAGTTATGATTGGATAATCATGATTAAATACTAGACCATTATTGCTAATTGATGTTGGAAATAGTGTGGGACTAGATAGGATAAGTCTCAATTACTGGTGTACTTGCATGTGGTCACATGGCAAGAACAAGTTGTTGATATAAGGTCTAAAAGGAGAAGTCCTAGTTTGTTGGTTGGCATGTATACACTCCTAGGTCAAAGAAGAATTATCTATGTGATTTGGATAAATATTATTGTTTATCAATGGTCTAGGCTAATTAGTACTTGGTCTAGGATTAATGGAGATGATATTAATGCTACCCCTTATAATATAGCCTAAAACCTTATTATAGTCATGTGCAACTTCATGGTAGGTTTGTTGGTTGTCATCATTATGACATTAGTTTTGTCCATTTTTATGTTGTTGTGGGTTCTACTGTTGACTTTGTTGGTTTTGTTGGTTTGGCCTTTGATTTTAATATTGTTAATTTTGCTACTGATTATTTTGATGTTGTTGATTGTTATGTTAGGGAAAGGGGTTTTGGTAGATCCCAAGAGTTTGGTTAGAAGTGGAAGTACCATTATCCAATTTTATCTCCCCATTTTTTAACATATTATCAATTAAATGCTTGATTTGGACACATATTTGTAGATTATGCCCATTGACATGATGATAGTCACATAATTCAGTTTCATGATACCAATCACGATAAAGAATGCCTTGTGAATAATGCATTGGTATGGGCCAAGTAATCAGATTAGCAGCAACAATATTGTAAAATATAAACTCAATAGGTTCTCCTAGGCTACTAAAAACATGATGTGAAGGAATAGTTCTTCTAGGAGGAGGGGAGGGGATTGCAATAGTAACGACTGTTGTATTTGTTGTACAAGTTTGGTTATTATGCTTATGACATTGGTTGGAGAGGTTGCTAGGTAGGAGTAAGCTAAAAAGCTAGTGTAGATGATGTTTTCCCCATTTTCACATGACGGGATTTAGTTACTCCATTTTACACAACATTCCTATTGTGGTTGAATTGCTTCGATCTTTCATGGTTATTGGCCTATACTAGTTGCGATGCTGACACTTGAATGGGATGTTGGTCATTTCCCTGATTAGTACTTTGATTTTGATTAGTTGAATTAAGATTGATGATTCCTTTATTGATAAGTTCCCTCTCGATCAATAAACCTTTATCAATGATCCCCTTTAACGTATGTGCACATTGTAGTTCTAAGTGATAAGCTATCTCATAGTGTAATTTTTTGGTAAACATAGTGGCTAATTATTTATCTGGTAAATGATGGGTGAAACAGGTTGAAAGGGCTCTCCACTACTATAAATAACTTGGAAAACTCTCACCAGTTTTTTACTTTGCTTGCATTAAATCCACCAATGAAATCTCATGCTTGAGATTATAGGAAAAGTGATGCATAAACATATCAAAAAGATCATCAAAATCTATTACTAAATTTTTGGGCAACTTCAAAAACCACTCTAAGGCTTGTCCAACCAAGTTCCTTGGAAATAACAACAAAAGGTATATGTCGCTATATGCCACTGGTTGATTGCAATGAAGAATTCATTCAAATGAGCTTTAGGGTCACCTTTTCATTTGTATTTATCAAATTTCAGTGGTTCTTATCCTAGAGGAAATGGTATCTACAAATAATACATGTTGAATGGATAGGAACATATGTCATCCAATTTGAACTTTTTAGTTTGTTTTGTAGCTTGAATGGCAGTAATTGTATTCTTCATTTGTTACAATTCTTTGGATACAAAACTGGAAGGAATATTGGTTTGAGGGAGAACAATGGTTGGGAGGTCACAAGTGAAACACTTTGACCAGGGTATGATGGAGATACCTATTGGGTATATTGGCTTGGTTAGGGAATGGATCAGGAAGACACATACATAGATTAAGATGTACATGAAATTGCACATTTGGTTGTAGGATATTATGCTTTGGGTTGGTAATAAAGGTTTGACTTGGAAGATTTTATGGTTGGGATAGAGGGATATAACTATATTGTGCTTGTTGTGGTTGAAAAGGGACATGCTGCTGACTAATCAAACCTTGTTGTTGAGTGTGAACTTGTGGACTAATACCCTGTCTCTAGATTTATGACATATTTTGAACCAATGGTTGTCTAGTAGGCACTTGAGAAACATGGAGACCTCCGTGTTGCACGAATTTTTGTGAGGAAGTAAAAGAAGGATACAAATTTAGCATCTATCACTGAACAATATTTTCACATTGTTAACTAGTCAATTCTTGGTTTTAGATTGGCATATTAGTCTACAATTGAAGAAGTACATTTGTCATTATCTGGCAAGGTGGAACATTTGTTGCCCCTGATTGAGGTGGAAATATATTTTTCTTCTATTGCATTGATACACTAGATTGTGCCTGTTGTTATGGAATACTACTCATTACATGTTGTGGAGGAGTAGGAATCATCACATTCTATCATTGAGGCATGACATTGGCCATTGTTTGATTACCTAATCCCATAGGTTGAACACTTGAGGAAGTAGTCAATTGAGGTTGGGGTGTAGAAACTCCCACTCCCTAGTATGATGACCTATTCATAGGATTAACTATAGGCACATGTTTTTGGCTATTTGTTTGCATATTAGTACCACTTTGATTAGGATTGGACGTTATTTACACATTATCTACTATGTTTTGCTCACTATTCAGTGTAGAGGCTGAAGACACTTGTTTAATAATGGGCATATGCATCAAGTTATCTATTGAAGTGGTTTGTACAAATGGGTTGTAACTTAGGTTCTCTTGTCTAGTTAACTCTATCAATACTCCTATTAAAGGAACTAGGTCACTGAGAGGATTACTTACCATGTTTATCTGATTGAAATCACGTGGTAGATTAAAGTAAGTTTCATATGCTAGTACATTTAGTTAAAGTGATCTTTCATGATGTTTTTGCCTCGATCATATATGTTAGGATCTTGGTACCTTATTTGGAATAGAGCCATAGGATTTCTAAAAGAAGTCTGTTGATCATAAATGATATTGTGGGGCACTCTTATTAAACTTGGTAAATTTTCATGGGGGAAGTTTGTTGAAAACTTGGCCCCTACCTCGATGGATCTAACCAAAATCTCTCCTTCGTTCTCTAACAAATGTTGCTGAAACAAAAATGGATCGTACGTAAAAGCTGTATTAGCAAAATAAGACTGTTGAAGTACTAGCTCATCCACTACATGTATTATAGCTAGGTACTGGATGGTTTGCTCTTGGTCTTGTTCTGAATAAGGTAGTGTGTTAACCAGATAGTTAGTAATGGATCTTAGCTTTGTGCCCCTGATTGAGTATTATATGAGGGATAATAATCCATCTCATAAGCAATATTATCCACATATGGATCTTGTACCATTTTTTTCTGTGAAACTTCATTATTAATCTCTAGATTATACATGAGTCCACTATGAGTGTAGGAATACATGTTGGGATCCATAGTCAATGCTTTTGCGATAAAAGTTCAAAGAGTTCTAAAAACTCTAAAAAAGATCATGTCTAAAACATATGATGTCCCAACATGGTCTAGATTTGTCAAAAGGATCAAAAGGTTTATGCAAATATTTTTGAGGAAACAAGGTAGCGTAAAGTATCTAACATTTCATTGTTCACACAAAGATAAGAAAGTAAATGGTCTTAAAAAATCAAAATGCCAAAGTCTAAGGTCAAAGTGTTTTAAATAAATCTAATCTATGAGTTTAAAAGTTGCTAGGTCTTTTGGTCAAATGCAGAGTCAAAATCTAGGCTCAAATAAGGTATGTGCTAGGACTCTTGGCCAAAGGACTTCAAAAGCTAGACTTTGAAAAAGATGAAAGTTTTAATCTAATGGATTTGAAACACTTCTAACAAATACTAGGGATTTGATTCTTGGACATGAACTTGATCAACTAGGTATAAGGTATGAAACAAAAGACAATTTAGTAATAGTTTATTTTCCCATAAAAAATGGTGCAAAACTTGGCTCTTTTAATAAACAAGCTAGACAAAAGTGAACAGTATGACTGTTTTAGACAAAAGATCCAAAAAGTACACTTGGAGTGGTCTGAAAATGTATGAACAAATTTGAACCCTTATGCAAGAAGGTTAATGAAACAATATTCAAAATGTTTTGGGCAGCGTAAAGACACTATACCACCCAAAAGGTATGACAAAAAGGTTTTTTTCAAAAACTCTCTAAGGCAAAGACATTTTCCTATAATTTTGATAGCATAACACTACTTTTCTTCACTCAAAATGTTATGGTGCATAGACATAAAGTGAAAGTGTTTAGCATAAAATAGCTTAAGTCTATCAAATGATGACAATGATTTTGAGTCTTAAATGACCTTTAACCTCAATTGGAAATTAAACCAAGTTCCCTCAAGTTTAGTGTAAATGGTGAACCCACTTAACACATTAACCCTATGAACTTGTAAAGGTGTAATTCCAAATTTAGATTATAAGTGAAGGACTTAAACAACTTTTTGTAAGGGTCTAGACTCAATTAGGTAGCATAACTGCACCAAAGAAGATGATATGACTCTCAATATTTTGATGAACATTTGAACAAGGCAAATTGATGATCTTATGTGGATAGCATAATGCCTCTTTGTTCAAAGGAAAATTTGGACCCTGTGTTTGGTTTGGATTATTTGTTTACACTAAGTTTTGACTCCAAATAAGACTTTAAGCTAGGACAAGACCAACTAATTAATCGCCCTTAGACTCTAAACTGACAAAGTTATTTGGTATTGTCTAAATATGTCAATATATGTAATTTGAGAGGATTTTAAGTGTTCATCCCAAAGTAAATACACATTATATAGTAGGGTTTTTACACCCCCCTTCTCTCAAATGATAGTACTACGACATGGACCTTGAGGTGCACCTTACACCAATAATACTTCTGTGGCAAGTGGGGATTTGTCTAAGATCTAATAAGTTTTTGAATGATTTAGGGGAATTAATTGCACAATGACTTTCACATCAAATAATGTAAAAGAAAAGCACAGATTTTGGGTCCATATCACTTGGCTTATTACAAAAAGGTCTAGTCCTTTTTGCAACCACTACATCCTATTTTTCACTTAGTGTAGTGTGATGTCCAAAGTGCCACTACATCCCATGTGTAACTCCAAAGGATCCAAATGAATTCAATTCTGAGAGATGAAACCCCATGTCAAAGCTTCCCTAAATAACTTGCGGGAGGTGATGAAGTCCCCCTCGCAAGCCAAGATGCATAAAAACAAAGAAAGCATGAAAATAGAAAGACATTAGGGTCATTTTAAATGTCACCCAAACTTTGATGAGTTTTTGGGGAGTGATTTATATGACTTTATTTCTAAGCCTTGGACTAAGCTATTTGCAATAGGAATGGTGCTTTTGATTCTAAGGGTTCCCTATAGGGGAAAAATGGAAGAGCATACATGCAACATTCCTCTTTTTGCCAATATTTTTTTTGATTAAACAACTATTGAAAATAAAAATTAACAAGTGTGTTAAATTTTAAACCCAAAATAAAAGATTTGGTGGTGTTCATTTGACCCCTTGGTCTTAGTTGCAAACTTTGAAAACATTCACCAAAACATCTAAATTCTTTGTTAAACACCAAAACAAGGTTTTTAATTGTTTTTTAAGAATGCAAAGGTGATTTAAACATGTTTTGAACAAATATAAATCTTGGTCCTATAGTAAAATTTTTAGAATGTCTTTTAGATTTGAAGCTCTTTTTAGCTTGAAACAATGATCTTTGGAAAAATAACTCTTGGGTCTGTGTTTTAAGAAAAACATAGTGACCAATGTTAGTTATTACAACTGACGATGGTTACTTTAGCTATTTGAGATCTAACCGATGTGGATTTGACTAACCAACATCGATTAAGTAGGTAATCGATGTCAGTATTCTTGTTGACATCGGTTACTGTGTAAAAACTATGGCAAACAAAAATGGCAAAATAAAGTTAGAAAATCAATATGTAAGAGTTTGAAAGGCTCAAATAAATATTTTAGAGTGCAAAATGATCTCCTTTAGGTGTGAGATGAATCTAGTCCCATCAAGTGTGCAATTATGTGATCTATGAATTTGATTCAAGAGAGGATGGTTAGTATGGTGTTAGTTCCAAATTGTAAACAAAATGAAAGAAACACACTAACTAGCATAACATCTCTAGCCCTAGACACTAGGGAGAGCTTAGTTAACAAATAAAAATGACCAACACAACTAAAAAGTAAGGAATGAAAACACAATAATTACTTCACCTTCTTTGGATGCTCCAAATACCTTTGTAGTGGTGGCTTGCTCGGCTTGTGCTCATGAAGTCCTTGGCAATTGAAGCTTGGCTACCTCCATCTCTCCTTGGCACCTTGTAGCTTTGGCTTGGCTTGGCTTGGAAACAATTTGTAATTATAACTTTTCATTATCAAGTCTTTTAAATATATTTGAGCATAATAAATTTGCACCAAAATAGCTTAGAAATGATGTTGTGGGGCCTCATATTTATACATTTTTGGATTTGATTAGTAACAACCTCAATCATCCATCTCAAAATTGAGATGTGTGGTTGAGGATTAATTCAATTTTTGTAATTAACTTTTTAATTATCCTAATCATGATATTAGAATAAGGGGTAATTAAGAGGCATAAACGGCATCCTTGAAGGCATTGATGAGGCCTGGAGGGCATGAATCATGATATTTGTGGCATATATGGCCTAGGGATGTCTTCCCAAGAAATG
Organism: Torreya grandis; assembly: GCA_037957365.1. Taxonomy (NCBI): domain Eukaryota; kingdom Viridiplantae; phylum Streptophyta; class Pinopsida; order Cupressales; family Taxaceae; genus Torreya; species Torreya grandis. The sequence goes on along the minus strand of JARHVA010002540.1, from coordinate 1,720,730 downwards.
AGGTCACCTAATGATATAGATATTCAATATTCATTTCTAAAAACAAGTTTTAAAAAAAATTCTATGGAATTATTAATTAGGCCTTAATTTGGGTTAATTAGCTCTTAAGCATGATTAAGCACTTTGTGCACAAATTACTCAAATTGATCTAAATGTCTTATTATTGGTCTAAAATTTGATTGGATTAGAATTATAAGGTGATGTTAGATGCATTGGAACCATATTCCCATTTAGGATTTTACCAACATCAAATAACAAAGGCATGCATCTCGTGTAGAAGATTTGATAGGAAAGAGAAATCTAGAACACCTAGGTACAAAATTAGCCTTTTGATTTGAAATGATCTAATCAAAGTTAGTTGGCCCCTAAATTGTATTTCCCCATTTAGGGATACCCTAGCCAAAATCAGCACTTGAATATGTCAATTTCACCTCATTTATCATGTTTTAGTGTTTTTAAGCCAAATTGTGTGTTTTGGGTGGAAATTGGCCAAAACCCTGATTGGGGGTTATTGATGACTAGTTTTAGGTGTCTACAAGGAGGAAACAAACTATTTCATGACAATATTGAGTAATGGTAGTCATGGAGAAGGCTGAGACCACATAAAATATAAAAGTGGAAATTTTTTTATAGGTGTGTTGCATAGTGATGGTGAGTGGCAATGATAGGTGAGTTGCATAGTGATGGTGAGTGGCAACATATGTGTGTTCTATGGAGATTTTAATATGAGGTGGCCATGATGGAGGATAAAAAATTTTGTCAATTTTTTTACATGATTGATATCATCGATTAATGTATTATGATGTCACTACTGACAGGTTTTATTATGGCCATTATTTTCATAATTTTTCTGTCAGGGGGCCTTCGCAATGTCATCACACCTGTATCAATTTCCAAGGTCTAAAATTTCCTAATTAATGTCATGTCAATTAAAATTTTCTTCTACTTTTTCCACATGATAACACTGAGTTTGGCCAAACACTCATTTGAATGTAAATTTTACAATTATTAAATAGGGGTTGTGATGTAATTTTAATATTCAGTGTTGAAAAGAGTAATATAATATTAATGAACAATATGAAACATTCCAAACAAAAACAATAAAAAAACATTAAATCTACCAAATTTTTGGACATAATATACCGCTTAGTAAGTTTGGCTCTACACCTACCACAAATGCAAGTCTAAAATTTAATTAAAGATCTTCATTACTTCAATTTAGAATAAAATTGGTTCATGTAAATCATAAAAATGAAATAAATATACATGATATAATGATAAATTCAAAATTGATAGTGTAATTATAATATAAAGTCAATTTTATTTCTATGGTAAAGAAGAAATCTACATAATAAAAAGAATTAAAATAATGTAAATGATCACAATTTGAATATTCATAGAGATAAAATAAGTTACATAGAGATTTTTTTCAATTTGTAGTGGTTCATAGAACTTGCACAATGAAAACAATAAAACCTTTATACCGTATTCCTAGGTTTGAAATAGATATTGTTAAAGGTACAATCACTGAGAGGGGGAGGGAGGGGATAGGGTGAATTAGTGAGTCTAGATATTTCAATTCCAATCCTTTCAAACTATTAAACAATCAACATATATCAACTTGATCAAGCAAAATTAACAAGAGAGATCATTAATTCAATGCATACACAAAATCAAATAGACAACACATATTACCTATGGGAAATCCTCATGGGTAATAAAACCCACTCGTAAGCCTATAAAACATGGACTACTTGTCCTATAAGAGATTACAAACAAGATACTTGTCAAGTCCATTAGACCAAAAACCTTGATCAAGTCCTCCTGACCAAAGGCCTTTAGTGAAACACTTGTTTCATAAGGAAAAACTACCCCTAAGGAAGATCAATTCCTTTATAACCTCCTTTGAATTGAACACCTCCACCTTATAACTGATTTATTCAACCCTTGATGATGTATCTTTTATTATCTAACCACTGCACAAACTCTTTTTCTTTCTCATACATGCCTCTCACATAGGCATGCCACAAACTCTCTCTTTCTTCACTCAAACTATCCTCATATGCATACTCAGACCTCTTTACATATCCATAAACTGAAATAACACTAATATATCATCATAAATATTACCTATTCATCAACATGCACACAAACTATCCTTTCTTCTTTTTTTTTAAAACATACTCTTCTCACACAAGTCTCTTTCAAGTCTTCCACACATCTAAAAACCATTAAATTTGGTTTCACTATTTATAGAGAATTAATTAATTATCAAGTCCAAAATATTTTTTATTAGACACATGCCTTCACCCTTAAGGCATCTTACATGGTCACACCTAAGCACAACTCTCTTTCAAATAAGCCTAAGTCACTTTTTAGGTCATATGATGAACCATTCACCTCTTTGACATTTCTCCAAGTAAAATAAGAACACATGAACATTTTTCAACTCATTAAACCATGTTACATGATATATAGGTACTTTTTAAGTTCCCATATCCATCACAATACCCTTTTTCTTAAGCATAAATTGCTCAAACAACATTATGTACAAAAATCACTATGAGCAAACACATAGTCAACTTCTTAAGCATTGTTCATACTCAAGATAGATTGATCACACCTCCAAAATACACATATATCATCCTTATGAAGTCTAAAATACTCTTCAATAGATAAGACAACATGAAACATCAAAACATCATCAACACAAGTTCGAACAATGTTCTCAGGTTATTTGCAGAGCAAATACAAAAACACAGTCAAATTTTAACCTTCATAAATTTGATTTTACCCACTTTAAAACCTTTAAATATATATTTATATATGTGCCTTGGAATCCTTTACAAATTTTATTTTTACACCATGGGTAGATTATGTATAGATTGAAAGATATGCCCCAAAAACTAGACACTGGTCTTTTCTTTGTTAAATTCAAATATTCAAATGCAAATGGTCATAGTTAAACTTAAGACAATATGCTATCATCTCATGTCCTCGATACTTATATTAATCATGTACCATAGATCTTATTTGAACTTTAAATCATAGTGTGCCAATGCCCAAATGTTAAACTTTGAACAATTGACCTCATATCATGAAATCTTGTAATATTGACTCAATGCACATCATCGATCTTTTGTACATAAATCAAACTTTATCTATGTAAACATTGAACACCTTGAAAACATCTCTCTCAATGCACACCATTAATATCTATCTATATGAACACCCTCTTGTTATTAGATCTTAGAAGAAGCTTGATCTTTATCTCTGCTTGATGTTAAACTCCAAAAACTTGTCTTCATCTCGCTGCTTCCTGACACCCTAGAATGAACATGCTCTATTAATCCTTTTATAAGGAGATCGATATTTACTCAGTTTAAACATCAAACATTTTGACCTATTTGACTTACTTCACCCCATATATCTATATGTATGAAATATCAAAAACTTTGGATCTCCATTTGGTCCCGATCTTTAATATCATGGAAAAGTGACTAAGTATGGGGACCATTGCTTATTTGCCTTGAAGGCTAACTTTGGATCTCAATAGGTTTTTCTACGTTTAGATGCATGATCTAAAATTTGAAACATATGATATTATCACATAGGATAATCTAACCATGTATCAATATTCTCATGTAACCTTTGCATGTGTAAGATATAATTCCATGAATCTTCTCATATTTTTCTAGCACAGAGTCAACTATGTCAACAAACTACTTGGGAGGCCAACTTTAAACATGCATATATTTTGTTATACTTCTTTTCATGACCTAAAATTTAACACATATCAACTAGGGACAAAACTGAACAAACCCATATGATAAAATTATCCTAAAAGATCCACATGTGTGAGATATTCCATCACCAAACTACTTACTCAGCTCTTTCTTGCCTCATGCAAATTTGGCTAAGTAGGGAAAACACTATCAAACTACTTGGAAGCCCAAATTTGCACTTACATATATTTTATCATGCTTAGTCACATGACCTAAGATTTAGTCTATAATATCTAGGCATAAATGTGATCAAAACCATATGACTAACTCCCCTTGACTCATCCACATGTGGCAATAGTGATGTCAGCAAACTGCCTACTCAGATTTTCTGCCACTAGACCCAAAATGTCTAGATGAAAACAATGATCAACTAGATGAAAAACACTCATTCACACAAGTAATCAAAGTATAAAAAACCTCTTATAGGACCCATTGCACATTCTAAATACTTTAGATTCATCTCTGACCATGCCAAAATAAAAGATCAACTAAGCCTACTTCAAGCATACTAGGACAAGCACATTGCACACTTTGTCATTGTCACTTAGGCTATCGAGACACTTCATCCACTCATCAAGACACCTCCATGACATCACCATGATATCATTGACAAATCTCCAATAGATATACTCTATGATGCTTATATATTAGCCATTTGGTGGATGAGTCTCCCTATATAACTGAAGTAATGACATTAAAATTGTCAATCTACCAACCAAAAAATATTATTATCTTTAGGATTTGGCTTCCAACATAGATTTGAATTTTTTTTTTGAAAAAATGTAAAAAAATTCCCTAAAATTATTAAATATTTCACCCATAAAAACTAGTTTATTAGATAGCCATTTAACATAATTTGAGTGGGTAGTTAATAAAAAATGTTTCAAACCTTGGAAGGCAAGATAGAGTAAAACATAATTAGTGCCAATTATCCTTATATATATGTATGCAATAAGAAATACATAAAATCTATAAATCAATTCTAGTTTGGAGAAAATAGATCATACTTACACTTTTAATTGGGGATACATTAGATAATAGGGGTCATGACCAATATGGATCCATTAGACCAAATTAAGGGATCTCTTATCAAAATAATATCACTAGGGACGGTTCCAAAGCTTCCAATCAAGAAAAATTATACAATAACCCTAACAAATTCTTATGTTTTCATATTCACTAAACAAATAAAATGTAAAGCAAAAATATAATCTAGTGCTCACCAAAGCTTTTGGCACAAAGTGGGGGTAATAAATAAAAAAAGTAAACATGCATAGGAGATATATACTCATGTCAATATATATAGAATCTAAATGCATAGAATAAAAGTATAAATGCATATCTATCTACTCTTACAAATGAGAAACAATGTTATGAATACTTGCCTTTGAAGATGAACCTGCCAAGCCTCAATCTCTCTCTTGGCCAAAGTGATTTACAAGAGGTTATTGTGGTATGTAAGGATGACAAAGATAAATAAAATATAGGCTACAACCTATCAATGCATCAAAAATACTTCTCCACAAGACAATTATTGTATCTCTAAAAAAATTATGAAACCCTAAGCTTGTTCCTTAAGTAGAATGGTGGATAAACATATGTGCAATATATCTTCTTCTTCTCTTCTCTTAGATATGGAAAAATGATTGTGTTTATATAGGTGGATCTAACCATCAATATTTATAAAAGTTTTAGCTAATAAGTTTGATCGAGTTGACCTAGTATCGTTATTGATAAAAACTCATTAGGTCACAGACTATGTTGGCCAAGGGTCGACCTAGACCCTAAATAAATTTTGTCAATAAGAGTAAAAGGTTGACACAGTAGACATAATCATGGAAACTATCAAAAGGGGTTTTAGGTTAGGAAAATATCTAATGAAGGTGTTAAAAGGCTAGATGAGTGTGAAAAAGAGAAGGATAAGCTTAGGGGAATGATTTTTAGGAGATAAATATGTAGATAACAAGTGGAAAAAGGGAAAATAATCTTGAAAAGCACTAATGGCTTACCCACCCCTTTAATAGTGCACCTCTTAAGGCATGCACTAAGATATATTGAGACTCGATAGGTTCTTGCAAGATAGAGAGCATAAGTAATTGATATAAGTTTGAAAATATTATGTGTATACATATGCCCTAATCGAAGCTCATCACATGTCACGTAGGTACAACATGAGATGGTGCTTTAGGAAAAGAACATGATGACACATAACCCTAATGATAAATAAAATGTAGTAAAGAGAAAATAAGATAAATTAAAATGATATAATTAAAAAATACATACCTTTACTTACCTTAATGTAGTAGCTGAAGAAGGAGATACGAGAGATGTAAGGCATCCAATGTGATGAACATTAGGCAAACCTATATAGATTAGTGTAAAAAGAATGAAAAAATCAATTTTTTTGAAACCTAGGCTTATAATAGTTAGAAAGATTCTCTATGACATCAGGATTTTGAAAAATTTTATGATTCAAAAAATGAGTCAGTAGAAATAAATATATGATCAAAATAAAGAATTTTTCTATATATATTTGAAGGGTAAATATTTGTAAATGATAAATATAAATAGGGTAACAAAGAATTCATTTTTTATTGTTGACTATTCTAAAAAAGATAGATCTCAAAGAAACCTAATGAGAGCCTAGAGGGACAAGATGGTGAGGAGATGACAACTGAGACAAGGAGGATGCATAGTGGACATAACACATGTAAGCAAGTAAAAAATTTCAAAATTTTAAAAGTTTTTCATTCGAAATTGAGTGTTTTATAGAAATTTGTTAATTAGGCAAAATATAGAGACCAGAATGAACCCTATAATTTTTTTAGGGATACTAGGGGTCAAATGGTGTACTGGGTAGGAAGGGGTCAGAGCAATAAATTTCCAAGATATTTATGAAAATTGGTCAAAAAGTCATTAGAGTGCAAGAACAAGGTCGACCGAGTTGACTTAGTTGGTAGAAAATAAAATTTTGAATGGGCCAACTTAGTTTATTAGGGAAATAGGTCGACATATACATCATGGCCAACTTAGTATGTTTTTTAAGTGGCCAATATAGCACTGCTAATGGAAAATAAAGGTTGACTTAGTTTGTTAAGTCCAAAGGGTCAACCTAGTACCATAGGGCTGACTTAGTTGGTTTTTACATGGTTGATATAGTACATAAATGAAGGAAGATGGCTAATATAGTATTGCTAAGCCATAGGGTGGTCGACTTAATACTAAAATGGCCAATTTAGTTAAAAATAAGTCAAATTAGTAAGAAATGAATAAATTAAGGTAAATTAGTTAATTTTTGTGAAATTTAAAGAATGTATTTTGATTATGAGTGACAAAGAGGTCTAATACATGCTTTATTATTTAATTTTTTTAGAGATGCTAGATATTTTGGCAATTTGTGGACACATCATGGCTGCTAAATCTATTGGAGTGCCTGACAGATGTAGACAGAGCTAGATAGGTCATGCTGGGATTGGGAGGCATCATTGAGATGTGGTGTATCCCATTGAGTGTTGATCTTTTCGTCATCTTCCTAGGATCCTAGGAGCGTTTGACCAAAACATTTAGATGGGTAGTGGATGGGGATATCATAGAGGTTGGTATCACTTTGGAGAATGTTTATGCATAATTTGGAGTTCCTATAGGGGGGACACTAGTGATCATAGGGACACCAAATGACTAGGGGGAGATATGAGCATTAGCCTAGTGGGTGATGTGCTCAGATAGGATTTATTTGGGATTGAGGGTGATCCTATTTGAAATCCATATTGCATAAATTTTGGATATTTAGAAGGTTGTAATTGGACTTATGATAGCATGAGTTTTGTTTTATAAGTTAAATGACAAGGTACCAATATATGTGATAGCCTTATGCCAATCCATATTGGATCAAGGGCACTCTATGACTTGGGTTCTGTCATTTGGGTTTAGTTCATACATGATATGTATGGGATGTTGTCTAGAGGGCATAATACCAAGGGACTAGTGGTACTGCTAAGTACCTAGATATATGAGATATTTTTAATGTATGAGCTAGCTGGGTTACCCCATCGATTGATGATTGGTTTCTTTAGGTTTTGAGATAGAGATAGGATCAAGTGGTGTGGGTCATGCCCCATGTGTTAGTAATTTAGATATTCACATGAGAAGAGATTTTGTGTCAGCCTTATGCACATATTATGATAGTTTGGTTGAGTTGGGTGACTATGGTGCTAGGGTTAGCATGAGTATAGATCATGGGCCACTACACCTGGTGGGTAGAGCTACAACTAGTGGCATGCTTGCCAAGATAATTTAGACTCCCTCACCTAGTGGCTCTCATATTGGTTCCCACCTTTTAGTCTTGGCATGTGAGAGAGATAAGGGGGAAAGGAGGAGCATCATATGAGACATTAGAGATCAGACCATGGTGTGTGAGACCATGGACTAGTCAAGCTTGACAACTAGTAGTTGGAGAGGGCATGGATGTGGATGGAGGTACCAAAGCTGACACAATAATAGGAGGAGCAATGACCACCTCGATCCCACCACCAATGGAGGTGATAGTGGTGAGGAAGAACATAGAGGGTGATCATTCAGGATAACCCATCAGTCGACATAGGGCAGAGCTGGTCTATAGAGGTATCATTGAGGTGAGGCATGAGATGTGCATATATGGTGACTCTTGGGTTTGTTTTGATCGGGAGGCATCCAATGGATGAGTTTCTTAGAGGATGAGCTGATGGAGAGACTATTCTTAGTAAATGAGTATATGGGGAGAAAGTGATTGGTAACACTAGGATAAGTAATAAATGTATTTTTTAATTATTTTTGAGAAATAATACTAGTTGTATGTGATTGTAAATAGATAAATTTTGAGATGTATATATGATCTAATAGCTATCTGGTTTGAATTTTCTAGATCTTATAGATGAGGAGGAGGTCAGATCAGGATCCTTGGTGATGGGAGCACACCATGATATTCTAGATAGGGTGTTGGCACCATATGGCCCTACCACATTGGATGATCATGTGGTACCATTTGCACCAGCTCAGGCAGGTTGGTTCAAACTAGTAGGGAAGGCTTCAAGGTAGTTACAGGCATGCAATGATAGGATATTGCCACCAACAAGGGTGGGAATAGGAGAGGCATAGGTTTGGCAGGCCTTGGCTCAAGAGAGAGTTGTGTATATGGATACCACTATCCAGTTAGGATAGGTAAAGTCCTATGTCGCTAACCTACAAGGATAGGTAGCAAGATCAAGATTTTAGACATGTTCCTTATAATTTACTATTTAGAAGAGACAGTCTAAGGCAGCTATAGGTAGTGTGGCTAGGCCATGAGATAGAAATGGTGGAGCATAGCTTGAGAACTAGAGTGATGTATTTTTTTGTACATTGTATAAAATCACATGATATATATAGAGATACATTGTTTTAATAGTTGGATGTTGATATTATGTGTTATATTTTGGTTGTGGTTATGGATGCATGGATATATTTCTTTCTAGTAAATATATTTTTCTTTTGTTGAATATGTTATAGGAAATATATGTGTTGTGTTTTATTTTCTAGCAATATGTAGTACACATGCATGGTTAAATATAAACAGGAAAAAAAGACTTGAAAAAGTAAAAAAAATAAAAGTAAATACATTACATACTATATCATGATGGGAAATGTGTAATAATAAAAGATGACTAAGTATAATAAACCAAAAATTTGGTAAACACAAGGGCAAAAATTTGTTTGTAAACTATGAGAAAGAGTGACACCAAAATAAAATAAGTAAAATCACACTAAATCACATTGGGAAGTATGAAAATAATATAATAAAATGGAAAGCATGTGAAATAATAATGGTATAAAATAGATCAATGAAGCTAATAAATCATACTAAATCATGCTTGGAATTATAAAAGATAAATAATATTGGTAAATGGTATTAAATTAATCACACTAATTCAAATTGGGAAGTATGAAAAGCTATAAAAATTATTGGATTCTTATGATAACAAGAAGATAAAAGTGAAATTTTAATGAAGTAAGCATAAATTATACTAAATTAAGATGGGAAGCATGTCAATGATGTGTAACTCATAATAAGTCACATCTTATCTCATATCTGACACATATAATTTCATTGTGACTTGGATATTGGAAAATTTTGTGAAGAAAACCAGGTCCTATCTATGGTCTTATACCTTAACTCACAAAGGGAACACTAATGAGGTGGAAAAAATGTTAAAATATGGTAAAATGGGATGTTTGGAATGGTAAATGTTAAAATTTTGGTAATTTCTGAGGAAGGCCAGGTCCTATCCATGGTCTTACAATGCAACTCAGAAATGAAATCCCTAGGGGAAGTGATCAATGAACAAGACAATAGTTCTCAAGGTGAAATATTAGGATTTTAGAGAATGAAAAAGGGAATGTAAGAAGCATAACATAGGCATATTTTAAGAAGACCTTAGGAAACATGAGGCATACTAAGGACATGGAAAGACACTAAGAGACGAGTGACCATCAATTATACAGAGGATACTTGTTCACTATAAAAATGAACCTTGTATAGGAAAATAAGTGTGGTACTAAGACCAACTCATGTTGGATGTTTTGAATAAGAAAATTAAAATGGACCTACCTTCCTACAACATATTCCCCATTCCTTAGGACCCCTTATAGAGCCATCAATCTACTGTAGAGATTAGGTACTTGTGTGATAAAGTAAGTATAACTAAAATAAATTTCTATTCTCTTTTTCTATTCTAATGGCCTACTGCACCCCAAAATATCTCGACTCTAACATGAGGCCAACTATGGAGTTTGAACTTTAATTAAAAATAAGATTTTTGCTTAGAATCACATATTTTAGTGTGATTTGACTTTTGATAATTTTGAATGTTTCCTTTTAGATCATTGGATTTTGTTAAATGATTTGGCTTTTGAATATTTTAAGGCTTTTAATATTATTTCTACATACGTACTTGGAATAAACAATAATGAGAGATAGAGTGATACACATGAATGAACTTTAGGCTTTGGCTAAAGGAAGCTAAGTATCCAAAGATATGACTAACTAGAACACTTAGGCTTAACTATGAACCAACATGTTATTTCAAGTCTTAACCATATGTGTGATTAGTTTGTGAAAGGAAAAGAGGAATAAAGGGAAATCCTAATGGGACCAATAAAGGAAGATTGTAATGAGATAAATTGTCTACTGACTAATCACATGGTATATAAGGAATGAATAAAGGGAGCAAGGTTTGTAGAACCAAGTCACAACAATAATTATTCATGAATATAAAGATAAAATATAAAATAATAATGAGAGAACACAAGTGAATCGAAGAGAATGAACTTAAGCAGCATAAGCATGTAATTTTGAAAAAGAAGTCATAAGAAAACATAGAATAATGAGATCATAGGCAACATGAAGTGCAAAACAAAAGTTACTATGTAAGATAGATAAGAGATTGACACAATGTCAAATGATATAAAATAGATAAATGTAAAGTTAGATCACATATCCAATCCAAATGAAAATGTAAAAAAACCATGCATGTGCTCATAAGTACAGATATATATGTCCACACACATTATCCATAACATTTGAGAAATCTCTATGAATTTGAATATGAATTACAGCCAAAGTCTCATTAATCTTCAAGGAAAGTAGAGAAAATAATTAGCATCAAATCTCCTTGGTATAAAATTTAGGGGTACCTAAAGGATCATGATGATGAGAGATAACATGCAGGGGATGCTCAAAAGAATGCATGCTAGTGGATTGTTTAGGAGATGAAGGGGTCACCGATGGGGAAGGTGTCACCGATGAAGGAGTCATCGATGGAGAGGGAAGTTCCATGGGTAAGGGACTTATATGTGGAGGTGGAACCATAGGAGGAAGAGCCATGGGGGAAGAAGGGGGAGCCTTCTTATGAAAATGACATATGGGAGGAAGGGTAGAAAGTGTAGGAATGGTAATAAGGTGATCCTTGAGATGATATTGAAGGATGAAACATCAGTGAGTGTGATGTGTGCCATATTGGTGCCAAAGATAATATAGCTCTCCATATTTGGGAATATATTTAGGTAATACTTTTGTGGGAGATATAGCCTTATCTATGGGCTGAGGTATGGTGGGACAGAAAGTGTCAATATATTTTTGTAACTTATGATAATGCATGGATGAATGATTATTTGTGCCATGGAAGAAACAAATATGATTATGGGTAGACTTGATAGGTGTACTCATAGGAAGAGTGTAAATGGAAGACAAGGTTGGTATAGTGAAAAATCTTGAGTCTAATGACCAGAAACTTTATGAATGTCATAATAAGTTTATTGGCCTATTTGGTGGGCAAAGGACCAAGTTACGATAAATGGAGCAAAGCATCACCAAGATAAGGTGGGGTTATTGGAGAGACTGGACAAGGTTGGATTGAAGGAACAATAGGATCAAAAATAGGAATATATTTATCTATAGAGGGAGTGGGAATGGGATCTAAATTGGGTTATGTTGAGGGGGGAACAAGATGCACAAAAATTGAAGAATAATCACAAGCATCTCAGGGATATGTTGGCTAGAGGGGTCTTGGTATCTAGCAAAGTGATAGGGACTAGTCATAACATGATCCATAAGCATAATCCTATGAGGTTCTTCAAAAAATGAAGGTGTGCGCAATATCTCTACCCTATAACCAAGAGGAAACATGCTAAAATTTTAAATGATATAGGATGGAATGCTAGAATATATATTGAAAGATTGAAGTAAAGTGGAATGATAATGAACAATATCAATATCTTGGGCTTGAACTAGGCCTCCTAAGAATGAATCATTTAAGGTTTAACCATCATCATAATTAGGTGTATGAAGATCAATGGTGCATGTTGGGATGACCTTGTCATTTGATGTGTCATGATGAATGGAATGCCAAGCCTTAGTCAAGACAATGAGTATATCATCATAATGTGGTTGATAGGAATGAGGTTGAAAATAAGGAGAAATTTGAGAGATGAGATGAGGTGAGAGATCTGAATTTTTAATCTTGAGATTGATCTCATAAGGCTCATCTTTATCAAAATCTAGGAGGTTAAGGGTATATTCTCAATGAGTTCAGAGTGACCATTGTAACCTCAAGTGGAATTGATAGGAAAGTTAAATCATTGAGATTCATGAAATAGAATGCTTGACAAGGGTTCAAGGGTAGGAATCTTGAATATACCATAGTCTTGGAATTGTTTGGATTTCTATGGATTGATGTCACCCTAAATCCTATAGATGGCTCCATTGTGAGGAAATTTAACACATTGGAAAGTGAAATAGGCAACTAATCTCATGTAATGAGTCCATGGGCTACCAAGAAAAATATTATAGGATAGAGGAAAGTTGAATATCATCACCTTCATGCAAATGGTAATAGGTGGGATGCTAATGGGGAGCTACACATAACCTAAAGGAGGAATTTGCCTTCGGTCATAACCTTGACATGTGTTTCATGTAGATTTAAAATTACATTCAAAATATCCAAGGAAACACAAGTTCTAGAAATCTCATCAATCAAAGCACACTTGACTTAGATATCACCAATTTGGAGACTGATAAAAAGAGGAGGATCATTCGCACGAAGTAGAATCTCATTAGGGATCATAGAAGTAAAATGTAATTTGAGGGAAAGAAAAGTGTCTATTATTTCATCAACATATATGGACATCTCTTGGCACTGTTGTAAAATGCTATCTTCTAATCCAAATAATTTGGCTTCACATCCTACTAGGGGAGGATGAGGGATGTTCATTTTGAACAAAAGTTACATAAGATGTTTATGATGATGCATATAGGTTCACATAAGTTAGAGAAATGGGACTTGAGATGAGAGATTAGTAAGTTCCATAATAGTATCCCACTCATCATAACCCATAAGAGGACTATTGTAAAGAGGTGCATAGTGTTAAAAGAGGGCCTAAAATGAGGAGCCAAAGAGAATGTGAATTTCTGCTGATAATATGTAGAAGAGTTAATTGGAGGACAAGTTTGTTGATCATATTTGGAAGATGGGGTAGTTGATGCAAGTGTGGTTGTATAAGAATTATTGATATAAACTTGAGTATCATTAATGATAGGTGAAGAGGTTGAAGAAGTGGTAGAGATGGTATGAGAAGTGTTATCCAAGGGAGGTATTGGAATTGGTTCACCAAAGGATATGAGGTCTTCTTACCCCATCTCTATTAAGCGAGTCAGAGAAGAGTCTTGGATAACATGAAATGTATGAGACAATTGAGGTGTGTGGATGGGTTGAGGATCAATGAAAGCAACCACCCTTCGCATGTTAGTCATATTGACCAAATTTTATTTAGGAGTTGGGTTAATAAGACTATCAACATTATTGTTAGAATGGGTAGGCTTGTCTTGGTTATCTTCATGATTTGGAAGATGATCTTTATAGATGGATAAATGAGCATTATCCTAGTTCAAAGCTTGAGATTTATTTTGTGTTTCATGAGATTTGAAGGGAATGTCATAGGTTTGTTGACATTTCTAAATGATATAATCATGGTCAAAATTGGGACCAAGAATAAAATCCATATAAAAATTATGAAGTTGTTTACAAATCTTATAACTAGTATGAAATCAACAAAATTTGTTGGGATCATACCAAGATTTCATGGGATGAGTGGGATCAAGTTCTCGTAGAAGAGGCCTTGGTAGATGATTTATAATACTACTAAGGATAAAGGTTTATGAACATTGATGTTATTTATGAAAGATAAATGAGGGTTTGTGATGTGATTGAGAGGGGAAGCTTGTTTTGAAGTTTGGTTAGGAACAATAGCTTGACTAGTATTATAAGAATGAGTGACACCATCATTGAGAGCATGATAATAATTATTTTTTATTAACATGCAAGTACCCATATAAGTTTGGGATAGATCAAATTGATGCATAAGAAAATATTGATGCTTGGCTTAGTCAATGGCCTCTTCTAAGGTACATGGAGAGAGTTTGGACCCGATATTATAGCATGGGAAAAAGAGTGCTAGTAAACAAATGAAAGAGGTTGTCATCTGACATATTATGTTCACATTTATTAGACAAGGTCTTTCATTGTTTGATGAAATCTTGTGTGGTTGCGGTCTCAAATTTATTATAATTGATAAAATGGGCCAAGTTATTATTAGGGAGACCACTAGTTTAGAACTCTTGGACTAGAGCATTGACTAAATCTTCCAAACTAGTGATGGAATAAGACTTGATCTAGCTGTACCAATCTATCACTCATGAGAGTATTTTCTAGTAGCTTGGTGGTGGCAAAGGTAATTAACTTGACCCAATATTTATATAGATTTTTAAATGTTTTTAATTGAAGAGTAGGATCAGTTGAATCATTGTAAAAAATGGTAAGGGTGATACCCCCTGTATCAATATTAGCAGTTTGAGATGTAAGAGTCCCATTTTGAAGATGTTTGATTATTTTATTAATAAGAGGAGGTTGAAGAATAAGATTAACATGGGGATATCAAAAAGGAGGTGGGGGAACATTTTGGTTATGGAACCCCACGGCATCTATTAAGGGTGTGTTTGAAGATGGATAAGATGATTTTTCATTTACATCATTTAATTTGCATTGTTAGCTTGAAAAACATTCATTTGATTAAGAGTTTGTAATAAAATTTGATGTGTTTGAGTTATATTATTGGCATTGGAATTGGTAGTAGTGTCTTGGGTGCCACTATGAGTGTTAGTAGAAGCTTGAGAATAATTTTTAGTAAGTGAGGCACTAGTGGCATAATTTGATTGTGTGGTAAAGGATATACTAGTAGAGGGATGAGAAGAAGTGGCACTAAAGGCATTATTACCACTGGTAGAAAATGATGCACTAGTGGAATAATTGAGAAGAGTGGGACTTGGAAGAGGTCCACTAGATGTATAATCTTCCATGTTAGTAGATATACTAGGCATGGAGGTGGAGGAAATCAATGAAGAAGAAGTCATGGTATGAGAAGGGTTAAAAGAGAGGGAAGATGCTAAAAAGTAAAGAAGCTAGTATCCCCAAATCCATGTGAGAATGAGGGAGAAAGTGAATGGGGCTCCTCGACTTGACCACTTATCATGAGATGATAAATAGTAGAAGGATTATTTCCTCAATGTTGAGGAAATTCATTGATGAAGAAGAGAATTTCTAGGGTATACTATAATTTAGGTTGATCTTCAAATGAGAAGTGAGGATTATGAAGTGAAAAGGAATGAGGAGGGGTCCCATGGGTCCCATAGTTTATAGTGTGAGTGGTTACATGAACATTACTTTCATCTAGGGTAGGAACCATAAGCTGCTTATGGGAAAACCTATTAGGGTTGGTAAGGTTCATCATATCTATTAAATTCAACTCAATGTTGTCTTCAATTAGGTAGTTCATGATGAAGGAGAGAGATTACGAAAGGCAAAGTTGATGCAAAGCAAATAAAAATGAAGGATACATAAAAGAGTATAGAGTTGACTAGGTCAATTGAGTACTATAAATAAGAAAATAAATAGTCTGATAGGGATACAAAGTTGACTAGGTGGACTTAGTACTATAACTAGATAGGCAAAAAGAAGTACTAGGTTGACCAAGTCGACTCAATACCACAATTAGGGAAAAATATAATCTGTAAGAGACTATGTTGAATAGAATGATAGTGTACTAAAATAGGTAATTTTTTTTGCAATGTACTTGAAGTAAGAATTGAAAGTAAACACACAAACAATTGTATCAAAGAGAATGATCCAATTGGCACAAAACACAAAACCTTGCACAAACTCTGGATAATACAAGTTTTTACAATACAACATACAATGAACAGAGAGTAATCAATCCACTAAAAATTAAATACTAACTAAGTGGTCATTTTGAATGTTGTTAGATTATTATAAAGTGTTATTTTAAGTTTGATAGGGAAATTGGCTAAAAGTAAAAAAATAGAAAATAATTTATGGATGGTTTATGGATATTTAGGTTGAAAGGGATATGTGTTAGCAATGGTATTGGGGCCTACCCCCTCACTTCACAATCATTTAAAGATAAGGGTGTTGGGTGTTTTAATAATATATACCATAAACAACATGTTTACACTTGTCCAAAAAACCAAGTTAGCTTCCCCTTTGGTGATGAAATACAAGTAGGTAGGCCTTGGTTAGACAAATGTTTAAATGTATTTTGAAATTTTGTGATTTTGTAGTCTATGCAAAAATATAAAAATAGTGACACTAAATGGTATATTGAAAAACCACCTAATTATACTATGTGAGATACTCTAAGCATGCAAACAGTTAAAAATGAAAGTGTGACTTAATTACTAGAAAACAATTGTTAATTCCTAATTTAATCATGGTACAGAGTTAGTTTAGGTGATAATTTATGTAAACATTATAAAATAAATTTGACATGGTCACTATTGTACTGTAGAAGCAAGAGTATTTAAGAACTAAGTCGACTAGGCCGACTTAGTCTTTCATACAAAAGATAAACTATAGAACTAAGTTGACCAGGTCAACCTAGTTTATTGTAGGATTATAGCTTTTAAGATTACAAACTTGTGAAAAATAGAAATGTAATGAAAAATTGAGTTGAAAGAGAGAGAATGAAATGAACCTTGGTGGGTTGGAAGATGCTGAGGACTATAAATTTTTTGTTGAAGTACCTTGAATGATGCTTACAAGTTTTGCCAATTGAGTCAACAAGGTCAACCTAGTTTTATGAAAGCCCTATTTTATAAACCTTGTTAAGATGATTGATTCAACTTGATCAACCTATTTTGTTATTTGGAAGCTATCTAGAATACTAAGTCAACCCACATGAATTAGTTTGTTTTTCTCAAGTTGAATAAGAGACTAAGTTGACTTATTTAACATAGTCTGCTATATAGAATTGAATAAGATTATTGTTGCGATCTGATTAATGTAGTAACATGTATCTGATGAAGACCTACACAAAAATAACATAGTCATTTTTATGCGATTATGTGTTAAACATACACATAGAAGTTAGAACTATACTAACCTGATTGACCTAGTATCACAAATATAGAAAAATAATAAAATGATATAAATGAAAAGAGTGAAAGAAAACCCATGAGCCTTAGATTCACATTGGGTTCAATATAATCTATGCAATAATAAATTCATAAGATCTAAAAATCAATCCTAGCTCAGAGAAGATAGATCCTAATTACACTTCTAATTAGGGATCCATTAGATAATTAGAGTCATGACCAATATGGATCTACTAGACTGAATTAAGGTATCTCTTATCAAAATAATATCACTAGGGAGGGTTTCAAAGCTTCCAGTGAAGCAAAACTATGTAATAACCCTATCTAAGTTATATATTTTTATATTCACTAAACTAATAATAAGTAAAGAAAAAATCTAATCTAGTGCTCACCAAAGCTTATGGCACAAAGAGGGGTAATAAATAAAAAAGTAAACACGCATAAGAGACATATACTCATGTCAATGTATACAACATCCTAATGCATGGAAGATAAGTACAAACACATATCTATCTACTCTTACAAATAATGAATAAAGTTATTAATAGTTACCTTTAAAGATGAACCCATTGAGCCTCAATATCTCCCTTAGCCAAGGTGATTCACAAGATGTTTTTTTGGTATATAAGGATGACAAGGATAAATCATATTTAGGGTAAAAAACCTATCAATGTATCTGCAAGACTTCTCCACAAGACAAGATCTATATCTCCAAAGAAATTATGAAACTCTAAGCTTGTTCCTCAAGTAGAATGGTGGATAAGTAGATGCACAATATATCTTACTTTTTATTTATTTTATTTTAAAAAAAACAAAATTATTGTGTTTATAACCTTAAATTCATATAAATGTTTTGACCAACAAGGTCGACCAAGCTGACCTAGTATCATTATTGACAAAATAACACCAGGTCACAGACTAGGTTGAGCAAGGGTCGACCTAAACCCTAAATAAGTTTTATCAATAAGAGTACAAGGTCGACACAACTAACATAGTCATGTAAACTTTCAAAAGTTTTTTTAGGTTAGGAAAATAGCTAATGAAGGTGGTAAAAGGCTAAAAGAGTGTGAAAAGGAGAAGGCTAAGCTTAGATGAATGGTTCTTATAAGACAAGTGTGTAGATAGCAAGTGGAAAAAGGGACAACAATCCTATGAAGCACCAATGGTCTACCCACCCCTTTTCTAGTGTACTCCTTAAATCATGCACTTAGAGAGATTGAGACTCGATGGGTTATTACAAGATAAAAAACATTAGTAATTGATAAAAGTTTGAAAATATTATGTGTATAGAAATTGTTTCAAACCTTAAAAGGCAAGATAAATTAAAACCTAATTAATGTCAATTATCCTTATGCATATGCATTATTTTAATAGATTATTTGTTCCACATAATTAGGTCCTTGACATCTTGAGCACTGAATTGGCTGGCAGATTTATAACTTGATAGTATAACACTATGTTATAGCTAATATCAACTCTGTTTACCTATAAATAGTTTTGTTTTCCTCAAATTTTTTAAAATAACTACTTTTCACAGAGGGACTTTTCCTATTTTTATACCTCTCAACTAAAACCTTCTAATGTCCTCAACTATCAATATAACCATTAAAAAAATAAACAAAACTGCTAAAATATTTTCCTTTCATAGAAGATTGTTTTTATTTTAAAGCCTTTTGATTGCAAGCTAAAAATACACTAATAAAATTACTTGATTTTTGTCAAAAAAACTAAAATAGATTCCTTTCATAGGGGCTTTATTTTCTCTTTTACCTTGTATCTATGTATTTTCAATTTTATAACTGACACATTCGAGTTGAAATGCTTCAGATATTCCAAATGCAATTAAATATTTTTTCTTATTCATGATTTTCTACATTCTTTTTAAGCCTTTGGAAGTCTGAATATATGTTGATCTATTTGTTGTAAATCTCTTTTCTAGCTAAAATATAAAAAACCCCACTTTTAGACCAAATTATACACATCTGCTCAACAAAGAAGAAAGCACAAATAAATTAAGATAGAAATTATTTCCAAATAAACAATTTGTCCTATTTTTCTTAAAACCTTCAGAAAATAAGAAAAAAATTCAAATATTGTAAAATATTCCACAAAATGTCCTATCTACACTGAACATATATCTAAATTTAAATCATAACAAACATTCTGTGAACAAATCATTTTTTTGTCCTTGACTCTTGAAAGTTTTTTCACCTCTCACTTATCAATTTTAACAATGTGAAGCATATTTATCTAATGCAAAAAAAAATCAAAATTATTTTTAAAAATGAAAACAAGATTCCTGTGAATAAAACCACTTTATTTTTTCCTTTTCTTTAGTATTCTTTACACCAAAAAAAATTTGACATCTTGAACTGCATCTTGAATGGCTTTACCTAGTTTATGGATTATGTGCTCTTTTCTAGTACTTGTGAAGAACATGATGCAACTAACAGTGCTAAAATCACTCGATGTATGACTCAAATGATCATGTTGGTAAGTTGTTTGGTTTTCTATTTGACTTTCACATGCAAGTGCCACTACTTATGCCTTGCCTGTGATAAAGCTGAAAATTATAGTGACAATAGTTAGTTGAAAAATAGCTGGTCTTCCTTTTTTTCCTACCTAGGAACTTAATGGGAAAAATGAAATTCAATTTATTAATTGGCTATCTACAAAATCACAATTAATGTCTATTTCAATATTCAATATTCCTACTGGGAATATCATCAACAATGAATGGTAGTAGAGAATAGGTATTAAGAAAAAAAAAGAAATCATTATTTCTATAACATACATTATGAAATGAAAAAGTTTGCATGTGCCATTGGCATATCTCAAATGGCATTTGGAATTAATTACCTGAGGTGAATAAAATAATACCAACAAGTAATAGTAATATAAAAAAATTACAATATATTCTAAATATAATAGATATAATATAAAATAATATGTAAATGATTGATTTTTCAAAAATCTATTAATATTTAGACATGGTGTTAAGGTGAGCCTAGGTTGCACTCTCATTTATTGTGAAGGTGCATACAAATAGCTATTTTTTAGATCTTTAGGAATGCTAAAGCTCCCTTTTTTATATCATGTATAGACATAAATTACCAACCCTCATAGGTAAAAATTATTCAAGACTTAACCATTCACAATGTCTTCAATTGATTGAAACATGTTTAGAATAATGATTAAAAATTGTGATAAAAAAATAGTTACCAAACCTTCTTGGGTAAAAGGGATCAGAATTGAAACTTTCCCAACTTTTTCAAGTAGTCTTAGAATTTCAATTAGAAATCAATACTAAAATGAATGACATAATTTATTCATCATATTTTTTTGGATTGAGATAAAATCATAATTTTAGTATGAAAAAAGTATGACAATGTTGGTTAAGCATTAAAAAATACAAACAAAGTCATTTAGCTAATGAAATTTCATCTAAAAACTATCTATTATGTAATTTCTATTTTCAACCATCTTATATGCCTATCTATCTAATAAAATATCAACTCAACATTACATTAAACAAACACCATAATGCCCATGATCATTCTTCAACAATCAATAACAACCAAATATCTTTCAAGAATAAACTCTCAAAAGAAAAAAATTCCAAACTCAAAAATCACCATCATTTTTGCTAGAGTAAAAAAGGTGATTTTGATAGGGGCCTACCCTTAGAGGGGTTTTAAAGGCTCCCCATCCTGTTACAGTTTTTAAATTCCCCCAACATTGAATAATGGATAATAAATATATTATAATAAAAGATCTCATGAAATACCTATATTAGTGGCATACTAAGAATTTTCAGCAAAATGGATTTAAATTTAGGCAAACCTATTGATACCTTGATTCAATTAATACAATAGACTAGGTATCTCCTTCCCCATCTCTTTGTGGGAGTGAAGAGTCATGCTAGATGGTTCAAGGACCTTGATATTTCATCCTTTTTCCTTTTATCAAATAACTATCCAATCCTCTCTATCTCCAAAAACATTTGAATCTTGGATGAAAGGGATGTAAAATTCAATCACTTTAATGGGATCTAAACCAAATGCATCGTATTTATTCTTAGCTAATACTACCATTGAATCCACACAAGCATTCATAGACTCAGGTTTGCTCTCGATGTCCATAGAAGAGGATATGAGATCTTGAGTCTCAAGAACCTTTTGATAAACCTTTGGGTTTAGTTTCACGTCTTTCTCTTAGAAATGTAAAAAAAAATATCACTCTTCACTGTAAGATGATCAAGAAGGGAATCCTTCCACCATGAATTTTTTACCCTTCTAATGTAAATACGATAGGTTCCAACCATATGACAAATTTTAAAACATCTTCTACATTGAAAGTGTAATCCTTCATAGTTGAGGGTTTGAGTTTAGTAGCGTTACTTGATTTTTATGTTACTAATAATAGAGAGGCCAATGTAAATGTATATATAAAAAAGGATGTGAGCAAAGGTGGTGTGTGAATAATATGTATTAGAAGCATCCATGAACATCATCCTACCTAGGCCATTAACTATAGCCGTAAGATAAGATTTAGACAAAAACTAGACGTAAAGGTGTGGTGGGTGAATCCCAACAATCCTAGTGTTAAAGGATTCAGTTAGGGGATTGAAAGAGGGAAACTATGGTTTCATCAAGAGAAGATGCTTGTCCAAGGTCTAGATTTGGTTTTGGAAAACCATGCTCCTATCTTTAAGGAGGTTAAAAATACTATGAAAAAACCCTATCATAAGGGTAAATCTCTACCTTACCTTTCATTAATGGGCATCGAGACTCTATAATCTATTTTTGGAGTGTAGGGAGGCTTGGATAGAAATGGTTAAACCTAAAGAGCAAACCCATGGCAATGAAAAACTCCTTATTTTCCATCACCACCATGAGATCCTCATCCTCAAAAGAAACAAAGTCTGTTTCTCTCTCTAATCCATTTTATAAACTACTTTAGTGAAATATTTTTTTTGTGCCTCTGTAATCCATCCAAATCCTACAAATCATAGGATCCCTTCAAAGGTAGATCTAGGAACCTAATTATCGATCAGGAGAGGGTTTGTTTCTTCTAGATGTTGTGCATCTCCCCTAAATTTGGATCCTTATTTTGAGCAGCAATAGCTCCACCAACATCTATTTTTCTCCAGATAAATTCATTTCGTGCGGTCTCTTTACTCCATAGATGTGGTTTGTGTTGTGCCATTGCTTCCTTCCTTGTGAGTAATATGAGAGTTGGAGAAGAGGCCATAAAATCCCTAGTCAGTGAGTAGAATTAAAAAACCCTAAGAAAATAAGCCATCATTATCAATATTAAAAATATTATTTTCTCATTTGACCCACACATCAATTTTAAAGCCTTAAATATTGAAAAATATGGCCAAATGGGGACATATCTCAATAGCCTCCATCACTTTCTAGGCTAGAGATTAATATTTTTTGGAGACCACTTGGGAGAGGGGGAGAAAATTCTATATAATTTTTATTCAATTTATATTGAATCCAATTCCTTTATTGTCTAGCCAATCAAAATGTTAGGGACCATATATCAATAGGCTCCATTTTCTAAGTTAGAGATTAATATTTTTTGGAGAACCCTTAGGAGAGGAGGAGGAAATTATGCATACTTTTTATTCAATTTCTCCCATAATCCTGTTCCCCAATTCCCTTCCCAATCAACACCCTAAGGGGCCATATCTCAATATACTCCACCACTTCATAAGTTATATATTATATATTTTGGAGACCCCTTGGGGGAGGGGAGAAAAATTTGTATAATTTTTCTTCAATTTTTTCCATAAGTTAATTCCTTTATTGTCTTCCGAATCAGCATTGTGGTTATTGCATACACATAATATTTCAAAATTTAATTAATTACTGATGCTTTCTCTCTTGCGATAAATTTTTGAGTCTTATTATCTATGAGTGCATGCCCTTAGGGGTGTACCAGGAAAGGGGTGGGCAGACCATTAACACTTCACAAGATTATTTTCCCCATACAATAACTTGCTATATACATAACCATCTCCTATAAACACTCCTCTAAGCTTTGCCTCCTATTTTACACCCTTCTCTAGTCATTTTATGCCTTCATTAGCCCTTTACCTAGCCTTAAAACCTTTCTAAAGGTTTACAATACATTTTAAACACCATCAACCCTGTACTTTAATTGATAAAACTCACAAGACCTAATTTGATTTCATCAATAATGATACATAGTTGATTGGGCTGACCCTATCAGCTAAAATTTTGGAAAGGTTTAGGGTTAGGTTTAACTATATATACACATTCATTTTCATCATTTAGGAAGATAATAAAAAGAATATTATTTTGTGCATCTATTTATCCATCATTGTATTTGAGGAGCATAACTCAGGGTTTCAATACTTTCTTTGGAGATACATATCTTATCTTATGGAGAAGTCTTTTAGGTGTATAGAGAGGTCATGCAACCTAGAGCTAACTTGTATTTGTTATCCTTACATACCACAAAAACCTCTTGTGAAGCACCTTGGCCAAGGGAAAGATTGAGGCTTTGTGGGTTTGTCTTCAAAGGTAAGTATTCCTAACTTTGTTTCTCCTTTATAAGAGTAGATATATAAACATTTGTACTTCTCTCCCATGCATTAAGATTTTGTATACATTGACATGAGTATATATATTCTATGCATGTTTAATTTTTATGTTTATTACCCCCACTTTATACTATAAGCTTTGGTGATCACTAGATTAGAATTTACTTTATTTTTCATATGCTTAGTGAATATGAAAACATAGGACCTAGTTAGGGTTGTTGCATAGTTTTGCTTGACTGGAGGCTTTGGAACACTCACTAGTGATTTTATTGTGGTAAGAGATCCCTTGACTAGGTCTGGAAAATCCATCTTGGTCATGAAATCAAATATCTAATGTATTAATAATCAAAAGCGTAAGTAAGATTTATCTTCTCTAAGCTAAGATTCATTTATAGATTAGTTGCATTTCCCTTTGTATACATTTTGGTGAACTTGATGTGAAGCTAACCCTTTTAGGTTTTCTTTCACACCATCATTTTTATCATCATATTATATTTTTATATATTTTTAGTAATGTATTGAACCATTAGGTATAGTTATAACTTTTTGTGCATAGGTTTAACACACAGTTGCTTCAAAATGACTATGTTCTATTTATATAGGTTTTCACCAAATACAAGTTACTAGATAGAGAAGTTTGACATAATATTATTCTTTAGGTCTAGATTGGCATACATAGTCAAACTATTTGACTCTGACTATTATTTTATCTAACATATAGGTTTGAAAACATAGTCAAACAAGTCAAATATGTTCCTTATCTCTTCTTCAACATACAAGGTTTTGTAAACTTGGTTGAACCAGTTGACCCAATTGGAAACATTTTAAAATAGTATTTGAGCATCACAACATAAAAGTTGTAATCTAAAACATATTTAATCGTATCAAGGTTCCTTACTTTTTATCTTTGTCATTTTAGTTCTTTTTTTAGTATTATTTTTCACAAGTTTCAAGTCTATAAAACTATAACCCTACAAGCCAACTAGGTCAACCTGTTCAACACAGTTATGTAGTCTATCTTCTATCTAAAAGACATAGTCAACTTATTCAACTATATTCTTATAGACCTTGCTTTTGTTGAAAAAAAATGACCCTATCAACTTTGTTTTGTATTGTTTGCATATAGTGTCACTTGAACAAACTCTATATTATTCTTAATTAAGGAATTAACTCATATTTGCTAGTAATTAATTCACCTTTCCTTTATAGTTGTTTTCATGCTTAGAGTGACTCACATAACTTAACTAGGTGGTTTTTCAAATTACCATTTTAGTTACACTATTTTTGTTTTTACACACACTACCAAATCACTTTAAATTTTAAAAGCATTAAACATTTGTCTTAAAGCCTACTTACTTGGATTTCATCACCAAGGGGGAAACTAACATGGTTTTCTGGCCAAGTATAAATACATGGTTGATGGTATATATTGGAAAATAACCTGACACCATTATCATTAAATGACTATGAAGTGAGGGGGTAGGACCTAATACCAAGCCAATACCATGACCAATACAAATCCCTTTTAGCCTAGACTTCCTGAAACCAACCTTAGATTGATTTCTAGTTTCTTATTTCATTGAACTCCTTTATCATATTAAAATTATACTTCACTATAACTTAATAACACTTAAGATTACCAAATAGTTAGCATTACATTTCCAATTATTGCTTGCTCTTTTATCATTGTGTCTTGTATTGTAAAACTTGCATTGGCTAATGTTGGTGCAAAGTTTGTATGTGTGTTCCAATTGGATCAGTCACATTGATCCAATTATTTATGTGATTGCTTTCATTTTTTTTTCAAATTACTAATAATTTTTTCCCCTATTTTAGAACACTATCATCTTTGTCGATATAGTCTCTTACATATTGTTTAGCCTTCCTACCTGTAATACATAGTTGACTTACATGATTGTGTATCCTTATCTTCATGTTCAGTCCCCTATTTAGAATTACATAGTCAACCTGCATGACTATTTGTCCATATCTTACTTTTCAATCGCATATTCAATAGTACATAGTCAACTTGCACGACTATGTATCCTTATCTTCATATTTTATTCCCTAGTTTACAAAACACATTTGACTAGTTCGACTCTATATCCTATTTTTTAAATTTATCTTTGCATCACTCCTTTTAGCTTCCTTCTCTCATCATGAACTTCTTATTTGAGGATAACACATAGATGCACTCCACATACATGATGAACTTTACCAATCTTAATAGGTTTCGATAAAAATAGATTCTAGCTTCCACTTTAGATAAAAGCAATGTACATGCAACCACTCATAGTATAAATTATGGGACCCCTCCTCATTAATCTTCATTTCTTAACCCTATTTTATCCTATAATATCAACTAAAATTAGAGTACATGCTTGAAATGATTTATTTTATTAATGAGTTTCCTCAACATAGGGGAAAAGACCATTCAACTATTTATAATCTCATGATAAGTTGTCAAGTTAAAAAACCCCATTCACCCTCCCCTACATTCCCTCACATATTTGGGGGTGATACCTTCTTTTCTTCTCAACCTCTCCATTATATTTTGACTCCTTCTCATACTATGACCTCTTTTTCTTTGATTTAGTCAACCTCTTTGCCAAGTATCTCTACTAAAATGGTAGTTTCAACATCTAGTAGGCCTTTTCAAAGACCCTTCCTTCTTAATAAATCCCCTAGTGCACCATTTTCTACCAATGGTAATCATGCCACTAGTGCTTCTTTTTATTCTAATGCCAATCCTTATCCTAGTGCATCCTTTGATACACATAATAATCATGCCACTAGAGCCTCCTTTTCTACCAATGCCTCTCAATCCACTAGTGTCATGCATGCCACTTGTCATAGTGCAACCTAAGCCATTAATACCAATGCTAATGCTTCACATGCCGTGAAAACTAGTCAAAATTCCACTCAAACCCACCAACTCTTATTACAAAATCTTAATCAAATGAACACTCTTGAATCTAATAATGCTAACCAAATGATGCAAATGCAGAATCTTATTATTCACCTTCAAAATCAACCTCAATAGGTTCTATATGGAGTGCAAAATAAAAATGCCCCCACCCCCCTTAGAGATTCCCATGGCAACCTCATTCCTCAACCACCCATTGTTAACAAAACTATTAAAAATATTCAAAATGAATATCTTACACCTAACATTTCCAATATAGAGATAGGGGGTATCATACCTACCATTGGTTATAATGGTTCAACTAATCCTACCTTATATTTAAAAATGTTTGGTAATCTCTACAAAGATTAGGTCAAATTAAACACTTTTATTTCTACCAAGCTATTAACAAAAATAGTCTCTAGAGATGCTTTAGATTTTTACAATTAAATCAAATACCATTCTATCACTAGTTTATAACATCTAGTTAATTCCCTTGTACAAGAGTTTCAAACTAGTGACCTCCTTGAGAGTACCTTGGCTCACTTTATCAATTGCAAGCAACTTGAAACTGAAATAATAAAAGATTTCATAAAAAATAGAAAACCTTATCTAATAAGTGTATGCATAACATGGTAGATGATAAAATCTTTCTTCTCTTCACTAATGCTCTTTATAAAAAGTTATAATATCAGGTTAGTATTCTCTCTCCAAGAACTTTGGAATAAGCCCTCGACCAAGCCAAATGACAAGATTTTCTCATGTGTTAGTTTGAGCTATCCCGATGTCCCAAGGGAACTTACATGATCATCAAGAATAAAAATCATCATGCTACCAATGATGGTGTCACCAATTCCTATGATATGATTCAAGCCATTGCTCTCAACCATGTTACGAGCATGTTCCCCTATAAACAACACCCCTAATCCTCAATTTTATTAAATAAATAACATTAATTTTCATAAACCATTATCCTTAATCGAGATCTAAAATCATCTACCAAGGCCTCTACCATGACAAATTGACAACATTCATCCTATGAAATCATGGTATCATGCAAACAAATTTTGTTGATTTCATGCAAGTTAGGGCCACTCTCACGAGACTTGTAAGCAAATACATAATTTAGTTATGGATTTACTCCTTGACCCAAACTTTTATTAGGATTCACTCATTCATAAATGCTAACAAGCCTATGATATATATTTTAAATCTCATGAAACACAAAACAAAAATCAAGATTTAAACCAGGTTAATGCTCAACTTGCCATTTATAAATACCCTCTTCCTAATCATCAAGACAATAATGATAAGCCTAATCTTTCCAACAACAATGTTGAAAGTCTAATAGACCAAAATCCTATAGATAATGTGGTAAATATGACTAATATGTGAAAATTAGTTGCTTTCATTGATTCTAATCTAACCCACACACACCATACATCCCAAACATTCTATGTTATCCATGATTATTCTCCATCTCATATAATAGAGTTGGGGTAAGAGGACCTTATCTATTTCCAAAAACTAATTACAAAACCTCAATTGGATAACACCTCTCAAACTATTTATACAACTACCCCAACATCTACACCTATTGACAATATTGATCCAACTCACAATAAGATTAATTCAAATTAATCACTAGAAAAACCCAAAAACATTATCCTATCTAAAGATAGTCAATCATTTTAACCCCAAACTAAACCAACCATGTCTTATCAACACAAGTTGGAATGCACTTTCACTCCTCCCTCCCATGATCTCCTCCAACATTGCATGCCTCTATATAGAAGTCCCCCTATGGGTTATGATGAATGGGACCCTATCATGGAAATTATTAATCTCTTATCTCAAATACCCTTTCTTGAACTCATGGAAACTTATCCATGTCATCGTAACCGCTTGATGTAAATATTATTTGAAATGAAAATACCTTCTCCTCCACTAGTAGGACATGAATCTACCTTATCTAGGTCATAAGATAATATCTTATATCAATGCATAGAGATGTATATACACATTAATGAAACAATAGACACTTCTCTTTCCCTCAAATTACCTATTGTGTACATGATCCTAGATAATATTCTACTTCGTGTGAATGATCCTCCACTCTTTATAAGCATTTAAATCAGTGATATCTAAGTTACACATGCTTTGATTGATGAGGGTTCCTGTACTTGTGTCACCTCCCTCAACTTCATTAAATTTTTTGGATATTTTGAGTGTAATCTTAAATCCACATGTAGTACATGTGAAGGTTATGATAGAAGTAAAATGATTCCTTTAGGTTGTTTGTGGCTTCCTATTACCATCCCTCCTATCACTGTTCAATTAAAGGTTATGATATTCAAATTTACCCTTTCCTATAACATCTTGATTGGATGGCCTTGGACTCATTGCATGAGGGATGCCACCTCTTATGCTTGCCAATGTGTTAAGTCTCCCCATAATGGTTCTATCTATAGGATTTAAGGAGACATTAAC
The DNA here is from genome assembly GCA_037957365.1 of Torreya grandis. Classification (NCBI taxonomy): domain Eukaryota; kingdom Viridiplantae; phylum Streptophyta; class Pinopsida; order Cupressales; family Taxaceae; genus Torreya; species Torreya grandis. The sequence continues at coordinate 1,690,959 of JARHVA010002540.1, read as the reverse complement.
CCTTGGAATTTCAAACAAATCCAATAATGTAGTGTACTCAAAATTTTAACCCTTGAACCCTTACCGAGTGCTTTATTTAGAGAATCTTAATGTTTCAATTTTACCATAAACTCTACTCTAGGTTATCATGGTCACATCAAACTCATCAAGAGCATACCACATAACATCTTAGGCTCTAATGATGATGAGCCAGATGAGATCAACCTCAAGATCAAAACTTTAGATCTCTCTCCTCATCTCATTCAACATATTACACCATCTTTGAATCTACAATCCTATTATCCAGTTATCGATGATATACCTATGGTATTAACCAAAACCCAAAATTCATTTTGTCATGCCACTTCTAATGAAAATTTCATACCTACCCATACCATCAATGTTAATACACCTTATTATGATGATGGTTATAATTAAAATGATCCATTTTAGGACGTCTTGTCTAAGGTAGAGATATTGAGATTCTTTGTTATTATTCTTCCTTATTTCAGTCTTTCCATTCATCTTATCATATTCTCTCTTATATAGTTCCTAATTCTATTATTATTTCTCTTTGTCATATGATAAAGATGGAGGATTTGCATAACACACCTCTATTTTTCATAGAGATTCTTAGGATCACACTTATGTATCATGTTATGATAGGTCCCTATCACTTTGATAGATATCAAAATCCCTATAGCCTGATTCCCCTAGAGATTCTTGTTACCATCCTTAAGCCCTATGCACATCCTACTCCTCCCTTAGTTGATCCTAGCATGGAACCTTCTCCTACTTTACCTTTAGTTGAGCCTCATCCTATATCTAATTTTGCTTCTCCTTCAGATGAGCCTAGCCCAGTCTCTCCACGAACCCCACCTCCCCTTGGTGATGGTCTTCTTCCTTTAACACATCTTGATCCCCTACCTGTCAAATGGGACGATCAACCTTATTGTGATATTCAAAAAGTTTTAAGTCATTGGAATAGAGAATTATATTTATACCAATCTTCCCTAGCTTCTACTTTTACTCTTCACATTAGTAGAGCCACAAAGTCCACTAACAAGAATATATATTACTTCTATGGCATAGATAATCATTATTTTATCCATTTGTCAAAAACTTTGGAAATATATCAACACATTGTGTCTTACCCTTCCTTAGCCTATAAACAAAGCTATACCTCCTCCCAAGTTATTACCTGATCATATTTAAAAATTAGGAGGGGCATATTAACTTTGGCGCAAGTGTGGTACCCATCATATTGATCATTGCCACATCCTCTAACAACATATTTATGATCACCTTATGACCATTCATACACCCATTATTCCTCCTTCCATAGGTCACCACCATAAGAAAGATGTTCCTTCTTCCCCTATGGTTCCTCCATTGGAGGATCCTTCCCCACCCATGGTCCCTCATCCACTTGTGATTCCTTCCCCACACATTAATCCTCCTCCACTTATGGTTCCTTCTCTACCTGTGGCTTCTTTTTATCACACAGATACTACTCTTATTTCTCTTCTTGAGTATTTTATGCACAATAGCCCTCATTAACATGATCCTTTAGCTATACCTACATTTTTTAGAGGATAATTAATTAGAGGTATTTTCACATCTTTCATTGAAGATTGATGAGACTCTTGCTGTAGTTAGGATCTAACTTCTCAAAGATATATTAGATATTATGGATAATGTTTGTGTAAATATTTACCATAGTTTTTGAACATAGTATGGTGTTATTTCACTCTTCATTGTGATTTTGGATTGGACATGTGAACCACTTTTATTTGTATATTATATCATTTGAATGTGTCAAAATTTTATTCACTTATCTTTATATCTCAGAGTTCATTTCCTTTTATGGATGTCTTCGTATTTTCTCATGATGATTTTCTAACTTATCTCAATAACACAGATAAATATTATTGTGAATTGGTTATATAAACCTTAATCCCCTTAGTAATATTTCTTTACCATGTACTTAGTTAGAAAACAAGTCATTTTATTGTAATTCTATCTCATCGATCCACTTTGTATCTCCCTTTATTCCATTATTTCCTTTCACAAACTAAACATACACATGGTAAAAAATCGAGATAATATACTGGTTCATTGGTAAGACTAAGTGTTTAGTCAGTCATATCTTTGGATACTTAGCTTCTTTTAGCCAAATTCTAAAGATCATTTACGTGTATCACTTTTATCCCTCATGTTGGTTATTTTAAATCCATATGGAGGAGGAATATTAAAATCTATACAATTTAAAATCCAAATCATTTAAACAAAAGGCAATAATAGAAATGGCAACATACAAATTTCAAAAGTCAAATCACACTAAAAGATGTGATTCATAGCACATATCCTTTCTCTAATCAAAGATCAAAATCCATAGTTGGACTCATGATAGAGTCGAGGTCCATTGAGGTGCAGTAGGCCATTATATTAGAATGGATAAAAAAAATATTATAGTGCTACGTACTTTCTCACACAAGTACCCAATCCTTGTAGTAGACTAACGGATTTGTAATAGGTTCTGAGGAATGGGGAACATGTTATGAGAAGGTACGTCCATTTTAATTTATCTTATTCACAAAACCAACATGATTCAAACTTAGTATCTCACTTATTTGCCTATACATCTTTGTGCTTATTGTGAACAAGTATCCTTTGTATTTTGATGGTCACTAGCCACTTGGTGTATTTTTTTTTTTACTTAGTGTGCCTCATGTTTCCTAAGGTCTTATCATAGATTCCTATGTTATGATTTTTACACTGCATCTTTAATTTACAAAATTCCTAATATTTCTCCTTGAGAAATATTATTTTGTTAACTGATCGATCTCTGTAGGAGTTCCATTTGTGAGTTGTATTGTAAGACCATGGATAAGACTAGGCCTTCCTCACAAATTAACAAATTACAAACATACTCTTAAATTTTTTTCCACATATGTTTCCACCTCATTGGTGTTCCCTTTGTGAGTTGTAGTATAAGACCATGGATAGGACCAATCCTTCCTCATAAAACATTCCAATACCCAAGTCATAATGAAATTACCTAGGTAAAATTTGAGATAAGTAGTGATTGATTATGAGTTACACGTCATTACCATGATTCCCATATTGATATAGTATTTTTTATGCTTACTCCATTTATCTTTAACTTTTATCTTCTTACTTTTTGATTGCATATATGCTTACAACTATTTTATTAATTTTTTCATACTTCCCAACTTGAATTAGTGTGATCAATTTAATTTAATTTTTCTTTTATACTTGTCAACATGATTTAGAATGATTGTTTGACTTAATTGTTTTATTTTTATACCATTTGGTTTTCATGTTCCTTCCATTTTATTACATTATTTTCATACTTCCCAATGTGATATAGGGTGATTTTACTTTTTTCATCTTGGTGCAAATCTTTTACATGGTTTAAACACATTTGTTACCCTTTTACCATATTTAATTTATTATATTTAGTCATATTTTTTTATTAAACATTTACTAATGTGATATAGTGTGTCTTACATTTATTTTTTTATTAATATTTGATTTCCATGTCATTTTTGCCTTTTTATTTTTAACCATGCATGTGTATCACATGATGCTAGAAAATAAAACACACAACATATATTTTCCATAACATATACAACAAAATCTAAATACATGTGGTAGAAGTAAATACATCCATGCATCAACATCCATAACCAAGTACAACTCATGAGATCAAATACAAATGTCAAAATCAATATATATATATAATGTGTTTTATATAATACAAAGTACAAAATACAAAATAGATCCATCTCTAAGGATAGGATCCATCCTATCTATCACGTGGCCTAGCCATGCTACCCATAGATGCTTAGAACTATCCCCTTTGAATGACACACTGTAATGAGATAGTTTGGAATCTCAAACCTACTACATATACCTATAGATTATCCACTTGAGCTTTCACCTATTTGAGATAGATAGTGGTACCCATGTGTGCTAATATCTCCTGAGCTAAGGCCTACTATCCCTGTGTCTCTCCTTCTCCCATCCCTACCGATGGCTATAATCCATCCTCGCATGTATGTAATTGCCTTATAACCTCCCCCACTAGTATAAAATAGCCTACATGGGCTGGGGTAGATGGTAGCATAAGAACATATAGAGTGGTGGGGTAATATGGTACCATCACCCCATCCAAAATATCATGATGTGTGGCCACTATTAGGTCTCTCTATCTAACCTTATTCATCATCAGATCTATAAAACCAAAAACTAGATAAACATCAAATCCCATACATATCTCAAAATCTATTTATATAACATAAATAGAATATAAATAGAATATTATATCAAATATTCAATCAAAATTATAACATTTATCACTAGTGCTAGTGTCACTAACCACTATCTCTTTGTCTACTTGCTCGTTGAGCATGATCTCTAAATTTGCTCATCTATCGAGTGCCTCCTCTAGAGGTTACCTCTACACCAATGTAAATCCAAGAGTCACCACTCAATCAAGCCATGATCCTCTCATTAGAGGTGCCTCTATGGACCAAATGTGTCTTAGAGTGGCTATTGGGTCCTTTGATGATGCATCCTTGACTGTGCTAGCTTTTACCAATAATGCCTCCATCTACAATGTAGATGTGGTGGTTACTACTTATATTGTGGCTATGTTGAATATTATGTGCCTATATCCACATTTATAGTGTCTTCCCCTAATGAACCCACTACTACTTATTATCATGCTCAACCAATCCATGTTCTAGTATGCCACAACCTGATCACTAGTATCTTTATTGGTATTCCTCTTCTTCCTCTCCCCTTAGACTCTCTAGCATATTATGCTCAATAATCATGTAGTATTTAGAGGAGCCACAAGGTATGAAAGTCTAAAATATCCTTTTTAGTGGGCCACTAGATGTATTTTTACCCATGAGGTGTATTGGCTGGCCTGTGATCTTCACATGTGCCAATCTTGTAGCAATGGTTGACCAAATAAGCCATACAGTAGCAATGTGAGTCTATGTATGGCACATGATCTCTCCTCATGTGATAATATATAGATCTAGAATATGGGGAAAAACCTAAGATACATGGTCTTATCTTCATTACATGACCTAAGGTAACCTACCATTGACCACATGGGGTAACCCAATTGGCTGATACATGGGGAACCTCTCATACATCTTAGAATTTAGCAAAATAATATACCCCATGGACTTATACCCTATGGAAAAAAATACCATACATATCATGCATGATATGGACCTAGATGATAGCCCCAAAATCATAGAGTATTCCCTGATCTAGCATAGACTAACACAAGGCTATTGTATATAGTGGTACCTTATCGTACAACTTGTGACATAACACTCGCATTATCATAAGTCTTATCATTGCATTTTAGATGTCCAAAATAGATATAATATAGATATAAAATAAGCTCGACCTTAATATAGGTTATATCCTATCTGAGCATGTTTCCCACTAGGCCAATGCTCATCTCTCCTCTAGATCCTCCAGTGTGTTATTGATCACCAGTGTCCTTATAATAGGTAGTCCAAGAAATGCATGGACATCCTCCAATATGATACCCACCTCAATGTTATCCTCATCCACCACCTATCAAAAAGTTTTGGTAAACCATTCCCATGCTCTAAGGAACATGACAATTATATCAACAATTAATGGAATCTATTTCATTTCTATGTTGCCTCTGAAGCCCAGTAAGACTAGCCATGCTCTATCCACATCACTTAAATGATCTATTAGATATATAACCAAGATACATATATCTAGAGCCAATATCTCTAGCATCAATATAAAATATCAAATAAAAAAGGATGTATCAGATCTCCATCTCATTAATAATCAAAATACATTCTTAAAATGTTACAAATTAACCACTTAATCAGCTGGGTTGATTTAGTTTACCATGTTCTAGATTTTCCTATACAATCACCCCATTTAGTATTAAATCAACCATATTCTTTCTTTTAAATATTAAATCAACCTTTGTCCTTTTCAACTAGATCAACCCATTTGATACTAAGTAGGCCATCCTTTAGCTTTAGCATACTAAATCAGCCCTATAATACATAGTCAGACCCATTTAGTATACTATATCATCCCTCTTCCATAAATTTAATTAGCTCTCTATTACGTAGTCGGCCTTATCTTCCCTACCAACTAAGTTAACCCAGTACTACGAAGTCAACCACCCTTTAAAATACTAAATCGGTCCACTGCTACACATTTGACTACTTACTTTTTGCTTAACTTATAGACTAAGTCGACTAGGTTGACTTTGTTATTCCACATTAGTGAATTTTTGACCATTTAACATAAATGCCTTAGGCATTTATTAGGCTGACTTCTTCCTACCTAGTATCTCATTCTACCCCTAGTCTACCTTAAAATTTCCCAGGGTTAATTCTTGTGCCTAGATTTGGTCTACCAATCAATTTTATATATCTAGCTCAATTTCAAATAAAAATACTTAAAAATTTGAAATTCATAATTGATTACCTGTGTTACACTCATTGTGGCTATTATGTGTCCTTTCCATCTTAGTTGTCATCTCCTCATCATGATGGCTCTCTAGTCTCACACTAGATTTCTAACGTATCTATTTTTTAAGAATAATAACAATAACAAATGAATTATTTTTCACCCTATTTATATTTACTATTCAAAATTATTTCCCTTTCAAATATTTACCACCAGATTCCATCTTTTGACCATATCTTTGTTTCTACTAGCTCTTTTTCTAAATAATAAAATGTTCTATAATCCTGACATTGTAAAGAATATTTTCAAATGTTACATGTATATTTTGAAAAAAAAATTATTTTTCATTATTTTTCACTTATTTATATAGTTTCACTTAATGTTCCATATATTGGATACCTTCACATTTCTTGCATATTATTCTTTATCTATAGAAATAAGATAAGTAAAGGTATGTGTTTTTCAATTTTGTTCTTTCATTTATCTTATTTTATCCATACTGTAACTTATTTATCTTCAACATCATGTGTTGATATGTTCTTTTCCTAAAGCACAATGTTGTGTTACACCTATGTGACGCATGACGTGATTTGAGTGAGGCATATGTATACACATAATATTTTCAAACTTTTCTCAATTACTGATGCTTTCTCTCTTGCAAGAACTTGCTAAGTCTCAATCTATCTAAGCTCACTCCCTAAGGAATGCATCCGGAAAGGGGTGAGTAGAACATTAGTGCTTTGCAAGATTTTTTTCCCTATACTACCACATACTATCTACACAACCATCTCCTAAAAACACTCCCCTAAGCTTTACCTCCTCTTTTACACCCTCCTCTAGTAATTTTATGCCTTCATTAACCATTACCTAGACTAAAAACCTTTATAATTATTTACAATACACTATCATCCCCATTGACCCTATACTCTAATTGATAAAACTCATTTAGGGTCTAGGTCAGCCCCTGGCTGACCTAGACTAAAAACTAATTTTATTTTTTCAATAATGATATAGAGTTGATTGGGTCAACAAGAGAAAGTTTTAGGGTTATATCCATATATATATATATATATATATATACATTCATTTCCATCATTTAATAAGAGAATAATATACATATTATATTGTGCATTTGCTTATGCACCATTCTACTTGAGGATCATAGCTTAGGGTTTCAATACTTTCTTTGGATATATGATTTTATCTTGTGAAGAATAATTTTGGATGCATGGAGAGGTCGTACAACCTAGAGTTGACTTTTCCTTGTTATCCTTACATACCACAACAACCTCTTACAAAACACCTTGGCTAAGGGATAGATTGAGGCTCGATAGGTTCGTCTTCAAAAGTAACTATTCCTAACTTTGTTCCTCCTTTGTAAGAGTAGATAGATAAACATTTGTACTTCTCTCCCATGCATTATGATTTATTATACATTTAAATGAGTATATATCTTCTATGCATGTTTACTTTATATGTTTATTACACCCACTTTGTTCTACAAGCTTTGGTGAGTACTAGATTAGAATTTAATTTATTTGTCATATACTTAGTGAATATGAAAATACATGACCAAATTAGGGTTATTCCATAGTTTTGCTTTACTAGAGGCTTTAGAACCCTCCGTAGTGATTTTATTATGGTAGGATATCCCTTGGCTAGGTCTAGAGGATCCATCTTAGTCATGAACCTAGATATCTAATGTATCAGCAATAAGAAGTGTAAGTAGGATTTATCTTCTACAAATTAGGATTCATTTGTGGATCAGTTTCATTCCCCTTTTCATACATTTACCTCCTCTATAAATGTATCTAAATATGATCATCTCAAAATCCTTACTTAGAGCTAAGAGATCTTCAATTAGAGGTTTTATATGCCAAACTCAGATTTACCTCACATTTGTTGCATTTTATAACAATCTAATAATCCCTCTCCATAATTAATTTTTTCCATCCACAAGTATCATTAATTTTAATGCTTTTGAGTAGTGCCCAACCCTCTAAAAAATTATTAAAATTATTCCTTATATACATTACGAATACAATAAGAAGATTTCCTTATTAATCTCAAAAATAACCACCACCCATCATTGGGATAGGGTTTTCCTTTATTGCCCCATCAAAATTATAAATAAATTTACCTTCCTTTGGGGCTTCCAAGATACATGCTTCATTTGTAATTTATTATAAAATAGAGGTTCCAAGCTCCTTCTCAAATGGGAGGCCAAACCAATTCATTTTTTCCATAAGGAGTCAACCTTATTTTTATGCATCTTCAAGAAATAAATCTCCATAAGGTAGAAAATATCTTAATCCAAAGTGGGTTTATAGTAAACCTAAGGTCTTTGAGAATTCCTCTATTTTGATCCAATAACAAATTCTATAATATGATTGGAAGATCATAAGTCCATTAGATTTTTTTTTTAAAAGGCAATGAAAATAATGATTTCCAATAATCTCTCACTTTACATGTTGCTTGACATTTATGAAAAAGACTTGAGATATGGTTGCACTTTCATTTTCCCTAGCTAAACTCTCATACTCATTATGTATCTCCTTTTATACATACCTTTACCTTTTATTCCTCTCCCATTAGCAAAGTGCCATCTATGAACTAGAGATGATAAATTGCTTCTAGATTCAACCTTAAATTTAGCCTATGAATAAATCATACTCTTCTAGCCCCATTAATTTCATTTACCAAATATTTTTATATAATGATGATAAGGTAGGGGAAAATAGGCCCACATTTTATGATTCCTATAAAAGATTGAAAGTGATGAGTTGCCACACCATAATTAGGATTGAAAAGGTTGTGTTTGGAATATAATTTTAAACCCAAAGACTTCATTCAATAGGAAAAAACCCACTCCAAAATATGGTCATGAAATTTCCACTTCACCATGTCATAAGCATTCATCATATTCATTTTTATCATTATTATTTCCCTCTTGCTTCATGGGCTATAATAACTCCATATATAATTTTCTTTCGAAATACAAATGCACCTTGCTCCTCTAATGATATCAACTTATTTAGACATCTCTTTAGGCTATATTCCATCACCTTGGTAAAATACTTAAAAATTGAGTTTCACAAAGAAACCATTCTAAAGTATTCAAAATAATGGAACTCTTATTTCTTAGGAATCAAAGATAAGTTTTTAAAATTCCATTCTTAGAATATATTCTTTCATGGAATTCCTTGTAGCCACCACCTCCAATCCCATAGAATCCCTACATTTTAAGAATACACCCATTAGAAAGCCATCTGGACTTTGGGACATTATTTACCCTAGATTGAAAATAGATGCCTTAAACTCTTTGTTAAAGATGAATTCATAAATAATTATTATCCTCATCATGAATACAACAAGGGATGAATTGATCAAAAATTTACATCAAATGTTTAGTACTACAACCATCATTAGATGATAAATTATGAAAAGAGTGATAAAACTCTACACAAATCTCCTCTAAAGCCTATAGGTATTGGCCCTTAGGGATGATTATACTATGAATTTTATTTCTATTTCTCATGACAAGTGTTGATATTTTAAATTAATTTTTATTGTGGTCGTCTCCCCCATTTCATCCATTCCACAATAGACTTTTGATTCCAAAATATATATTCCTATTTTTGGATGTTTTTATATTCAATCAAAATATTTTCCTTCAATTCAAATAGATATTCAATTTAATGCCCTTTTTTGACATCCATCTACAACCTTTCAAGCACTATTTCCATATCCTCTTTTTAAAAAAAATATTTCCAATCTTATCTTCATTCCACTCCCTTGGTCTGATTTTAACTCCCTTCATTTTTTTTATTTTTTCTTAAAAATGAATAATTATAATCCTTTCAAAAGCATAGCTCACCATTGCTTTACTAACTATATTAATCCTAAATCCACAAACCACATCATTTCAAAATTTTAAATGAATACCTATGGGTTTTTTTATGTACATCTAGTATAAGGGAAATTGGTAGGTGAAATGATCCCAAAAATGGAATAGTATCAAATATAAATTTTATTTTATTCCTTAAAATTTTATAATTTACCAAAAGTCTATCTAGTCCATTCATGATTAAATGGTCCTCCATTTTTCCACTATTACAAGTAAATATAGGTGTAAATGGATCGAAATTAGTTAGTCCAACACTAAAAATTAATAATGAAATCATGTTGGAAAAAGATGTTGAATATGGACAACACTAACAACTAATTGTGAGAAAGGTGAGGCTCAAGCACCTATTGTGGCTAGCCATGATAATTTTTAGAGTTAGCAATATGACATATAAAGTACTCAAAACAACAAGCTTAAAACACTTAAAATAGTGGACGTAGAGATTTAGACACACACACACGCACACACACATGCGCGCGCGTGCGCACACACACACACACACACACACACACACACACACACACACACACACACACACACACACACACACACACATTCTAAAACTAGTACAATGACTGATTATAAATATTAATTCACTATAACTACAACTATTTCAAACACACACTATAAAAACTATAACTAGCTCAAACATCTAAAATTTGAATAAGAACTAGTATTTTGTCAAGAAAATAGAGTGGATAGATGACCATGTAGCCCACCATTTTTTAGTATCATTTAATATTGTCTGAAACCCTTTGGTTAATATTTAGATAATATCTTCTAGTTTTTGACCTATTATTTTTTATATTTTTTCATTAGATTTTTTTTTATTATTTTTTTAAGTAAATAGATTCTAAAAACTAGAAAAAATGGATAGACGATTGTGTGGCCCCTTTAACTACCTAATATATATGTGTGTGTGTAGAATTAGGGCTACTTTATGACCATAATTTGTTTTGCACTTAGATGAACAAAAAAAATTACATTAACATGTATATGCATTTATATTTACACCATGTGGTAGCCTAAAAATTTTATAATTATAAATCAACATAGTTTGTAACCTTAAAATAGTCCAAAAAATTATAAAAATTATATATTAGAAAAGATGAGAGTGTGCTCATCATCATGGTAATAATTTTTTGAATTTTCTTGTTGAAATTCCTAGTGTATCTGGTGATTGTTTTATATCAAAGCTCTCAAACTTGGTTATAGATTGACATGTCTAAGCCTTTGGCTAAAAAATCCATTTTATTTCCAAGCCAAAAGGCTTGGATTTTGAATTCAAACTTATAATGCATACATGTTATAATAATGTATACATGTCATAATAACACACTTCAATTATACCATAATGTGCACACATTATAATAATGGGTATAAATTATAATAACATATATGTGTTATACCATAATTTGTATGCATTATTCTCACTAGAGACAAAAAATTAATTTTCAATGAACTATTTTTACCCAATTTGAGAAATTTGTCCCCATGGACATTCTCTGTGCATTTTTGTAGTACTTATGAGTTGAGAACAAAAGCTATCAAGTATTTGTTCGGACCCCACCTTTGAAATGCTATCAATTGTCCAATAAGTGACATATCATGTCTGAGAAAGAGAAACAAGTTGAACAAAAAAACACTTGAGAAAATAAAAGAGGTGAGTAAAAAAAAGGTATAGATGAAATCATTTCATTTAAAACCAGCTACAAAAACTATCTATGATGACCTAAATGTTGTAGACAATGATACAGTTGATAATAATGAATTGAATAATGATGAAATTAAAAATGACCAATTCAATAATGATGGAATTTTTAATATGGAATTGAATAATGATGAAATTGATAATAATGAATTAGATAATGTTATAATCTCACATTCAAAGTATAGTATTTTTTATTTTGTTGATGATGACTACATGAATTTTTCCTTAACCCCCAACAATGAAGAAAATTTCATGGAAAGAAATAATTATGAAATTAAAAATGAATAAAATTTTGTGGAAGCATATTATGAGGAAAAAAAATGAATAAAATGCCATCCCACCACTAATCAATAAAAGTAATGATGATTTTAAAACACCCTCTCAAAAATTTCCACCAGTTACAATACCTTCAAGAATTGTGTAGAAAAGCTAAGTACTTAATTAAAGTCGATAAAAATATTTTAAAACCAATGCCTAACTACCATTTCAGAAGACTAACTCATGAACTTTGGGATATTTTCTTTCATAATTTGACTCATGATACTAAAATATGTTAATTGTTTATTTTTTTGATGAAATTGATTAAAATGAGACCTACCATATGCATGTTAGGGATAAGAACATCTAATATGGATGATGAAAACATATAACTTGTCGACAACTTACATGATGCATATCATATTGTAGGCCCTAAATCATGCAACTAAGACTATAATGATCCCTGACATATAATCAAAACTTGTGAAATAAGTATTCAAATAAGAAAAAAATGAATGATTTTAAAAATAATTTGAACACTTGATATAAATATAAAAACATTAATGAAAACAATTTGAAGATGCAAAAGACTTAATGAACCCAATACCAATGATCACTAGGCATTCTCTATTTGAATTGCATGAAAGAACAAGGCTATATACAAATCTTGGAAATAGTTACTTGCACAATTTTTGAAGGATAATACTAGAGTTTCACTCAATGCAAGAGATGTAGTTAAACTAAGAGTTGGTTCTTGTAATCGTGAATCACATCTGAAAAATTTCTTGGATATAACTCAAACAAAATTATAGTCCAAGTTTTTTAAAAAAAAACTACAAATTTATATTAGTCAAAGATATTTTGAGATGGACAAACCTTCTTATATATAAAAAATCACGCATGCTCCACTTCTTGTTGTAGGCAACATGTTGAGTTTATAATGCACTATGATGTTTTACACCATATTCATTGTAATTTGCATATTAACAAAAAAATTTAGGAGTGTGGCTTATAAGTTATATCAAAATCAGTTAGGGAATTTATTCCAACCTTTTTTGTGAAATACCAAATGGGTAGTTCTATTATAAAAGAACATGGCTGGATGGAAATTGTAACATTTATGGTCGATTGCCAAAATAAAAAAAATTATATCCATGAAGATGAAACAAGTGCAATTGGATAGGAATTAGTTGGTTTGAGAAAAAACAAATCTATAACTTATCAAGTAAAATATGGCAAAGAATCTAAAAGGTGTGTAATTATTAAAAAATAGATACACATTTCATAATTTATCATCAAATTCAAAGATAAATTTATTTATAAATGTACAAGGCATACACATAGGGATAGATGGTTGGATGAACATTTTAAGATAAGAAAGGACATATTCCCACTTGGTTTGATTATTTCAGTAGTTGAATTTGCTTAATATTACACATTCAAACCATAAATGGAAGTTCAGTCACAATATTACAACTCATCACAAGTTGCCATATTCATGCTTTTAACATTCATGCTTGAACCTTATAGTATCAAGCAATATCAAAAAATATTAATGGAATACCATTTTTATATCAATAATGATTGATCAAATTCTATGAGGTACATGCAAAATTATTTTGAGAAGTTATGTAGATAGTTGACTTGGAGGAACATTCATTTCAATCAGTATTACATTTGGTTATAAAATTACACATCATAATTCAAGAATACACATATGTTTTATTGGTTGAGTAGGATGCACATTACCACTAGTGTAGAACATATTTGGAGTTTCGCTGAGGATATCCATGGAAAATGGAAGCATGATGGTGCTAGATCATATGTAAATAGAGTTGTTTCAAGGGAGGATTTGAAATTTGAGAGGATGCTCATTTGACTAATACACAAATCATGGTTGAATGGTGTAATGAGAACATTTTCCATAGTGCTCAAGAAATTTTTAATATTTATAGACATTTTTGGTTAATGGAGGAAGAAATCTTGGAAAATTATGAAGATTTTATGACCATAACATATTCAAGTGAGCTCCACTCATTTCATAGGCCAAGTGCAGACTATTGGAATATTCATATGAGACACTTGGCATGTTTTTATTCTATAGGTATGGACTTTATTTGGAATACGTGTGAGTCATAAGAATGGGTGGATGACTAGAGTTATAGACTTATAATTCCAATCAACATATATCACGTTCCATGAGCATTGTATTTTATAGATATGGCATCATTATATGAATTTGACCATGTATCTGATCTAGTGCAATTAGGTAGAATATATTTCATTATGTACTATTTAATCCCATTATTTATCTTCATATAGTGTCATAGAACAATATTTTTTGTGATACAAGATATGTTTTTGTAGTTATTACAAATGAGGATAATGAAGAGGGGACAAATTACTACTTATGTTAGTGTGTAGAGGAAAATAAAAAAATAACTTACATAGTCATAGATGGAGAAAATATTGAGTATCCTACTAGGTCTGTAGTAGTCACTATAACTTGGATTCGATGATATCCAATCAAAAATGTATATATATGGTTATTTAAAGACTTTGAAACACACAAAAAGATACTGCACTATTTGTTAAGCATGAAATATAATGAGAGGGGGGGTGAATAAGTATATTAAATATCTTTTACTTAAATTGATTTTTTTCTTTAACCACTTAATCACACATTCAAGATATGCAATAAAATTGAAACAATATCATGCACCACGCAAAAGAGAGAGAGAGACACCATATTTTTACATTGAAACCCAAAGTGGGAAAAACCATGGAGAACAATCTCAAGTATATGAATGAGCACTGACTCAAATTATAAAGTTTGCAAGAAAATACTTGTAGGAGCACCAACCCCTTTGTCAAGCACCAACATAAGAAATATTTGTGTGCACCAACCCACATGTGCAATAACCCTTGTAAATATTTGTGAGCACCAACCAACAGGAGCTCCAACCCATCTTGTATATAAAACACAACTATCTCTCAATGTTTCTTACTCAACAAATGATATAAATCTACAATATCTCCTTATTTTCTCTCCTCTTTTCTTATATAAAATAATTACAAAACCATGCACTCTCTTTCATATTACAAAGGGCTTCTCAAGCCTTTATTTATAGCTTTCCAAATGACCTTTGACATTCATCTTTTGTGACCCTTCAATCCTCATGGAAAATGGCACCAAACTTGTATGACCCTTTGTATCCTTGCATTTGAAAAGTCACATGGTGACCCTTCATAAGCAAAAGCATCCTTTTCTCTTTTGTTTTTATCTTGGTGACTTTTCATATTCCTCAAAGTGTCCATTGAAAAATGTGTCATACCCTCTTTTGTCTTCACATGTTGACTCTTGGAATTCTTCAAGATGACTCTTCATGCGAAAATGCATCCCATTCCTTTTTTGTCTCTACCTTGTGACTCTTTGACTTCTCCATGGGCTCTCTTTTGATTTATATGCAACCAAAAATATATTCATTAATATTAAATAAATATTAACACACATTAGCCAAAATATGAATATTAAAAACACCATTAAATGTAATGGGGCCTTTATCACCAATGCTAGACCTTTCACATCAATGACAATATTTCCAACAATATCCCCCTTTGTCATTGATGGCAACCTCAAATTGAAATTGCCACATCTTGAAACCTATACTGCACATGTCAATTTGCATATACTACCATTTGAAAAATATATAGTAAATCACCCTTACTATAGAAACTTGTACCTATTTTTATACATATACCTATACATGTACCTATTTTTATTATTTCCCCCCTTTGACATCAATGGCAAAGGGCCTATCCTGGAGCTAACACTTAGATCCCCCTCAACTGATGATGACCCTCAATGGCCAGAAGTAAAAAAAAATACTCCCAACTTCTTCCACAAATACTCAAATGTGTCTTTTTATAGTGCCTTTGTGAAAATATCTACAATCTACTCTATAGTTCTGATATATTCTATCTTAACCTATTGATCTACAACTTGCTCTCTCATGAAGTGATATCTAATAGGAATATGTTTTGTTCTTAAATGAATCACTGGATTCTTATAAATATTAATAACACTTGTGTTTTCATAAAAAATATAAATAAGTTCATCATATTTTACCTTGATATCTTCCAAAGTTTTCTTCATCTAAAGCACTTGAGTACAACACAATACCACTGCAATATATTTTTCTTGAGTTGTAGAAAGTGATATTAAATTTTACTTTTTGCTTAACCATGATACAAAGCTATCATCAAAGAATAAATATCCTCTACTTATACTCTTTCTATCATCTAAGCAACCTACCCAATATAAATCTATATAAGCAACCAAAGTGAAATCTTTGCTTGTGGGATACCACAATCTATAATCCAATATCCCCTTGATATATCTAAATATTCTCTTCACCAACTAAACACGACTATCTTTTGGAGCTGACTAATATCTTGAAACCATACCTACTGCATGCATGATGTATGGCCTTGATGTTATCAAATATAAAAGACTACCAATCATAGATCTATACAAATATTGATCTATAATAGGTGAATCTTTATCCTTGCTCACCTTATTTTCTATACTCATTGGTTAGCCAACTGGTACACAATCCTCAAAACCAATTTTCTTGAACATTTCCTTAGCATATTTACTTTGAGATATGAAAATTCCTTTATCTGATGAAAATATTTGCAATCCTAAGAAAAATGACAATTCTCTAAGCATAAACATCTCAAATTCTTTTTGCATATTATTAAATTTTTTTATCATCTTTTCAATGTTTCCTCCAAAAATGATGTCATCAACATATACCACAACAATCAATAGAGATTACTATCAGTAAATCCTCTCTTGAAACCTTGATCCTACAGGTATTTATCAAGTCTTGCTTACCAAGCTTTGGGAGCTTACTTTAATCCATATAGTGCTTTCTTCAGTCTGCATACATAGCTACTAATATTTGAGAGAAGAAATCCCTCAAGCTACTCAATGTAGAGTTCTTCTTCTAGATTTTTATTTAGGAAGGTAGATTTGACATCGATCTGAAACACTTTGAAAATTTTAAACATTTCATATGCAAGAAACATTCTAATAGCCTCTAGCCTTGCCACTAGTGCAAAAGTTTCTTCAAAATCTATTCTTTCAATCTGACCATATCCTTTACATACTAATCTTACTTTATTCCTAGTCTCTTCTCCATTTTCATTCAACTTATTTCTATAAACCTATTTTGTTCCTATCACATTGTGATCTTTTGGTCTAGGCATTAATTCCCAAGTATCATTATTTTCTATCTGATTTAATTCTTCATCCATTGCCTTACCCTAATGCTTATCATGTCTAGTTTTTAAAAAAGTTCTAGGCTAAATTTTGTAAAATAAAAAGAAATTAACTTTCTCAGATTCACTTACCATCATTCTTCTAGTGTGAATTCCTTCATTTATGTCCCTAATTATGTCACTTTAATTATGATTTATTTGGACATATATGGATGGGGTTTTGGTGTCCTTTTTTTCCTTCTTCTCATCTTCATTTAATTCTTCAAAATTTTCCTCTTCAATGATTTCAATAATGTCTACTGGATCACTGATTCTTTGTGCTCCATCTTCTTCTGTTCTAACACTTGCACTTTCAACTATTTTCTTATTTCTTTTGTTATAACATTTATAATATTTAATTTTACAAGAATAACCAAGAAATATAACTTCATCTACTCTAGATTCAAACTTACCCAATTTTTCATTGGTTTTTTTTTTAAGCATCTGGTACTGAAAACTTTGAAATAATCAACTCTAGCCAGTTTGTCTTTTCATAGCTCATAAAGAGTCTTGTCACTGTTGACTCTAAATAATTTTCTATTTTGAATATGCACTATTGTACTAACTACCTCTCTCCAATATTTATCTGGTATCTTGGATTCATTTAGCATTATCCTCACCATCTCCTAAACTATTCTATTTATCTATTCAACTACTCCAATTTGCTATGGAGTTTTGGCTATTGAATAATGTCTCTTCATTCCATGGTCTTAACAAAACTCAATAAACTAATTTGATGTGAATTCTCCTCCTCAGTCTAATCTTAGGCACTTAATCTTTAAACTGGTTTCATTTTCAACTATTTTTTTAACTCTTTGAAATGTCTGAAAGCTTTTGATAAAAACATTACCCAAGTCATACATGAAAAATCATCAATAATTAATATGAAATATTTATCACTTTGAATACTTTGAGTTCTCATAGGTCCACACAATTTAGTGTGAACAAGCTCTAACATCTGAGCGGTCGAGTATTCTTTTTTTTTGAACCACCTTCTGGCCAACTTTCCATGTTGACAAGGTTCAAAAAATGTGTTGGATGGATTTTTAATCTTTGGAAGATTTCTAATTGCTTGATTCTTACTGATGTTGACAAGATTGTCAAAATTTATGTATCCCATTCTCCTATACCATAGCCAACTTTCTTTAATGTGACTGAAATAACATCTTTGATCTTTGATGTTTGATAACATATATAAATTATTATTTTTTATCTGAGCATCTACAACGAACACATCTGAATCTTTTCTCCTAATTTCACAACCTTCTACATAAAACTTTGCTATGTGCCCCTGATCACACATTTGACTTACACTCAAAATATTATGCTTAAGACCTACATATAAAACATTTTTAGTTTTATTTCTATCATTATCCAAACATAGTGTACCTTTTCTCATAATTTTGGTGGTAGTATTATCTCTTAATTTCAATGCACCACCATTGATCTTCTTTAAGGTTATGAATTTTCTCTTGTCTCCTATCATGTGCCTCAAACATCCACTATCAATGAACCATGGATTTTCTTCATTTCTTGCATCCAAAGCTGTCTGAACTAACATAGACTTTTCAGGTTGTTTCTTCTACCATGATCCTGTTTAAACTTTCTTCTTGATGAATGGAGTCTTGAAACTTTGGTCATTCTTGACTGACTTGAACACACTTACATAATACCGAGATATGTGTCTAAAGTTATTGCACTTTTAAAATATTATGGCCTCTTCATTAAAGCCTAATAGAGGAGCAAAAGAGTTCTAGCTTCTTCTTAACTCTACATGAGTTTCCTTCTCCTTATTTTTGAAATTGTTAGTTGTTTTTTGACATTCTATTTTCTTATGACCATATCCATTACAATAACAATAATAACCATAAAAATAAGACCTATTTGTGTATCTCTAACTTGATTTCCTTTTGTAGCTCTATTCTTTCTATCCTTCTTTGTTTGAGATGTCCTCTATATTCTTAATTTCTTCCCTTTTTATTTCCTCTTTTGTAAGAGATTCAACATAGCTCTTTCCTTTTTTTGTGTTAACCTTGTCTATGAAAGTAGTTGCCTCCTCTTTCTATTTTTCAAATCTGATACCTATCTTATCTAACATTGATCTTTGCTTTCTAATATTTTATTCAACATAATAGTGCTATTCTCAAATTTTAAATCATTGGCTGCTTTATCATTGATTGCTTTATTTTTTTCTCAAGATCTGCTTTTAAAGAAGCAATTTCAATAACATTCCTTTCACATTTTTCACTTAATTTTTGCAACTATGCCATTAGATCTTTTTCATTCTTCTTGAATTTTTCAAAGTGTGTTTGTAGATATTTAATTATTTCCTTTGCTCCTTTTCATTTTTCTTGATTTGGAGCTTCAATCTTTGATTATTCTTCTCAAGAGCTTTTAACTCTTTTAAGGGACAAATGAGTTCTCCTTCTAGATTCACTTTTACTTTATCTTGTTCTTCTTCTTGATCATCTATACTTTTGATTGTGGAGGTATCTTCATGTATGACCATGAATAAAATCTCTTCTTCTTGTGAATCACTGACTCTACTATTTTCGACTGAGCTAGGATCTTTAGAATACAAACTCTTCTTATCGAATCCATTCTTGAATTTTTATTTAAAATTCTTCTTGTATGTAGACTTTCTTTCTTCATTGTCACCATTACCCTTATCTGGGCACCTAGCTGTAAAATATCCAATCTTTCCATAATTAAAACATTTAAAAGGAAATTTTCCTTGATATTTACCTGTGCCCTTTTTTGGCTTGCAAATGAATAGAGCTCCATTATCATCTTCATCATCGCTAGAACTATCACTTGATTCTTGAATCTTAGCCTTCTCTTTTTTTGATGTCTTGAAAGTAACTTCTCTCTTCAAGGATTTCTCTTGTTCAGTCCACATCTCATAGGCCATAAGATTACCATGTAGATCATCCATCTTTAGCTTTGATAAATTCTTCATTTCCTCAATTGCTTAAACTTTTGCATCATATCTCAATGGTAGATATCTCAAAACTTTTTTTTACCATGATTGATTCTTCTAACTTTTCTCTAAGACTTTGAATTTGATTAACTATTTGATCAACCCACAAAAGGTAACTTACTATATTTTCTTCCTCTTCCATCTTCAAACTCTTAAACTATCTTTTGAGAGTTAAAGCTTAGCTTTCTAAACCTTTCCATCACCTTTGTAAATATTCCCAATCTTTACCCAAGTTTCATGAGCAGATTTAGATTTCATAACTTTAACAAATTTTGATTCACATAAACCACATAAAATAACATTTAAAGCTTTAGCATTATTTTCACTTGCCTTCTTTTTCGTCAAAGTAGTTACAAGTGTCTGAGGATCCTCATATTCCTCCACCACTACTTGCCAAATGTCAAATCTAAGAGCCATCAAATAAGTCCTCATCTTTGTGGTTGAAAAAGCATAATTTGTCTCATCAAACAAAGGTGTCTTATTTGTAGAAAATTTTTCATGTGATCCAGCCATCGTGCTTTCCCCGATCTACCTTTAAGATATAAAACTTTTACAAAAAGGAACCTGCTCTGATACCAATTGTCAAGCATTAAATATACCGAGAAGGGGGGTGAATTAGTATATTATATATCTTTTACTTAAACTAATTTATTTTCTTTAACCACTTAATCACACATTCATGATATGCAATAAAACTAAAATAATAAAATGCACCACAAAAGAGAGAAAGAGAGACACACTAGATTTTTATGTGAAAACTCAAAATGGGAAAAACCATGGAGAACAATCTCAAGTACATGAATGTGCACCAACTCAAATTACAAAGTTTTCAAGCACTAACTTGCAGGAGCACCAAGCCCTTAGCTGAGCACCAACATAACAACTATTTGTGAGCACCAACCCACAAGAGCACCAACCCCTCTTGTGTATAAAACATGATTGTCTCTCAATATTGCTTACTCAATAAATGATATAACTCTACAATATCTCTTGCTTTTCTCTCTTCTTTTCTTATATAAAATAATTACAAAACCATACACACTCTTGCATATTAAAAATAGATTATCAAGCCTTTATTTATATCTTTCCAAATGACCTTTGACATTCATCCTTTGTGACCCTTCAATCCTCATGAAAAATAGTGCCAAACTTGCATGACCCTTCATATCCTTACATTTTAAAAGTCGCAGGGTGACCCTTCATAAGCAAAAACATCCTTTTCTCTTTGGTCTTTATCTTGGTGACTTTTTATATTTCTCAAACTATCCCTTCATGGAAATATGGGCCAAACCCTCTTTTCTCTTCACATGGTGACTCTTGGAATTCCTCAAGATGACTCTTCATGTGAAAATGCATCGCATTACTCTTTTTTCTTTACCCCATGACTCTTTGACTTCTCCATGGGCCCTCTTTTGACTTATATTCAACCAAAAATATATTCATTAATAGTAAATAAATATTAACACGCATTAGCTAAGATATGAATATTAAAAACACCATCAAATGCAATGGGGCCTATATCACCAATGCTAGACCTTTGACATCAATGACAATATTTCCAACACTATTCAAATTTGGTTCTTGCAGTGAATATTGAATTGAAAAAATATCATGGGAGGACATTAAACAAGAATCTATGGAAAGTTCATGGGTTTGACCATGAATTTATTATTGATACTATAAATATTAGATTAGATCCTAGTAGTTTGATGAATTCATATGTGTATATATGTTGACTTCCATATATATATATATATAATCAAAATTTTACCAAATGTTTTTGATTTTGTAGGTAGTACATATAAATATCATTTTTAATTACTTACTAACAATTTTTTGTAGCTTAGTGGTGCCATATAAGCTTCCACATTCATGCACTTGGAACCGTTAATAAAGAATTTCATATTCTTGAAGCTAATAGAATCTTGATAAATGTACTTAGCATTTGTCTTTGAAATTAGGTTTCCTTGAAATAAGGCATAGAAAGAGCATCATGGTTGTTTGAAGTGTTTGATGTGGTCAAATGCCTTCATGAGTTGAACTATATTTGGGGATGGTGGTCTCATTGATTCCATTTTTATCTTAACTCACCATGTCCTTGCCTTTAATTCTTCACTTCTTATTCAACCAACTTGTTTTCATATCCCTTGAAATAGTTCCATTATTATAGGGTAGTTTGAAAGACCTTAAATACTTCTTTGACTCCATCAAATAACTATTTTCTTGGTATTGAGGCATATGGATAACATGATTAACATTATTGAAAGCATATTTCCTTAGATATCATGGTATAAATATCTCCCCATTAATAATTTATTACTTCTTACTTATATGTAACTGATTGTCGACTCCAAAGTTGTAACTCTTTCATTGCATTCAATAGCATCTTCATGATATTACATGATTTTTAATGTAGGATCCCAACTTATGGACATTCATCCACTTTGAGAATGGAAATAAAGTTTATGAATTGTTTTAAGTCGTATTACATCTCAAAATATGTTAAAAATGTCAAATTAGAGACCTTTTTCCTTGGATAGGCAAACTATCTCCTCTTGATTCTTGGCTTCACCAATCCACCTCATTAGTGTAGACAAGGTGTATAGTGTATAGATAAATATTTTTGTGATCCACATGATTTTTTACATCTAAAAAAATATATAATTTATATCTTGAATCATTCCAACCTCTCCCCTTGGGTCATTATCACTTTGCTTGCAAGAAGGTTCACTAGGTCACTAGCTTGCTTGGTACATCTTCCATGTCCATTAGAATATCTAATACCTTCACAAAGTGATTACTCGGTACTCAACCTAACTCATTTAGGTCTAGAAACAAGGCCATATTTGTGAATAGTCCTTTACAAATTAATTTTGATTGGATTTTAAGTATAGGTACCACTTTAAAAATATTAAATACATTATTTATCACTCCTAAATAAAATTTTAGATCATTTATATCTTTAGAACTTGACTTATAACATTTTTGGTTTGATTGCCCTTCATTTTTGCATGTGTAGGCCTGTGTTTTTTACTTTTATATATCCTAAAGTATATTAATAATATTAAGACACTTTAAAACTTTATGAAATTTCAATTAATACATTAAATATAAATTTCAAGTAATTTGGAGCTATAAAACCCATGTTATGGCCCTATTTGTGTAAACTAGGATTTACATGGCAACAAATAGACTAGTTTAGAATTTTTTTTATATATTGAGTTATGTAGGGTCTCAAGATATCATTATTTTTTACTGATATATGAAAAACACATATAAAACCTCCAATAATTTAATTTTATAGTTTAAATCAATAAAAATCACCATAATCATACAATCTCAGGCCTGTAGACCCTCTTTGTGGCTGTGTGCATGCTTTTAGGCTATGGAATTGACTTTAGAGGCCTAAATGTCATGACATGGATATTTTTATATTTATTAGGATTTTTTTAAGAATTTAATATGACCTTAAAAAATTATGAATCACCTTTAAGTTCTCCCAAAGACTCAAGATCTCCAACCATGCATAAACTTCTTGACAACTTTAACCTTTTCCACCTTGTGTACAGGCACGTGACTTATCATTTCACATTTTTTCATGGTAATAACTTGTTTAGAACATTATTTAGGGCTATACAATATATATAAATTTTTATAAATACCTTAACATGTTTGGATTAATCATAAACACCCAAACTTGTCCGTTTTCAACTGATTGTAGACTTCTTCATGTGAGCTCATATACATGACAAACCATCTTATAGGCCATCCCTATAGATGTTGAAAATTTGATAAGTTTTAGGTATTGGTAGTAAGATCAATATAGGATCTCCATTGTATCTTTATCATGTTTAAGATATTCTAAGCTTGGTATGCTCTGATATGAGTACTTTGTAATCTATTCTAGAATGGGTGGTGGGTTTGTCGATCTATGTGATGGGAGGCCAATAAAATGGTCCTAGATGTTATCCACCCATATGGACATGTTTTTATTTTCAGTTTGTAGTGAATAAGTACCATAAATAGAATTATCAAAGAACTAGAACTTTGACAACATTT
Source organism: Torreya grandis (assembly GCA_037957365.1). Classification (NCBI taxonomy): domain Eukaryota; kingdom Viridiplantae; phylum Streptophyta; class Pinopsida; order Cupressales; family Taxaceae; genus Torreya; species Torreya grandis. The sequence continues at coordinate 1,666,221 of JARHVA010002540.1, read as the reverse complement.
ATTGTTAGTGTTTTTGCCCTCCTGAACAGTAGTGAAAATGTATTTCTAGGTGGACTTGGATGTCAGGGTCATGGAAACACACGTAATTTACCTATATATATGTGATACAAGTGATATATTTTCACCTATAGATCCCATAGGTAAAAATACATGTTGAAGTTTGATAAGTTATCTCTTCACTGCCAAAAGTTGCATTTTAAGACCCATTACAACTTATACCACAAATTACTCTCGAAGGTTTGGCCAAAGTGATCCAAGGTGCAAGAATATTTTTTAGACACACATATGAGGGATATTATGGTTCATAAAAATTATTTATAGTTTATTTTCTATGCATGTCTGAAGTTAGGCTAAAATTATAGTTTTTCTTGTATTAGGAAGGGCATTCTTGAGGTCAAAATGGGTGGTGGGTTTGTCGCTTGGACATGACAAGAGGCCAAGAATGTTGTATTATAAATTATAAACCCATAAAAATATGTTTGGAGTGATAATTTACAACAAATAATCACTGGAAATGGAGTTCTCGATCAACAACTTGGACTTTGACAATGTTTGTTGTTAGTGTTTCCACCCTCTTGAATAGTATTGAAAATGTATTTCTAGGTAGAATTGGATGTATGGGTTATGGAAAAACATGTAATTCACCTATATAGATGTGATATAAGTGATATATTTTAACCTAGGGTTCGCAGAGGTAAAAATGCATGTTAGGGCTTGGGAAGTTGTCTCCTCACTACCAAAAAATTACATTTTAGGACTTGTTATTGTAACTTATGCCACAAATTTCTCTCAAAGGTTTAGAAAAAGTGATATAGTGTGAAATAAAATTTTTTAGACATGAAAATAAGGGATGTTATGATTCATATAAATTACTTATAGTTTATTTTATATGCATGTCTTAAGTTAGGCTAAAATTTTATATTTTTCTTGTATTGGTAAGAATATTCTTGAGGCCAGAATGGGTCATGGGTTTGCTGACCAAGCATGAAAAAGGCAAAGAACATGGTCCTAGATGTTATAAACCCATATATATGTGTTTTTAGTGCCATTTTGTAGTGAAGAAGTAATGGAAATAGAGTTATTGAACATTAACTCAAACTTGGACAACATTTATTGTCAGAGTTTCTACCCTCTTAAACAGTAGTGAAATTGTATTTTCGAGTGGACTTAGATGTAAAGGTCATGGAAAAACATGTAATTAGCCTATTTAGACATAATAAAAGTGATATATTTTCACCTTGGGGTCCCATGGGTAAAAATACCTATTGGAGCTTGATAAGTTGTCTCGTCACTACCAAAAAGTTACATTTTAGGACTCGTTACTACAACTTATACCATAAATTGCTCTCAAAGATTAGGAAAAAGTGATTTAGGATGAAACAAGAGTTTTTATACATGAGAATGATGGATCTTATGGTTCATCAAAATGACATGTTTTTTCTATGCATGTCTAAATTTTGGCTAAAATTTTGCATTTTTCTTGTATTGAGAAGGGCATTCTTGACACTAGAATAGGTGGTGGGTTTATCGATGGGCTTGACAAAAGGCCAAGAACATGTTACTGTATGTTATACACCCATCTTAATGTGTTGGTAGTACCAATTTACAACTAATAAACAACAAAAATTGAGTTATTGAACAAGAACTCAAAATTTGACAATATTTATTCTCAGTGTTTCTACCATCCTAAATAATATTGAGAATGTATTTGTAGGTGGACTTAGATGTCAGTGTCATATAAAAATGTATAATTTACCTATCTATGCATTCCCTAAGAGATATATTTTAACTTGGAGTCCTGGAGGTAAAAATGCCTATTGGATCTTGAGAAGTTGTCTCTTCAATGCCAAAAAGTTATATTTTAGGACCCATTACTACAACTTATTCCATGAATTACTATCAAAGGTTTGACTAAAGTGATCTAGGGTAAAAGAAGAGTTTTTAGGCATAGTAAGGAGGAATCAACAGTTCATTAAAATTAATTATAGTTTTTTTCATATTCATGTATGAATTTAGGCTAAACATTTACATTTTTATTGTATTGTAAAAGGAATTATTGAGGTTGGAATAGGTGGTGGGTTTGTCGACTAGGTGTGACAAGAGGCTAAAAATGTGGTCCTAGACTGTATCCACCCATCCGTACATGTTGGAAGTGATAGTTTTAAGTGAAGAAGCATTGAAAATATATTTATTTAATAACTTAAACTTTGATAACATTTGTTGTCAGTGTTTCCACCATCTTGAATATTAGTGTTTTGACCCTCCTGAATCATAGTGAATAGTCTCATTAGTCTCTAAGATACCAATATAAGTAGATATATAAGAGAGGATAAGAAGATCTAGTAAAGTCCATAAATAGTATTATTAGTGACCTAAATGGTTAAGCACTCAAATAAATTAAAGGCAATTTTTGTAAATAAATTGTTAAGGGTATGGGACTAGTTTCATGAATTGGTGATGAATTCTAAAATCAATTAATTCACTTATTCTCAATACATAAAAAACACTCTTTTAGGTTTGATTCTTAATGAGTTTATTTAAGTATCTTGGATTATATTATATTTAAATGAATATAAACTATAAATTAAGGTCTATATTGATTTCAAACAAATGATAAACCAATTTCCCTTGTTGGTTTCTTAGGAAATTAGATTTAATATCTTTAAACTCAGGTTTTAGGTTTTTTGGCCTAATTGGCTTGTAATAGGTCAAAATTAGTAATTGAATATTTTACACCATAATATCTACTTTATTAATGTCTTTAAAACATAATAAAGGTGATTTTATCTTTACACCAAGTTATATAACTCTAAAATAATGAGAACTCACTATGACCTTGATCACAAGTCCTTAAAAAATGAACACCTACAAATAGTTTTGACATAACATATAAGAATATGATAAATAAAAGGATGGTATTGAATTCAAAATATATGTTTTAGTTTTCAAACAATCTTATTGAATTGATAATAAAATTTTAGGTTGTTTGGTGGTTATGGCCTTTTAAGTGACCAAACTGTGAACTCAAGTTTACACAAAAAATGGGGAGGTTGAGACCAACAAAATAATTGTTCATATAGCTCTTTAGATGTTTCTTAAATTTAAAATACGTATTATGGTATTAAATTAATCCTTTAACATCTCTAATATCAAATTTTCTCCCATATAAAATTTTTCACATGGAATGCGACCATTGTATGCGACTACATGTGTAGAAAACAAAAAAAATGAGGGTTAAATGAGTTGAAATGAAATTATAGACTTTAAACTAATATATAAATGTATGAATCAAACTCAAATTGATGTAATATATTAAGAGACATATAATATAAAACTCAAGACCTCTATATTAAATCGATAAAATACTACAAAAGTTTATATAGCCTTCTTTTGCATAAGGTAGACCTATATATCACTATGCGTAACCCTGTTCATGAAGAAAATGAGTATTTTTATGCTTGGATTCATTCTTGTTCAAATCATCCCTATTTGTATCAATCATTATCAAGTTATTTAAGTACATAATAATCTTGGAATGAACCAAACTTGTTCAAGATACTCTCTTACTCATTGGTCTCAACATAGAAAATTGACTTCATAAGGATTATCAAGTGGTTACAATGCCTTTTATGTCCTTATAATATAACTATGACTGAAAAAAAACTTAAGATACCCATATCTATGCATTATACCTTACATAAAATTAATAATCTCATTAATTATAATATTTTCATATAATTACATAGATACATTTAAAAATTCAAATCACAAGTTTTGGAGGGAAACTCTCTAAAGACCCTAAAAGACCTAAGATACACTATTAATTCCTCAATAAAGTATCATTATGACCTAAAAAACTTACTAAGAATATTTTCATGACTGTACTTACACATGTTCAAGATGCACCTACATTAATTGGTGATAGATGTTTTGGGAGATTACCATCTAATGACAATCTCATACCTTTCATGCACTATCCTAGGATACTTTGACTTGTACCCTTTTTTATATTTACTTAGATTCACCATTAAATAATAATTTACACTCCATTATACCCATATTGATGATATATAGTCTAATACCACTCTAATTCTATCTTTGTAAACTCTTATACTTATGGTTATTTCTTAACCATTGTAAATCAACTTAGACTTACGTCCATTTTAGGTCTGCATTTCCATTATACTTGTCATCCAAGATCAATCTATTTAAAATATTAATGAATTTTATTATTTATATCAATAACTTAGGTTTACCTAACTTTTATCTCATTCATAAATTTGATCCTTCAGGTTGATCCCTTGGTTACCATAATTTGATGTCAAGAAGGATCTTGTAGTTCACTTAATCTTCTAGTGGATTTGCTTAGAAGTCTACCTCTTTAGACAATCTATAAATTTAACCCATTTATTATTAACTAAATCACCTCACAATTCTTATGACCAATAAAACATGACTTAGTCCTAAAATACCATTGTAGGATTGTGTGTAGGAATTTTAGGTCTTAATAAAGATGTTTATTGTTATATTTTCCTCTCAATATTCCACTTAATGACATACTTAATATATATATATATATATATATATATATATATATATATATATACCTATAAAGGTGATAAACCAATCTTTGTTCTATTGGTTTCTCAAAAGATTAACTTAATAACAACTATGCTCTTTTAGGTCAGTGTAGGCCTAACACTGCCTTCTTGAAGGAAGGTCTTGATTCAAATTCCAATTGATTTTGATTATTCATTCAAATCCTTTTTAGTGATCAAACAACCTTAGTAAACCTTAATATAAATTTTAGAACCAAAGAACAAGACAAAACAATTGAATTAATATGGGTGTAAATAAAATTAATGAATTAATGTTTGAGTTTGAAGAAATCTATTCCAAAGAAGATATATTTTGGAAATATAATCAAAGGGAGAATTAGTTAAATTAAGGACATAATAATCATTATTTTTCCATAATCTAGTGAAATAAAATTAAAACTAAAAAGTCATATAAAACTCATAGTGAAAAATCTTATTAGTAAGATTTTGCATATAATATGACCAATTATAATATTCCCACTATCACATGACTTTAAATAATATAAAATTATTAAAACACCTAAAATTATCAAATGAGGATCAATGGTCAAACATTAAACTTTATTGTTGATAATGGAAGTCAAAAAAATCTCATTTCTCATAAATTAGTCTTACAATAGAATAATAAAAGCCATAAAGGCTTACAAAATAAAAATGTAATATAATGTCAGATGAATTCCAAATAGGTATATGTACAATGTCAATAATACATAGATTATAATATAAGCATACCAAAAATGCATAAATTTCCATATAGGCATACAAAAAATTAAATCATGTAAGATGTGAGATAATCATCAAACAACCTCTATCTCTTTGCCTTCCTTGAAGAATACCTTCCTTAGGATGTTTTTCTTGTAGATGGAGATCCATGAAATGGCCTGCATTGATCTAGGGTCTGACTATGGGTCGTATGCTCATAGCTTAGTTGTAGTTGAACCTGTTAAAATACAAGTATTATTAGAAAATTAACATAAAATACATGCAACCAAGCTAATAAAATAATTTTAAAATAGAATAAAAAACATTCAAACATGCACTTTTTGCAATCTCATGGTCCCTCTCAATCTAATATTGATTCTTAATTGGGTTAGTGGTAGGTTAAACTACTTGAACATGTGTCCAAAATGAGGAAGAAACATGACATATTTCTCCACTGATCATCTAAATAGGACTATTATATGTCATGGGACAACCCTACATACACAATACATTCAAATAAGTTATATTTGTTAGGAAAGTATGTAGTAAAACTATTAAAAAACATCTATTTTATAATTCAAAATTAAAAGTTAATATGTACCTCTATGAGGGCTTATAGAGATGACATTACTGCAAAAATGCCTATGTCTGTCTCCACTCACAGTGATGGAGTAGTGTCTACTCGAGACATCAACTAAAAAAATAAGGACTCACTTAATTTTCTATAAAGTATCAAAGATATGTCAATTTTTTATCTTTTATTAAACCAAGAGTGTAAGATGTACTGAAAATTTTACCTATGTATATATAAAAGGTGTCATGCTAACATGGGTAGCTATAGTAGTGCATGGGCTAGTAGCTAGCTTTGTATCTATAAATAATGACTACATAAGATCAAATCCTATAAACATGTACCATGAGGATGAAGGCACTATCTCTTTTTAGAACATAAAAAATTACATATGTATTATTCATTTTCTATGCAAATTAATTGTTAGATTTTAAAATTTAAAATATAGATTAAATTTGACATGGCATTCATATAAAAGATATCTATTGTCACTTGAACTTGCACCAACTGAGGAGTGGACAAGTCTCTCCTCATTCAAGTGGCACAATAGAACCACCTTAGGGTTGTGGGTGACCCAAAGTTGAAGTGGATCTCTAGATTTGGGGCTAGTTCCCCTTGATGTACCACTATAAATAAATCCTACTACTAAATTTTTGGGGGATGAAAAGGGAGAAGGATAACTGAAAGTAAATATGCTCAAGGGGAGGTGATACACCAAATATTTTATATACTCACACCATTTAACATTCACTTGGAACCAAAAGAAACCTATATATACACTTCATTCAATGACAATTTTCTCTTCCACATCAATGTTTCAAGCATGGGGTCTTGAAGAGAGCCTAGTCTAGGAGGACTTAGACAATAGGCATTCTAGAACACTATTGAATAGACTACCCACTACACCTATAATCTACATTAGACACTTCTTGTTGACCTACAAAAGAGAGATTTCAAACTACACAAGGCACTAGGAAGGATAACATGTGAAGGTAAGGAGAACTACACTTTCACAAGACAAAAAACCATTACATAAACTTAGTAAAATATTGAATGACATGAAAAAAACTATCTTTATTATCTCAAGGCAAAAATTTGCTAGGGATTTTCCTTACCCAGGTGGAGAGATCCATACAACAAACAAAAGGCTAGAATTTATAGAAATTATGAGAGAAGAGAGAGAAAGGGAAGATCAAGAGTCACTAAGACACTTGTCAAGTAATGAAAAGGAGTTAAATTAGCATGGAATCTAGTATGAGATAGGTCTTGAAAGAGAATAAAGGACAAATGTCTCTCAAACTTATTTAACTCCTTCACATGTGGCATAGATTCCCTTGTGCTTGCATAAGAAACTACCCTCATCATTTTCCTTCACAAAACTACCTCATCACTACATAGGGTCAGCTCTGATGATGGATCTGAGTGGGAGGGGTTAAAAACAAGTCTCACATATATTAGATTAATTTCAAATAATCCTTGATAGTTCTAAATGACTCATACTCATGCACCTCTCACACTTGGCACCCAAAACCTTTCCAATTATGCAATATGATCCATGTATAAGGAGTGATGACACTTTTTAAGAGTGTCCATGTCATTAGGTTCATGAAACTAAGCTCAAAAATCTTCCCAATTCAAGTTTTACTAGTTTTCACTAAGTGTGCACTATTTGCTCACTAGATTGGTTGAGATGAAGAACATAGAAGACACACCTAGGGGTTTAGATACCTCAAACAGTGGTCATGGAGACTTAGAAAAAGTCTCAATCTAATTCCCAAAGGTGATTTTATGTTTTAGAACCTTCTCACACCTACAAAACACACAAATTGGTAAAAAAGAACCCTATTTTGTACCATCTGTACAAGTGTAATATAATTCAGTCACATAGAGAGGATCTTTTGGGAGTTTTATATCATCCCCAATTATTTTCATGGCCTTTCCACTTAATTTGGATACTTGATTTTTAATACCTCCTTCATTGGGTTTAAGAGAGGGTTTTATGAGGGTTTCTTGTCATTTTTGGTCTTAACATTTGTTAACAAATATTAGATGCTAGAGATACAAAAAAATTCCATTGAAGGCTTTTTGAATATCCCCTCCAACCTCTTGAAACATATTGATCCACCACACAAAGTTTTGGAGAAGATACAAGCATCTAAAGTTGACCATTCATGTTCCTTTTGGCATATCCTACATGGTTTTAAGTATATTCAAGCCAAGAAATGGTTTATTGATGAATCTTATGCAAAATTAAAGGATAAAATACCTCTGGTATGATCCCAAAAATGTGTCTCCAACTATTGGAAATTTCATCTAATGCTATAAATGTAAATGGCCCACCATTTGCCTTAGGCTTAAACCTTGTTTTCACAAGTCTGCCTTCAACCTAAGACTCAAAATGACCTTTTGATGTTTTAATTGCATATATATAGCTTAGACACATCAATTTTACCTCTAAAAACATGAATCAAATCATTATAATTCTTTGTCAATCTTGGGAATTAATATGATTCCCCCTTTTGGCCTCTTGGCCTTAACTCTACCTATTGGGTTTGACTGTAACCCTTATTGCCTAGGGCACCCTGTTTGACTTCAAATTTTCTATATAGGTTTCCTATGTTTATTAATATTTTTTTCAACTCCAGAAACCTTTTTTATCATTTACCAACCACTCTGGTTCATGTTTTGGTCACTTTATCCAAGTTTACAGGGTCTGTACAAGGGGAAAATACACTACCTATGAGATAAAATAGAGACATATTGTCTTATTTTTCCCACAAAAAAAACCATTATATTTTGTTCAAAAATTTCCAAAGGTACTATGTACAAAAATTCACCCTTTAACTCCAAGTTTTGATCCTTCAAAAGACATAAATCCCAAGACTGAGCTTACATAGGTAGACAATATATGTAGGTAGGGTATAAGGACTGTGTTTGAAGAAATTGGGAGTTATTTATTTTCCATATGATAATTTAAAAGGAATATATATTTTTATACTATTACATATAGTGCTTCCAATCTTTCTCCAACATCCTAGCCTCTCAAACCATCTCTAAACTCCTGGATTCACAAGACTAGGTTTATAAACTATCTAGACTGATAAAACCCTATTTAATGACACCTATATGTTCTTTTGGAATTTTATTGACCCTAAAGTTATTTATATGGATCATTCATGCCTTATATATCCTTACTAACATGGTATAGAGTCATGAATTCAATCTACAAGACTATTAGAACCTCACTTAAGACCCCTCTCATCTTACTATCTGAATGGATTGAGGACTTTAGTGAGGCTTAACTTTAGGATACCATCACCCATTTTAACACTTTCTTGATTTATGGTAATACATTTTTAGTTTATATAAAATCACATTATGTATATCCAAATATTACCCTTCCTTATGAGCCTCCAAGGCATTATCTTACATAACTTCCCATGCCACTATTTGAAATAGGGTGCTCTACTCATATCCTACCTATAGGTGTAAATCAAGGGTTTTACTCATTTTCATGGTGCCTATTAGGTTTTAGATCATCTTTTGGAGTTATACCAAAGTGTATATTTCACTTATACTTACCCCTTTTGTTTCATTTGAACTCAAACTATGCCTTTTCTTTGACTGGGACAATTCCTCCTATGACCCTACTGTAGGTGGAAATAAGGCTTAGCTAGAGTGGTTATAGTTAGAAAGAGGTCTCTTTAGATTCCTTCTTGAATCATCTAGCATTGGTATAGCTTAGAGTCACCTTGAATAGCCCAAAAACACTTAAAATATGCATAGACTACTAGTTCCTTAACTCACCTGTATAGCTAGGTGGAGATACCTATAGGTGTCAATTTCATTCCTGAAAGGAGTCTGTAGGTGATCTAAGAAGTGAACCAAGGTTCCATCTCAACCTCTGATTGATGGTTATAATCTCAGTTTGTCTCCCTATACTAGCCTAATCTTCTCCGATGCTTAGAAGTTCCATTCAATTGTTCCTTGAAGTGAATCCAAACCATTCCCTTCACAAATATGTAGACACCACTAAGATTTTTTAGTGTGTTTAGAGACATTTTTGAAGCTTTGTAAATCCACCTTCTCCTTGTCATTTTCTTCTCAAAATTGGCATAGACATTGTCTCATGATAGGATTTCAAGGTTTATCTATCTATTTGTCTTATAAAATCTTGAGAACATGTTTTAGGAAGTCCAAAAAATCTCTTGGAGCTTTATTTTGACAAAATAAGGACAAAAGGCCTGAGTTTATCCACTCATCATCATAAGTGTTCTATACCCTTACCATTCCAACTAACAAACCAAAAAGATTAGTCAATCTTCAAAAACATGTTATGACCCCAAAAATGATTATCCAATCACCCTTAATGATATTTTACCCTCTATCAAGGCCACCTATAGGTGTGCATATAACCATGAAGGCTGACAGTGATGGGAAACATAGACATTTGAGCATTGTTTTGACATTTTATAAATTCAATATATGTCTTAACACCTCCAAATATATCCTCATGTATTAAATCAGCTAAAATAATTCTCAATGATTTTATCTTAACATGTTAAACCTTCTTCATGGCACCTAAGGTAGCTATGGATGCAAAAGAGTAGTTTGTAAGCAAAAACAAGCCTAGGAGAGGTTTTTTTGACTATTTGAGAGTTCCAAAGCCAAAATAAGAATGGATAACCTATTTAAATTTATTATAAAACATGGAGAAACACCTTAAAATAACTAACTTGTCAAAACCAATTATAATAATTAAAAATTAGCTCAAAAAATAGACCCTTCAAGAATGGAAGTGCATAAAAATCTAGCTGAAGTCTTATCAATGATTCATAAAGGAAAAACCATGGAATCCAAAATTCCTACCATGTATTTTAATTATACTTATAATAATTTCAACTGCCAAAAGTATTCCTCTCAAATCCAACTATACAACCCACACCAAGCATTTGAAATTGACCTTTCTTGGCTTGCAAGGACAAGAAAGAAGAAACAAAAGAAAATAATGAATTTTTTGATGAAATATCTTCATACCATTCATTTAAAATATTTTATGGATGTGAATAGACACTATCCCATGTTTTTAGCTAAAGGTGAGCTTCACAACTTCGTACAAGTGCCATTAAGGGCCCAAAATCAAGGGAAAACTACCTCTTTCTACATGAAACTAATTAATTAAATAAATATGACAAATTCATAACATCTCCTGACCTCATACACATTTAAATTTATCTTTGTGACAAATATATATTGTTTAAAGTTTGTACAAGTCATTTAGTGAGCTAGAAATATGCCAAGATTACACTTTTTGCACATAAGACATGGTAAAGGACAAAATCAAGTCTTACAAACACATTAAAAAATATAAATGAAAAAATTAGGACATTTTAAATATAATTTTATCCTTTTACTAATTTTACCAAGCTTGAATTTGGTTAACTTTGGTTGACTAGACTAGCACAAGGAAGATAGGCTTAAAGCAAGGCCAGAGTAGGGATATATAAGGTATTTATACCAACATGAGACCATATTAGGCATATAATAACCTTTTAAAATTTTATAAACGTGTGGTTTGACCCAATTTTAATAAGTATACCTACATCCATGTAGTGGCTAATGACTGCACACCAAATGTGCATGCCAAAAAATATTCTCTCAAGAGTATATCATCCAACCCACTTAAGCACAAGAACCATCATCATCAGAAAGTCCAATACATATATCTCCACAAAATATATAAGGATGGGGTTAGGAATGCACACTAGGTGGTGTATCTCTAGCATCAGTCACTAAAAGTCTACTTATATGTTGAACGAGTGTATTTATAAGTGCACTAAGTATATATAAAATGTTGATCTCCATGACCTCCTTCACCATAGAGTGGATCTTAGGATGAAGTGAATTTTGGGTAGGGATCCTTTTAGGTTGACTATGTGTATGATGTGCACCTGGTCGATCATGTGTAGAGCCTTTTCCTCAACCCTAAAACTCACCATAATCAAAATAATTTAGAATCCCATTGAGGATAAACTCACAATAGATTTTCCTAAAAAAATACTAGAATCTCATGTTGTTACACTATGGATAATCAAAGACCATCCACCACCAGTCTTAGAAATTGGATTTTATCAAATTTTGTTGGCACCTATGCATTGGGAATTATTTATTAGTTATTAGAAATGGTGTAGTGGTGATTGGGTCAATGAATAAAGCAAAAATGTAAGATTTTGATATTTCTTTTTTTTACCTCATTTGATGATAATTTTTTAACATAATAATCCTTACAACTATCTTGATATGATGCCCATCTTTCAATTTGACTATTTATCGAGTCAACTTGATAAAATAATGACTCTAGGTTATTAGATAGATATGTGTGGAGGGTGTTGGTGGATGTGGGATCCCTTATTCTCTTGATTAATTGCTCATTTCAATTTTGTTTTCCACAATATGTGTAGCTATATACTCTTGGTTGCCTAGGGGATCTTATGGAATTGTAGGAGGGTTAGGTGAAGCATTAGATAAAGGATTACAAGGGTTATATGGAGGATTAGGAGGGTTAGGTGGAGTCTTAGGGGGATGGTTAGGGTCTCTTGTAGTGGATTGGTCTATTTAAAACAAATAATTTACAAATTAAACAATGTAAAATTCAAAAAAATGGTAAAATACAAGGTTAATAGGTGTAATTTATGATAATTAACCTCATCTATGTGGTGGTATCATGAAGTTTGAGATGTGTTCAGATTTTCAATGAAATTCTGGCCAATTTTGATCTCCTTAGATGAGAAAGATGATCAAGGAATAAAACTCAAGACTTAGAAACATGTGAAATGGGGAGTCCTCAGTCATGGGTTTTAAAAAACATCAAGTAATGTGTACATTTTATGGTAACACATTCATGTTATATAATGTGTATGTGTAACCATAACTCATACACATTATCATAACACATATGCATTATTATACAATGCGTACGCATTATGGCTTGGTAATTATTGAGCCAAATGTCAAATAATGTGTATGCATTATTCATATAATGCATATTCATATGAATTAATGGGTATGTCCACATAATTTTCCTCAAACTCCATGCACATACCCTCTATGTTATTATGATTTTTTTTTACCTATAAAATTCTTGGAGGCTTTCTTTTAACTTAGATTGATATCTCCTAACAATATCTAAATCTAGACTTTGCATCTTTGGATTTATATAGATGATATTTAGAATAATAATGTGCATCTTTAGAGCTATCCTATGGATCTCCAAAATTAGACTATGGATATGTGAAGTCAGGCTAGTGATATCGAAAGCTAGACTAGGGATCTTTGGAGGAAATTTGGGGATTTATAGAGCTATCATATGAACTATTAGAGCTGATGATGCTACATTTATGACCCATAACATCTCTCTTAAATTTATAAAAATTTATTTTGATAAGGGATTCATAAATATGTCAGAGAGTTTCTACTCAGACTTGAAAAACTTAAGCTCCATCACATATTTTTCCACTCATTCTCTAATAAAATGATACATAGTTGTAATATGTTTACTTCTGCCATGAAAAATGGGATTTTTTGATAATGAAATGGAGGATATGTTGTCATATAATATTTTTGATGCCCCTTGTTGGTCCTCATGCAAATATGATAGGATTCTTCCAATCCATATGCCCTAATTTTTTTTTTGAATCATTTTTATATACTCAGCTTCAATTGTGAAAAGTTAAAATTATTGGTTGCTTATTTAAATCCTATGAAGTGGATCCTAACCCAATGTAAAACATATATATAAATGTGTTATTTATATCATCAAGACTTCCAACCCAATCACTATCTGTTTATCCTCTAAACTAAAATTCATATTTTCTAGTATAAAAAATATCTTATCCTCTTGTTTGCTTTCCAATGTGTCTCTTTTGGTTTCTCCATGAATATAGAGATGAAAATAATTTCATACATGGTATCCAATCTATTTACATTAAATACATTAAACTTCCCACGAAACTCTTATATTGTGTGGGATCTACATTATTGTTTCAATATTCCTTGTGTAATTTCAAACTTTTTCACCTAGTATTGATACTGATTTTCTATCTAGCATCCTAAACCTCTCCAAAATATATTTTACATACATGGATTGGAAGATAAATATATCATCATTCATTTAATTAAATTATTTACCTAGAAAATACTTTAATAAACTAAATTAGTCATCTCAAACTATTTCTTCGTAGATGATTTAAACTCTTCTATGGATTGATTTACATTTTTGGTAAAGATTAGTTCATCTACATACAATAAAATAATCAAAATACCTTAATTTATCACCTTAATATATAGAGTGGGCTCACTGTCACTTTTTTAAAGCCATTACTCAACAAATATGAATTTATCCAGTTGTTTAACCCTAAATTGAGATGGATCAATAGAGTATAGAGTTAAGAATATATAAATGAATAATCACAAGAGTGATAAAAAATATATAGCAATAAAATTAATTTGTAAATTCAAATAAACAATATTCTAAATTTAAATGCTGAGATATGCTTAAAATATAATTTTTAACTATCGATTGATATTGTAACAAATTGAAAACAAGGGTACTTATCTGGTTTACTACACACATACATATCTAGGTTGAACAAGCTAGAAGTGGATTGGATATGGATTCTAAAATAATCGTTAGATTCAATAATTTTACATTTTATGGCCTTGGACACTTTCATTTTATCTATATAGTTTCATTGATACTATTGTCTAACTTAGACGCAAGTGTCTTGTATGAAATATAAATTAGATCTAAGTGCAACCACTTGAAACATTTTAGATTTTCTATCTCCTCCATTATAATGTGTTTAGATTTTGTGTACAAACTACCACTCTTTGTCAAATGATCAAACCCTAGCTCTTCACTTTTGGATTGACTATGGGGAAAATGGGTTAGTGGGCACAAAATGTCAATTTTCTCCAAGGACCCCTATATCAATGGACATTACCTACATAGCCAATAATCTAAAGTGGTCCTTAGATTTATATATTTATGTCATATGTATTGGCTTGTGTATGTATAAATATGCATTATGTAATGATCAAGTACATAGAGTTACCTAGTTTGTAACATGGCATGTGTGGATCATTGCGTGTTCTTTCAATAATTTAGACTTGTATATGGGTTATCCCTATAAATGGCATTGAAATAAGAGATAATAGAGATTTTTTTCTTACTTGAATGATATATTGGGTTCCTTTGGTATGTTTCCTTGTGATTTTTTAGGTTTATACTAGGTGAAGAATTAATAAAGGTTGATGTGTGTGTGTGTGTGTGTGTGTGTGTGTGTGTGTGTGTGTGTGTGTGTGTGTGTGTGTGTGTGTGTGTGTGTGTGTGTGTGTGTGTGTGTGTGTGTGTGTGTGTGTATGTATGTATGCATGCATGTATGTATGTGTGTGTCTACATATGTGTGTGTATGCATGCATGCATGTATGTATATGTATATGTGTATGTGTATATGTATATGCATATATATGTATGTATGTACATACATACATACCTACATACATACATATATACATACATACATACATACATACATCCCTTTTGGAAATATACCATGTTAAAACACATAGGCTGACCATAGGTATATTTTTTATTTTAAAATTTGATGATTTTACGGAACTAGACACTTTATTTGGCATAAGACACTAGTGTTGACATAGGTATTCGGTTGGGGTGCAAGTGTCTAGGAATTTGTAAAACATGTATAAGTGTAAAACTTGTAGAGGCTGATAATATGTAGATTATAGTCTTTTGAGCAGTCCAAAAATATTGGTCATCAGAATAACATATGGATAGACTAAGAGATAATAAATAGGCACAAGAGATAGTGGATATGAGCCTTTACACAAAAAATAATTATTATAACTAAAGGTTACATCTATGATAAGCACTTGTAAATTATACGAGACTATAGTGTTATATAATTTAGCTTTAGTGTCAACATTTACACCATATTTAACTTAGTAATGAAATTACTAGTTTAATGGAAAAGAAATGTGTACCTAATTGTGTATAACACACATTATCTTTACATGAGTCCCACTTGAGTGATTTTATATTGATTGACCTACAACCAAGATCATGTTATACTATATAATCATTGCATATATTCTAAAATTAAAATAATTTGAAATGCTTTAAAGTAAAGACGTCAAGGTTAGAAGTACACCTATGTATCAATGCAATGATCTTGCATTTTAGAAATTTGATTTGAAGAGATGCTTTATTGTGAATCTTTGGATTTGAGATTAAGACAATAGTAAAACCTAAAAGTGAAAAATATATATAAATATTGGAGGAATAATTTCCCCCAACTATGGAGAAAATGTGAGTTATCACCTGACAATTGATATTAGCTTAATTGTGTAACCCAATCATACTTATAACCTAGTGACCATGAGTGATCTAAGTTAACTCACACTCTAAATATCTTATGGGTATGTACTTTTATCACTCGATCCTATAAACTTGGTAAGATTGAGTGATCTAATCATCTCAATCTTGCCAAAATTTAACCAACTATTGTAGTGGATTGGCTCAATAAAAGTCCATCTTGGTGTACGCTAAATTCCATAAAGGTATTTGAAATATGAAATTTGATTTTATTTTACAATTTTAGGAGATACTTTACATGGCATATGCACCTCATATATGTCTCAATTTTAAATCTAGGTATAAAAATGGTACCAATATATAGAATGCTTCCACAAGTGTGTATATGAATCATATAATTGTGTAATTTATCCAATTTTGAAATTTTATAAGTGTGGAATACATGTTCCCATGACATGCCCATAATATAATTTGAAACTGAGAATTGGTATAGGTGTGGAGAACATAATTCCATAACATTACCCTCATTGTAATCTAAAAATAATGAGTGTTGAGTATGTATGGAATCCATTCATTTTTGGCATGCCCCCACTAAAATCTAAAATTGTTAATGTGTGGAAGTTGTGCCTTTTTGGCATGCACCCACTGAAATCTAAAACTATGAATGGTGTTGAATCCATACCTCTATTACATGCACCCACTCATATGTACCTACTTTTTAGGTGAGGGGAAGTAGAAACTTATAGTCACCTTACCTCAAAAGGATAAGATAATTGTATAATATGTGTATGAATCATGTAACATATAAGATTAACATGTCAAAGTAGATATAATAATGAGGTACATAATATGTGATCACAACAATTAATAATATGGATGATGTAAATCATAGCAATGTCCAAATAGTAATCATACATCACATCAACTATAAGATGAATGATGTGAATCATGGAAAAGTCTAAATAGTAATAGTACAATTTCAATAAGAAATCAAGTAAACACATAAGAGAACTCAAAATTAAATCAAAATACAATGATCCATGAAAAACTCAAGAAAAGGGCATATTCAAATGTTGAAGAATCTAATTGACATGGCTTAGCTAAATGTCCACAAATCAAAAAAGGATATATTCAAATGTCAACACAAAACAAACTATGACATATGAAAATTTCATAATAGGAAACATAGACACAGGAGCCATAATCAATGGGACATATTCACATGATTGAACAAGAAATAAAATACAAGATAAAGCACCCAGGAAGTGCATAAATGGAAATCTTGGAACATAAGCAACCAACATCAACATATCATGCTAGTAACTGGATATATGTATTATTAAAAATGTTAAGTACATAACATATCAAGTAGATTATAAAAGATATAAATAGGGATAAAGGCACATGTAAGCATATAATCTCAATCATGATAATGGAAAATGATCTATAATAATGTAACATGGTTGTATCATGATCAAATAAGTGGATGGCCCCAATGTATAAATGACATGAGTAGAGGGAAGTCCCAATGTCTGAAAGTGCATAGGTAACGTTCCTAAGTATGCCTATATCACACTCAAAAGATGTGTGAAACATGTGTATACAAAGATATATGATATGTGATCTACCAACATGTAACCAATAACATATATGTTAAGGATATAATATAACATGTAAAAGGTAAAAATATTTTTGGATTTTTGGATTTTGTCATTTTTTTTGTGTTTTTGAAATATTTTATGTGTTCAACCTTAAGTTAGATAATTTGCATTGTTTGTCTCATGGTTAGATATGTGAAAATGGTGTATGGCTTGTTACTCCTCATGATTTACATATGAAGTATAAGGGCCATTACCATCATGTGGAATATGTATCAATTTATCCTCATGAGAAAAGGAGATACCTTGCTAATTTTGGTTGATTTTTATCTCCATCTGGTATAACCAAAGGGCTCCTAATGTTAATGCATATTGATATTTTTATGTAATAACCATAACCCTTATTTTTATCACTTTAATACCATGAGAAATTGGTATTATTATGTTTCTTAAGGATTATTTCCAACTTCTTCTATTTTGTAAGTCTTTGAGATCAAATCCAAGTTGTTGCAACTATCTGATATTAAAAGTGGTTTTTGTTTATGTAATATCAACATGATTATGCCTATAATTAAGTTTTTTCACCAAATATTTCACCCTAGAGGAGGTTTTTCAAGCCTAATATAATATTTTGGCAACATTGGAATACTTCCAGGCATGTGGGTTTACCTATAATAGATGTAGACCTCTAGGTTTAAGGGCTAGCTCCCTGAATTTGACTTGATTTGCTTATCACCTATACTACTGATTGCTTATGGGAAAAGGGAAAAAATTATGAATGAAATAAAACTAATCTAATGGGGTGAAACACTAGAATAATTTCCATAAGACCATCATACTTATTTCACGAAGAAACAAGACCTACAACACTAGCTTCAAAGTCCTAAATTGCTCTGACTTTAGTATTTCAATATGGAAAAGATATGCAAGAGGGATATATAAAGGTAAGCAAACCATAGATTATTTTTAGAAAATAAGTATAATTTTACACTTGAAAACACTTCATATGACCTGATAGAGTGGAATAACTTGCATCAATCATGGAAGGATTGAGAGAAAGCAAGGATAGATGAATATCTCTTAACTATTCACTATACATCTCTTCAAACACTTTGAAAAGATGATATATAAAATCAAAAAATATTATATTTATTTTTTAAATTCAAAATTTTAATGTCAAAACTGGTAGGGCTTTGCCATACATGGAGTGGAATTAGTCTATAAGAGCCAAAATGGCTACTACTTATAGAAATTGAGAGAGGAGAGAGAAGAGAATGAAGTCCAAGAGTCAAAAACACACTTGTAAATCTCAGATAAGGAGTTAAATATGCATGATAAAGGAGTATTTAATATACCATTCAAGATATACTTGGACAAATGTCCTTTAAATCATGAAACTACTTAAATGTGGCATAAGATTTTTCATTTGCTTGCCTAGAAACTGCCTTCATCATTTGACCCTCCATGAGTTTTGAAAAATAGAATAGGGACATATGAGATTATTTCAATAAGAAGGGGGGGTCATAAAAAATCCCAAACATGCATTGGTTTCATCCCTAATCATTGAAATTTATTGGACATGAGTTATCACTGCCTGTAGTCATAATCACCCTGCTTTCACTCACCCTTCACACTTGACACCAAAAAGGTCTTAAATTTTCAAAAATAGTATATAAAAAGTAGTGTATGACACTTTTCAAAGGTCATCATGTCTCTAGATTCATTAGGAAGACCTTAAAATGCCTCCCACTTAGAGTTTTCAACTTCTCACTTGGTGATCATTCCTTGTTCATTATGGCAATTTGGACTAGTTGAGATGAAGATGGTAGAAGAGGCACCTTTGAGATTTTATAAATAAAAAAATTATTACTAGAGGTTATAATAGGTCCCATAATAAATACAAAAGTGATTATCATCTTTTAAAACCCTTTTGTACCTACTCAACACACAAAACTATCAAGAAGAGCCATTTTTCACCCTATTTGTATAAGTAGGGTACAACTCAAATTGATGAGAAGGAGACCTAGGGATTCCTCTATAATTTCCAATAATCTCATAAGTCATTTTATCCCTCATAGATACCTTTACTTCTTCATATTTCCAATCGGGTCATTATCAAGGGTTTTAGAGTGTTTAGAGTGGTTTTGACCTCTAAGCATTGTTCATGAAATTGTGACATCCAAATCCTAAACAAATTTCACTATTTTTTTTCAAGACCTCCTTAGGCATACCTAGTTCCTCAAAATCCCATGTTATGTGTCCATACACATATGAACTTCTAAAATTATCTTCTCAAGTTTCTTTCTTCATTATATACAAGCTTGAGTTGGTTTGAACCAAAATTTGGCTTCTTTGTGGTCTCCTTTGCAATATGAAGGCTCTCAAACACATTATAACTCCAAAAAAAGGTTTTATAATGTTTTTGAATGTTCCTATAGTGTTATAAATGACATTATACCTTTAAATGGGTAGTAGGGATAGTGTAGACCTAAAGGTCTTGATTGCGTTTCTTTTTTTAAGAGTACTTTATATAAATTCTAGCACTATAAAGTCTTCCCTTTGTTAATTTATGCCTAATACAGCTCATTACATATATTTTAAACACTTTGAATATTTTTTGTTACCTTTATTTCATCATTGACCTACTAACCTATAGAGTTTTCACCTTGGGAGTGCCCTCTATCTAAGACATAATAAAGGGCACTTCCCTTATTGCCTCAAAAAATAAGGTGGTATGAGGGGATTATATAAGTTTTGGGGATTTTTTAAACCTATTTTCATGACTTTATCACATAAATTACCATTCTAAATCTCATAAAACCTCAGGAAAACTTATAGCATGATGAATGTGGCTTGTGTAGGGTTAATGAGTTTAGTTGTAGGTTGCATGTGGAACCCCTCCCTACTCTATTTCTAGTCTATAAGAATAAGGTTAAGTGCATATCACCAATATGGAGTTATTATTATCATATTGATCATCAAATCCTTGTCAAATCTCTTCAATGTATACCTTGTATTTGATATGCTTAGTTATAGTCAACTATGACATTATTGCCTTGCTTAGGATGTGATACCTTTAGGTGAAATTTGCATTTTAGACCTTGTGTTATTGTTCTATCATCTCATTAAATTCATCAATATAATCCTAAATTAATTTTTATGCATTCATACCATGGTCATGCTATGCCAAAACTAATAACACCATGTTCTAGCTCACTGCTAACCGTAGTCAACTATAATTTACCATTATTAGGGTAACAAAGGTCATGTAGGTTACATTTCATCTCTTAGAAACCTGTGTTTCACACCCCATGACCATTTTTATATCTTGGAATCAACTTCATATTCATGTATTTCAATTTTGCATGTTTAATCATCAAGGTTCATCTTTTAAGGTTGTAGGTACCTATAGTCAAGTTGTAGGTTAAACTTTTGAATGTAAGGGTACACTTGTAGGTGTTGATATGGGTTAATACCTTACATTAAATATTTATTAATGACCTTTGAACCACAAATTTCTTTCCTACTTAAAAATACCTACCATGGAGACATGATCCTACCTTTCTATCTTTAGATACTGAGGTCACTTTTAACTCAAGTACTGTAGTAAACACTAAAATCCTATAGTAGAGAATTACATGAATTAGAAACCTTATAACATCATCTTTCTTTGCCCAATGCCCATATTATTTTTCAAGGTATCACCTCTATATGAGGGCTATAAGAGATGATCTTTCAAACTCATCTAGGTTTCATGTTACCTTATTATATGATAGTGCCAAAAGTTGTCAAGGCTCTATTTTGGAGATTTTAAGGAAACTAGTCCCTAAAATCCATTCTCCATTTTGAACATGGATTTCAAGCCTACCTTCCTCTCAAAAATCTCAAACATGGTTGTCAAGGTGCCTTCAACATTTTAAGACATCAATAAAGGTCTCAAAACATGTTCAAACATCTTTGTGCAACATTTTCAAGTCTCTATGGGAGTGATTTGGAGGTGGACACTTCATTATATGGGGCAATGAGTGTTAATATGGGCTATATGCATGGAATATGGACTTATGGTTAATATTGGACCTTATAAGTTTCTCAAAATGAATAATTTCAACCATAAATAAATTGAGACTAGATAATTGCTTTATTTTAACATGATTAACCTTCTTGAGGGCACTTGTAGGTGCACATTCAATGATATAAGACTGTGTGTATTAGAGAACTCACTGTCACCCACCATCACATGTCATTAGAGTGACTTATATTTATTTTTATTATTCAATAGTGTGTCTAAAAACTTGAAAAAACTTCATTACCTCTCAATGAAAATTCTCACACTTAAAAACATCTCACATAGTTGACTGTGTATGAGAGTCATATAAGAAAATCTAACTATGTTGGAGGTTGACTAAAACTCTATTGATCATCTCCTTTGAGACTGAGATTATAATGATAGGTGTATTCTATGACATGGTAAATATTAAATTCAAAATATCACCATATTATGACACCACTACAAGGACATGAAAACTATGTAAAGGGTGAAAACTTGTTTGTAACATAGCAAGGTGCTCTTCGTTAAAAATTAAGATGTTATGATCACAAATTCATATTGAATAATGAATAAAAATATGTGAAACATGAGATAATTAGTTCCACCTTATTTGAAATCTAATTTACCAACTTGATTATATGGACAAACTCAAACAAAAGTAAAACTTGTAGGGTGTGGGGATTAATAAGAAAAATGAGACAATCAACTTCTTAAGAATGATTAATGAATTAAAAGTAACCATTATTATAATTACTACCATGAATGTGAATAAAACCAAGTGTAATATCTACCACCAAGAGCATTTGCCCTGGAACTTCTTCTACTTGCCATACCATCAGAAGACCTATTGACCTGTTTGTATGCCTAGTGGAGCATTGGAGAAGAGAAATGGTTTTGGTTCATTTTTGGCACTTTAAAAGAAGATAAAGTGTGTAAATAAAATCAAGGAATCTGAAATGTCACTGATGATGTTTCCACATGTGCCATACTCCTCCATAGGTCATACAACTTCTAAAACTCATTTTCTTTCAACTATTTTCTTTGTTTCACTTAACACCTAAAAGTTTTTCAGTTAGTAATAACAATTAATAATAGGGTGTGACATATTTTAAATTTAATGGATGTTTATAAAACTTGGACACATTGTAAAATTTTACCACCTTCATTTATGACCCAAATATGACCCCTAAGTGACATAAAATGACACAGACTAAATTGGACTATGAAAAAGATAATAACATATTAAATCACATCAAAATGTATGTGAAACACCCTATAAATTTCTAATATACCCATATATCAAGATTTGGACTATAGGGGGTTGACCTATTTTAACTTGTGGCTAAAATACTCAACATTCTTGATGATTTCCTAGGGGTGGTATGCTTTCTATACCAAGAACAGTAGTCTCATCCTATCCATTGGGCCATGGAGTCACCTATCCATAAGTTTGACACTAATTTTTCCCTTGAAACCACACCAAACAAAAAGGAAGGACACACACAATAGACACACCAAAGGGAAACAACATATGTTCTCAAGAACCCTTATGAAACATAACACACCAACTGAAACAAAAACACACACATAATATAATATTTACAAAACCTCACTCTTAAGGTTAAACATCTTACCATACTTGAAATAGGTTCAAATATGGTTCCTCTTGCATCTTTATCACAACATGAAGGTAGTCTAGAATGTGAAGAATGTTCATCATCAACCACTTGAATGTGTAGATGATCAAGAAGATTACCATCTTTAGATATCCTCATATCTACAAGTAGACTATTTAGAAACTTCATTACTATTATTTTATTCTCTCCAAAAACCTTGATTTGGGATGTAATTTGATTGATATTTATCATATTTGATCTACACTCCTTAAATTATAGAATAGGAGTGATGACAATTGCCTCAATATTTTAATCATATTGGTATGATGTACTTGATGTGTATGATCAAAATTTCCTTTTCATCATTTTACAATACATCTAAATGTGGATGTACTTCAAATAGAGCTCTTGACTATTCTTTAAGCACAATAAAGTCTGCCTTGGACTCATGAGACTCCTATTTCATTACAGACTCTTGGACAATAGATTGATGTTCATCTTCATTCATAGCATGACACTTATTTTTATGCTTGATCAAACACTCAACAATATATTCATTATTTTCATCAAAAATCTTGACATCATATATACAATTATTTAGAGGAGAAGGGATCTTACCCAACTGGTCAAACTCTTGACATATGGCATTAAAACATTACCACAAGTCATCTTCCTCTTCCTCATGAATATCATCAAGGGAAAATTTATAAATTATAGGTATAAATACATCATTCATCTCACAATAGTGATCAATTAGGTTCTTCAATCTATTCTCATCATATACATGGATTAAGTAATTACTCTTAGCATCTTGTGAGAAAGAATGCTCAACACTTACCTCATCTCCCTCAAATGATCCTTTATTGATGATATAGGTGCCAAGGTCATTTTGATGAAAGTATGTATAAGGATCATACTAAAAATCATCTAAACCATACTCATCTTGAAAAAAATCAGCTACACCTTCAAGATTGGAAGAATCACACTTGTCCACATTATACTCCTCCTTCTCATTGATAACACAATTCAAGTTAGAGCTTGCTTCAACATAAGGTTCAATGTGAAACCTTAAAATAGGCTAAGTTATTATGGTCACCTTGGTTTCATGTCTTATTATAAAGGCCAAGAAGGACTATTCCACTCAAAGGTATCCACCTATCTTGGCTATAAAATATCTTGAAAGGTAGATTGCAAAGTGAGCAAGAAGATCAACAATAACAATGTCTTAGAGGATGGGGAAACTAGCACAGTTATGGAGAAAAAACTTCAACCCTTTGATCAGACCTATTGTCTTGGTATGTGTAGCATCTAAATAAAACACCTCTTTTATATTTGGTTCATACTTGAGGCCCAACTTATCAACTATAACTTTGGGCATGACTAATGTAGAAGCACCACTATCAAATTTTCTATTGTGGACAAATTTGTCACCCATAATGAGAGTGAGGTAGAAATGTGGAGGATTCTAATATTTAGTAGATGGTTCCATAATGTTGTTAGGATAATTTTTAAGACAAACATGACCATGAATTTGAATTTAAGATGAAGGACTAGTAGGAATAGTGGACAACTATTTTAGCAAGAGTTCTTTTTGGCTAGGTATATGAAGGACATCCCAAAGGGAAATGGATACTTTAGCATTTTTCAATGAATCCACAATGTTTAGAGCAAAAATGATTACCTTCTCTTGAGTCCTTAGAGGAAAATAAATTGTTGAATCTTGAGGAATAGAAGCACCTTGACCAGGTCTTACCACATACTGATTTGGATAAGGTGCAGGAGTGTTTGGGACGGCCATGCTTGCATCCATGCCTTACTGCCTTATAGGAGGATTAGACGAGCTTGTAGGTACAGTATTTTTACCTCATAAATATTTTATCTTAGATTTAGTGTTTTATACAATAGAATTTCCTTGGTTGAGTACAAAAGTATCTTCCTCCAAGAATTTGGTGAAGCTTTCTCCTTAGGGTTACCAACCTTCACTTACTTGCATCAAGAATTCATCTTTAGCTAATAGGAGAGGAGTGACTCCTCCTTGAGAAAATAGAGATTGGTATCCACCCTCATTAGCATACATGAATTGGCCTTTTTTACAATATTCTACTTGCACTAAGTTTTTATGCACTCGTACCATCTCTCTTGTGTTGGTGGTGGAAGTAGGATTGTACACATTGCTAGGCTTGTTGAAGTTAGGTTTCCTTTGACCCCTTCCTCTCCCATATTTTTGACCATATTTCTACTGATAGGGATAAGTATTTTAATTATCACCTTGTTGCATATTGTATTTCCTAAGCTGAGATATTAGCATTTGAATTTATGCATATATATCCATGGCATTATTTGACTTCTTAAGAGAAACTCTAGGCTTGGTGTTGGTATTAAAAACTTAGGCCACACTTGGAGTATTACAAGGGATATTAGGTATCAGAGGCATAAAAACCTTAGGAGGAAACTTTAATAATTGAATGAGGAAATTATTAGATCTAATGGAAAGTTAATATGGTTTGGGAAGAGTAAAACCTCCCATGGATTGTAGCATGATAGAAATATTAGTACCAATGGCTCTCAAGCAAGTAGGGAAGACAAATCTAGTAGGTGGTCTCATAAGAGGAGGAAAACTATACCAGGTATTTTATAGCCTCTAATTAAAGTCATGCATAGTTTATTTGAGATCTCTTTGGATCACATTGAGTTGATGTATGAGTGAAGTATGGTCACTATCATCCTCAAATCTTGAAGTTAGCAATGGTCCAAAATCATCCCATGTTGTGATGCATCCACTAGGAAAAGTCCTATACCAATCAAGTCATTTCCATATAAGGGACATGGAAAGTATTATAATGGTAATATTATCCTTTGTGACATAGTGGAAACTACAAAACTTGGAGATATCCTTGATGTGTTCACTAGGTGTGACATGACCTTTACCATTGAATGTAGGCACACTCTTTATGCCATTAGGTGGAATGGCATCATATGTATGAAGATGGATTGGATTCTTGGTGTTAAAGGTAGGTAAATCATGTTGCATATACATTATTTCTTCAAGTTATTCACTCTCTTGACTAGAAAAATTCTCTTATTCTTCAAAGGATAGATTAGGTTGAGGATATTGAACTTCAAGAGGAATAGGCTAAACAGGAGGATTAATAGGAATGAAAGCTCTACTAGAAGATGACATAGTAAGGACCTTGAAGTATGAGATAAAACATATGATAAAAAAATGGTCTATAAATATATTTTACCTTGAATGGAGTCAACAAATGTTGAGTAGCACACTAATTTACAGCTAATGTTGTCAAGACTAATATTCACCTTGACAAATTGTATTGAGGACAACATGTCCCACTAGGTATGCCATAAATTTTTTCATTAAATTTTTTACCATAAAGGATTTTATTAAATCCTAATATAATATTTTGGAAACATTTGAATAATTTTAGGTATGTGGGTTTACCTATAGTAGAAGTAGACCTCTAGGTTTAAAGGCTAGCTCCATGAATTTGACTTGAAGTGCTTATCACCTATACTAATGTTTTCTTGTGGGAAAATGGATAAAAGTAGGCATGAAATAAATATAATATAATGGGGTGGTACACACAAATGATTTACATAAAACCATCATAAATATTTCATTAAGACACAAAATCTACAACACTAGCTTCAAAGTCCTAAAATCCTCTAATTTTAGTATTTCAATATGGAAATGATATGCATGAGTTCCATCCACGGTATGTGAAATATAGATTAGTTTTAGACACTAATGATAATTTTAAACTTTAAAATAGACCCATACACATGATAACACTTCATATGATATGATAGAGTGGAGTAACATTCATCAATCATGGAAGGATTGAGAGAAAGCAAGGATAAATGAATGTCTTAAATATTCACTATACATCTCTTCACACAAATTGACAAGATGATATATGAAATTAAAATATATTTTATTTATTATTAAAAGACAAATTAAAATGTCAAAACTAGTAGTGTTTCACCATACATGGGGTGGAATTAGTCTATAAGAGCCAAAATGGCTACTACTTATAGAAATTGAGAGAGGAAAGAAGAGAATGAATTCCAAGAGTCACAAACACACTTGTAAACCTAATATAAGGGGTTAATTATACATTATAAAGTAATATGGAACATAACATGCAAGGTATACTTGGATAAATGTCCTTAAAAGTATGAAACTCCTAAACTGTGGTTTAAGACTCTTCATTTGCTTACCTAAAAACTTCATCATTTGACCCTCCATGAGTGGTACATAGTATGATAAGGATAATTTAGATGATTTAAATATTAATGTGGTTATAAAAATCCCCAAAATGCATTGGTTTCATCCCTAATCATGAACATTATTCTAGAAATGAGTTATCACTACCTGTAGTCATAATCACCCTCTTTCCATTCACCCTTCACACTTAGCACCAAATAGGTCTTCAATTTTCCAAACCAGTCAATAAAAAAGAGTTTATGACATATTTAAAATGTCCTCATGTATTTACATTAATCAATAAAACCTTAAAATTCCTCCCACATAGAGTTTTCAGCTTCTCACTTGGCGATCATTCCTTATTCATTATGCCAGTTTGGACTGGTTGAGATAAAGATGGTAGTAGAGGAACATTTTAGCTTTGATGAAGTAAAAAAGGCATATTATAGGTTATATTAGGTCCCATAATAACTCCTAAAGTGATTTTAATCTTTTGAAACACTTATGTACCTACACAACACACAAAACTATTAAGCATAACCATTTTCCACCCTGTTGCTACAAGTAGGGTAGAAATCAAATTGATGGGAAGGAACCTTGGAGAGTATTAATTAATTTAAAATAATATCCCATGTTATTTTATCCCTCGTATATTCCTTTCCTTATTCATCTTTCTAGTTGGGTCATTATCAAGTGTTTTAGAGGGTTTAGAGTGGTTTTGACCTCTAAATATTGTTCATGAAATTATGATGCCAAAATCCTAAAAAAATTTAAATAAAACCTTTTTAAAGACATCCTTCAACATATAATATGTCCTCATATTCCCATGATATGTTTCTATACACATATGAGCTTATAGACTTGTCTTGTCAAGCGTTTCTCTTCATTTTGTGTAGGCCTGAGTTGGTTTGAGCCAAGATATGGATTCTATATAGTCTCCTTTGTGATATTAATGATCTCAAACACCTTATAACTCCAAAATAAAGTGTTAAAATGTTTTGGAATGATCCTCTAGTGTTATAAATGTCATTAGACCTTCACATGGGTTGTAGGCCTAGTCTACACCTAAAGGTCTTGACTATGTTTTATTATTTAGGAGTACTTTATATAAATTCTAACACCTATGAAGGATTAACTATGTTTAATTATGAATAACACAACTAATTAAATATAATTTCAATACTCTAATTACATTTTTTACCTTTATTTCATCATTGACCTACTAACTTGTAGAGTTTTCACCTTGGGAGTGCCCTTTATCTGAGATAGAATAGAGGGCACTTCCCCTATTAAAAAAAATAATAATATGGTATTAGGGGCTTCTCCAAGTTATTGGGATGTTATATACGTATTTTAATGACTTGATCATGTCAATTACCCTGACAAATATCATAAAACCCAAGGCAAAATTCTAACATGATGACTATTGACTATGCAAGGTTAATGAGTTTAGTTGTAGGTTGCATGTAGAACCCCTCCCTACTATATTTATAGTATATATTAATAATTTAAAGTGAATATAACCACTATGGAGGTATTCCAATCATGTTGATCATCAAACCCTTGTCAAATCTCTTGAACATACACCTTGCATTTGCTATGCTCAGTTATAGTCAACTGTGATTTTGGTGCCTTGCTTAGGAAGTGACACCTTTAGGTGAACTTTGAATTTTAGACCTTGTGTTATTATTCCATAATCTTATGGAAGTCTTAAATAACATACTATATTCATTTGGATCCATTCATACCATTCTCATGCTATTTCAACATTAATAACACCACGTTTTAGGTCACTGTCAACTACAGTCAACTATATTTGAACATTGTTGGGGTAACAAAGGTCATATAGGTTGAATTTAATCTCTTAGAAACTTGTGTTTCACACACCATGACCATTTTTATATATTTTAATCAACTTCATATGCAGGTATTTCAAGTTTGCATGTTTAATCACCAAGATTCATATTTTGAAACTGTAGGTACCTAGAATCAATCTGTAGGTTGACCTTTTGAAGGCAAGAGTACACCTATAGGTGTTGATATAGGTTATTAACCTACATTAAAATCCTTATTGATGAAATTTGAACCACAAATGTCTTTCCTAATTCAAAATAAACACCTATGATGGAGATATGCTCTTACCTTGATATATTTGGATAATGAGGTCACTTGGAATTCAAAGTACTGTAGTAAACACTAAAATCCTATAGTAGAGAATTGCATGAATTGGAAACCTTATAAAATCATCCTTATTTTCCTAATGTGCATATTATTTTACAAGGTATCTCCCCTATATGAGGGTTATAAGACATGATCATTCAAACTCATCTAAGTTACCTGTTACCTCATTATATGATAGTGCCAAATGTTTCTAGGGCTCTGTTTGGAGCTTTTCAGGAAACTGCTCCCTAAAATCCATTCACCAATTTGAACATAGATTTCAAGCTTGCCTACCTCTCAAAAACCTCAAGCATGGTTCTCAAGGTACCTTCAACATTATGATACCTCAAGAAAGGTCTCAAAACATGTTTAAACATCTTTGTGTAACATTTTCAAGTCTCTATGGGAGCCACCTGTAGGTGGACACTTCAGTATATAGGGTAGTGAGTGTGGATATGAGCAATATGCATGGAATATGGCCTTATGGTCCATATTGGACCTTCTCAACTTCTACAAATAAATAATTTCAACCATAAGGAAATTGAAACTAGGTAATTGATTTGTTTTAACATGATTGACCTTCTTGAGGGCACCTGTAGGTACACATTCAATGGTATAAGATTATGTGTCTTAGAGAACTAAATGTCACCTTGTATCACATGTCATTGGAGTGAATTATATTGTTTTTTATTATTCAAAAGTGTGTATAAACTCTTGATAAAACTACATTACCTCTCCATGAACATTATCACACTTAAACACATCTCACATAGTTGACTGTGTTGAAGGTTGATTGTAACTCTATTGATTATCTCCTTTGAGACTAAGTATGGAATGAGATATGGATGCCAAGACATTAGAAATATGAAATGTAACATATCACCATATTCTAAAACCACTGAAAGGACATGAAAAATATATAAATGGTGAAAACATGTTTGCAACACAATAAGGTGCTCTTCCCTAAAACTTGAGATGTTATGCTCATCAATTCATCCTAAAACATGAAACCAAAGATTGGAAACATGATATAAGGAATTCCATCTCCTATAAAATATTATTCACCAATTGGATTATATGGATAAGCTCAAATAGAAGCAAAACCTATAGGGTGTGTAAATTAGTAAGCAAAAATAGATTGTCAACTTCTTAAGAATGATTCATGAATCACAAGTAACCATTATTATAAATCCTACCCTGAATGTGAATTAGACCAAGTTTAATATCTACCACCAAGAGCATTTTTGTTGTAACCTCTTCTACTGGCCTTACCATTAGAAGACCTGTTGATCAATTTTGTATGCCTAATGGATCGATGGAGAAGATAAATAGTTTAGATCCATTTTTCCCACTTAAACATGAGATTAAGTGTGTAAATGGATTTTGGTAATCTGAAATGTCACTACATGAGGATTTTACATGTGCCATACTTCCCCATAGGCCATACAACTTCCAAAACTCCCTTTCTTTTAATTGTTTTATTGATTCACTTAACACTTACAAGTTTTTTAGTAACTAATAATAAGGAATAATAGGGTCTAATGTATTAAATTTTGAAAGGAAGTTTATAACACTTGAAACACTTGGAAGCCCCTACCACCTTTATTTATTACCCAAATATGACCCCTAAGTGACATAATATGACAAAAGGACTAAATTAGACTATGACAAAGATAATAACATATTAAATAACATAAAAATGGATATGACACACCCTAGAACATGATAATAGACCCATATACAAATATTTGGACTATAGGTGGTTGACCTATTTTGACTTGTGGTCAAAATAGTCAATCGTGAATAATGTGATCATTATATTTTTTACATGGATGTTTTTCGATTTATACAACCTGAGGAGGTTGTTATGAATGTATATATTTTATTAGTCCCATGTTTAATAGTGATTATAAATATCCCATATAAATATTAGAAACATGACATATTTTCTCATAATGTTTATTTCATACCTTATCTCCCCCCGTTATATGTGGAATAAGACTTTTGTATTTGGAAAGAAATATGTTAAGTTTGTCTTAATGCACGAGTATGAATGACACATATCTATTAAATCTTGTTTATAATTAGGTAAATTATTCATATTATTTATTTAATTTTCTTTCCCATAATGGGGAGAGAAGACCTTAATTAAATTTGAACTATACTTCCAAATCTTAGGGTCTAAATGCTAAGGCATATGATGTACTTTCAAATTGAATAGCATAATTGTGAAGGGATTCATCATCATGTTGTTTGAAATTGGTAAAATTTTATAAGGTAGGTATATGCACCCTTTACATGCTAAAATATAAAAAGAATACATCTTCTAATTAAGCAAAAGTAGCTATTGAACCTGTAGGTAGGCTATAAAATCAATTGTGAGCTTCATCGGTAATACTCATGTGAGAGGCCTTTAGTAATAGTTTTTAATATTTATATAATTTAATTAGATATTTTAAATATTTTATCATGTGATCTAATGTCAATAAGGATATTCTTCACTTCAAGATTTAATTGAATCTATCAAGAAGTCTACAACTTTTGGTAAGACAATCACTTTGAAACTTGGCAAAGACAACTTTCAAATTTAATCATATTATTATTGAATAAATAAACTCAAATATTATATTAAATACTCAAGCTAATTATAAAAAATTATACATGTCTTCAAATAGGTTCAAAATACCAATTGGAGCATTAAATGACCAAAAACTCAACTCAGTCCTAACTCTACTATAGGAGATTAAGGAGGCTTGTTTGGTATTAAGATGTTTTTGTAGTTTTATGATCTTATTTATATTTATTTTAATTTATTATTTAAATTTTATATATCACCTATAATGGTGATAAACCAAATTTTCTATTGATTTCTCAAAAAAGTAAACTCAATGACAATTATTGCTCTTTTAGGACTATATAGGCCTAATTCTGCCTTCTTGAGTGATCTTAAATCAATAAAATCAAAACATGACTTGAAAAACATTAAAAATGTTTTATATTAATCATGTAACATTAAAATTCATTCATACATGGTTTGGAATCAAATAATAAAAGAAAACAATCAATTTTCTCTCTTCTTGAGTCTTCTCGATGACTACCTACAGACAGTCCTACACATAGTCCATTGTAAATAGAATTATAGGGTGATTTTAAGAATGAAACTAATTTTAAAAAATTATAAACCTCCTCTATGAACTTACCTAAAAATTAATAAGGTTTCAATTTTTTAAAATTGAGTTATGAGATTTTTGTGTTGAAAACCTTGTTTTAGGGTTTCTCAGAAAACTTAAAGACTGAGAGATTCTTAAAAATGGTTCATAAAACATATAATATATATAATATTTTAAAAAAAATTAATAGATTATTAATAACCTCACCTAAATTCTCAAATACTTTAACCAATCTCACGCAACCTTTTCTATGTGCTACAACTAACTATAAATGACTGTAGGTGTAGAAAATAGGGGTTTTGAAGGTTTCAACCACAAATGATTGGAAACAAGTGAAAATTAATTTAAAATTGAGTTTAATATTATTCATACATGAAATAATAAAATCAATAAAAATCTATAATGTTCCTTTATTTCATATTAAAATTATGCTTCTACATACATATACACCTATTTTTACATAGGCATACTATCATTAGTCCTCCCAATAATGAGAAACTTATCTTTTTATGCTTGTTGATTATCTTGAATGCCTCATCATTGATAAGTTATATGAATATAAATTAGTTTAAGCCTTATATAGTATTTAAATGATTAAATTTGATATAAATTATCCTTCAATTATTTAAATTTTAGATAGTAAATTATTTTTTCTTACATATCCTTTAGGTACACTTGCTTTATTTGACTTTCTAGGATGACTATGATACTTATAAGGACTATAAGACTCTTAGATACATATTAGACCCCTAATATGCCCATAAAAAATCATCATGACTCATAGAACATTACAATTGTCCATATATTTATAAAGACACCATTTTGAACATCAAATTTAAAGTTTTAGAGGGAAAACTTATAGAAGACCTTAAATCACATAGACTAACTTCTAAAACATGGAAAATGTCTTTTATTGTATTAAAATACATTAAAATACTATCAATAACCTATACCAACCTAACCAATACAACTTGGTTATTGATAGTGATGCACCTACATTAGATAACCAATCTTGAAAACATTCATGAGCTCCTGCTCATGAATAATTATTGATTTTGTGTTTGTCATTACACATGTTCTTAAATAGATTTTATGATTTTTTTAAACATTATTCATTTATTAATTAATAAAAATCCTTAATTTATGCCCTCTTATATCCCATAGCCTATTTAGCTGATGTATGTTTAATTTATCTTCAAGTGTATATTCAAATGATTATTTTTTGATACATTTATGTGAATATTTGAAATTTGAGAACTGAATTTTAGAAACTAAAACTTGTTTATTAAAAAAGCTTAGCAAATCAAGTCTCCCTCTCTCATTCTTCTTATATCTATCTTGTGCTTGAGTTGGTTTTAATACTAGAATGTTATCTTCTCTACTTGTTTCTATGTTTTCCACTCGTAGTTTCCTTTTATCTTCTTTTATCATTCTTGTACATATAATACATATATCAAAGAAATCAACCTATTGATTGCAGCCTTGAAATCCTTTTTTTATTAATTATGAGGATTGATTTTTTATCATGTACATCGCCTTGCACTGGGATCTTTTCTTACTTATCTTATTCCATGTTCATTTTATCTTTGATGAAGATACTTCCTTCCATGAACTATTCCTCACATTCTGTTTTCTCATTGTTTTCATCACCAACTCTAAAATTTGTATTGATGTCTTTCTAGACAACTTTCTCTTTTTGATCCACCAATTGATTACTTGTTACTTTTATAATAATATTGCCTTACATGGAAATATCCTTTAAAAAACTAACTTTCTCAATAAAAGTTTCAAGATATTCCATGCTTTTTTATTAAAGACAATTTGTTAGACAATTCAAAAAATAATTTATCCACATGTTCATCTGTCAAAATCTGAGTTTTAAAGATAAATCACGTTCTTTATAAGTTATAGAAACTACCTTTAGATAATTAACATTAATTACCTAATCCTTCTTGAATTTTTGTAATAACTCTTTGTCACTTGTAATCAGCACCTTGAAATTGTCTCCAAAAGTTACATTATCATCCTTAAATGGAAAGAGTGTGTGCTTTTCCTCATCTTGTTCAAAAGTATAAGTATTGTTCTTTCATGAATGGATTTATTATCACATTTCCATGGTATATCTAAGATAACATGAAATATATCCATTGGCATCACATCACATACCACTTGGACTTTATAACTCCCTATTTAACTCAACATGGCATTGGTCATTGACCATAGTTTGATGGCCTTTTTGTATCCATGAAACCTTGTAGGGAGTAGGGTGTATATTATTATTTGAGTTTAATTTATCAACTGTTTTGGAAGATACAAGATTATCTATGCTTCCACTATCTATAATGACCTTACATACCTTACCTTTTGCCTTGTAATTAGTTTTGAATAGTGTCTTTATTTGTGCAAGTTTTTGGATCTCCTTCTTGGATTTGAGAAATTTTCTCTTCATAAGCAAGGATTCTCCAACTTATGGTGTATCTTCATGGGAAGGTGATTAAACACTCTCCTCTTCATCAGTTTGAGACATATGATCACTTACTTGACTTGTATAAGAGTTTTTTGGGCACTCATATAAACTATGCCCATACTTACGACATTTTAAACATCTACCAAGAAATCCTCTACTTTTACCTATATCAAATGGCCTCTTACCTCAAGAATGGGTATCTTAATTTTATGGTTGGTTCCTATATTTACTATCTAAGTTTATCTTCCTAGTATAACTACAATTGAATTTTAAATACATGCTCACTTCTATCTTTGAAAGTTTTGCTTTTATCCCTTGAAAACTGATTTTACTTCCTTGATAACATTTCTTATAATTTTAAGGAATATTGATATTAATATTCAAATAATTTAGGTGATAAGATAATGATCTCATCTTGAACATAAAACTTCAATCCATTTATGTAATTGGCTAACTTCTCTATGTCTTCCTTAATATGCCCTACTCTTATAGTCAACTTGTAAAATTCTATAGTATAATCCTTAATTGACATATCTTTTTATTTCAAATTTTGAGTTTTATTTAAAAAATTAGTTTCATAATATATAGGCATAAAATTACCTTTGATTTTTGACACCATCATATCCTAACTCTTGATTTTAGGCTTTCCTTTTATTCTTCTCTCCTCTTGCACTCGATTCCACCATAGGGATGCATGACCTTCGAGCCTTGTCATGGAAAATTTCACTCTTTTATATTCATATACATTCTCAGAATAAAATTACATATCTAAATAAATTTTATGTTCAATCAAATATTCCAAATTTATAATTCCATCATAAATGGGCACTTCTATCTTAGACTTAGCACTAACCCTCATTATTGCTTTGACCAATCTTTCCTCTACTCTTTCCTCTATCTCTATAGCTACTTATAATTTTTATTATTGAGGTATCTCATACTATATATAAATAATGTATCATTTATCTAATCCTTTCCTTTGTGATAATTCCATGGCCTGCAATTTGATATGTGATTCTTTATCTCTTCAAATAACATAGCTTGAGTGGGTTGTCTCCCTTATCCTTTGCCTCTTCTTAATCTCATAGCCATCTATACAATATTATTTTCACTTGTATTGACTTATTTTAAATGAATTAATTAAATTATATATCATTAATAACTAAGTTATGATACCATAATTTTATTCTAATCAAGATCTTTTTCACTTCAATCTTCAATTAAATCTATCAAGAATTTTAGAACTTTTGGTAAGATAGTCACTTTAAATCTTGGCAAAGATAACTTTCATATTTAATCCTATTATTATTAACTCAATAAAATAATAAAATATATTAAATACTCAATTAAATTATACAAAACCTATAAATGTATTTAGACAAATTCAAAATAACATGAATTTTAAATGAATTTTCATAATAAAACTATGCTTGTACATACATAGACCCATGTTTTTACATAAGCAAACTTTCATTAGTCCTCCTAGTCATGAGAAAATTATATTTTTATGCTTGTTGATGATATTTAAAGCATAATAATTTAAATTTTAATTGAATATAAATTATTTTAAGCCTCATAAAATATTTTAATGATTAAATTTTGTTGATATTCATTATTTTAAGTCATCCTATTATCTTTCCAACACATCAAAAGATATATAAATCATAGTTTGGATGTGAAAGTTATGTCCTAAGGGAGATCGGACCCTACGTGTACACATCTAGAATTATGCCTTACATAAATAACTGTAATTATCCCCATTGATTTTATAATTTCAAGATAATTTTTTTACACCATGTGTTCTTAAGGTAAAATATTTTTCATCAAATTAATTTTACAACACATTGATCGAAAGAAAAAATAGAGTTTGAATGTGAATGTTATGGTCTGAGCGAGTCTAGACCCTATTTTGATAATTTCTAATTTGCATGAATTATAAAAGTGTATTGGTTTTTTTGCATGATTTACAGAAGTACATTCAAAAAATTTCACAACCTAAAAAGTGTGTTGGGAAATTTTAATGACTTAAAACTTGAAGTTTTATGTTGAAAAATTTTCACAACTTGAAAAATTGAAATGACCAATTTTCATGACTTGCAAAAGTGCACTAGTATTTTTGCATGACTTAACATTTACAAAAGTGCATTGACATATTTACACAATTTGTAAAAGTGCAATGACAAATCACTAATTTAAAAAGTGTGTTGGTGTTTTTTCACAAATTGGAAAAGTGAAATGACCAATTTTCACAACTTAAGAAAGTGACTTGAAAGTTGTACACAACATGAAAACAACAAACTTCACCCTATTTCTACAACTATGATTATAACTTTTATTTTAGAAGTTTAAAATGAAAAAATTTCACCATGGATCCTTGAGTAAACTTTATTCATCCTATTATCTTTCCAACACATCAAAAGATATATAAATCATAGTTTGGATGTGAAAGTTATGTCCTAAGGGAGATCGGACCCTACGTGTACACATCTAGAATTATGCCTTACATAAATAACTGTAATTATCCCCATTGATTTTATAATTTCAAGATAATTTTTTTACACCATGTGTTCTTAAGGTAAAATATTTTTCATCAAATTAATTTTACAACACATTGATCGAAAGAAAAAATAGAGTTTGAATGTGAATGTTATGGTCTGAGGGAGTCTAGACCCTATTTTGATAATTTCTAATTTGCATGAATTATAAAAGTGTATTGGTTTTTTTGCATGATTTACAGAAGTACATTCAAAAAATTTCACAACCTAAAAAGTGTGTTGGGAAATTTTAATGACTTAAAACTTGAAGTTTTATGTTGAAAAATTTTCACAACTTGAAAAATTGAAATGACCAATTTTCATGACTTGCAAAAGTGCACTAGTATTTTTGCATGACTTAACATTTACAAAAGTGCATTGACATATTTACACAATTTGTAAAAGTGCAATGACAAATCACTAATTTAAAAAGTGTGTTGGTGTTTTTTCACAAATTGGAAAAGTGAAATGACCAATTTTCACAACTTAAGAAAGTGACTTGAAAGTTGTACACAACATGAAAACAACAAACTTCACCCTATTTCTACAACTATGATTATAACTTTTATTTTAGAAGTTTAAAATGAAAAAATTTCACCATGGATCCTTGAGTAAACTTTATTCATCCTATTATCTTTCCAACACATCAAAAGATATATAAATCATAGTTTGGATGTGAAAGTTATGTCCTAAGGGAGATCGGACCCTACGTGTACACATCTAGAATTATGCCTTACATAAATAACTGTAATTATCCCCATTGATTTTATAATTTCAAGATAATTTTTTTACACCATGTGTTCTTAAGGTAAAATATTTTTCATCAAATTAATTTTACAACACATTGATCGAAAGAAAAAATAGAGTTTGAATGTGAATGTTATGGTCTGAGGGAGTCTAGACCCTATTTTGATAATTTCTAATTTGCATGAATTATAAAAGTGTATTGGTTTTTTTGCATGATTTACAGAAGTACATTCAAAAAATTTCACAACCTAAAAAGTGTGTTGGGAAATTTTAATGACTTGAAACTTGAAGTTTTATGTTGAAAAATTTTCACAACTTGAAAAATTGAAATGACCAATTTTCATGACTTGCAAAAGTGCACTAGTATTTTTGCATGACTTAACATTTACAAAAGTGCATTGACATATTTACACAATTTGTAAAAGTGCAATGACAAGTCACTAATTTAAAAAGTGTGTTGGTGTTTTTTCACAATTTGGAAAAGTGAAATGACCAATTTTCACAACTTAAGAAAGTGACTTGAAAGTTTTACACAACATGAAAACAACAAACTTCACCCTATTTCTACAACTATGATTATAACTTTTATTTTAGAAGTTTAAAATGAAAAAATTTCACCATGGATCCTTGAGTAAACTTTATTCATCCTATTATCTTTCCAACACGTCAAAAGATATATAAATCATAGTTTGGATGTGAAAGTTATGTCCTAAGGGAGATCGGACCCTACGTGTACACATCTAGAATTATGCCTTACATAAATAACTGTAATTATCCCCATTGATTTTATAATTTCAAGATAATTTTTTTACACCATGTGTTCTTAAGGTAAAATATTTTTCATCAAATTAATTTTACAACACATTGATCGAAAGAAAAAATAGAGTTTGAATGTGAATGTTATGGTCTGAGGGAGTCTAGACCCTATTTTGATAATTTCTAATTTGCATGAATTATAAAAGTGTATTGGTTTTTTTGCATGATTTACAGAAGTACATTCAAAAAATTTCACAACCTAAAAAGTGTGTTGGGAAATTTTAATGACTTGAAACTTGAAGTTTTATGTTGAAAAATTTTCACAACTTGAAAAATTGAAATGACCAATTTTCATGACTTGCAAAAGTGCACTAGTATTTTTGCATGACTTAACATTTACAAAAGTGCATTGACATATTTACACAATTTGTAAAAGTGCAATGACAAATCACTAATTTAAAAAGTGTGTTGGTGTTTTTTCACAAATTGGAAAAGTGAAATGACCAATTTTCACAACTTAAGAAAGTGACTTGAAAGTTTTACACAACATGAAAACAACAAACTTCACCCTATTTCTACAACTATGATTATAACTTTTATTTTAGAAGTTTAAAATGAAAAAATTTCACCATGGATCCTTGAGTAAACTTTATTCATCCTATTATCTTTCCAACACATCAAAAGATATATAAATCATAGTTTGGATGTGAAAGTTATGTCCTAAGGGAGATCGGACCCTACGTGTACACATCTAGAATTATGCCTTACATAAATAACTGTAATTATCCCCATTGATTTTATAATTTCAAGATAATTTTTTTACACCATGTGTTCTTAAGGTAAAATATTTTTCATCAAATTAATTTTACAACACATTGATCGAAAGAAAAAATAGAGTTTGAATGTGAATGTTATGGTCTGAGGGAGTCTAGACCCTATTTTGATAATTTCTAATTTGCATGAATTATAAAAGTGTATTGGTTTTTTTGCATGATTTACAGAAGTACATTCAAAAAATTTCACAACCTAAAAAGTGTGTTGGGAAATTTTAATGACTTGAAACTTGAAGTTTTATGTTGAAAAATTTTCACAACTTGAAAAATTGAAATGACCAATTTTCATGACTTGCAAAAGTGCACTAGTATTTTTGCATGACTTAACATTTACAAAAGTGCATTGACATATTTACACAATTTGTAAAAGTGCAATGACAAATCACTAATTCAAAAAGTGTGTTGGTGTTTTTTCACAAATTGGAAAAGTGAAACGACCAATTTTCACAACTTAAGAAAGTGACTTGAAAGTTTTACACAACATGAAAACAACAAACTTCACCCTATTTCTACAACTATGATTATAACTTTTATTTTAGAAGTTTAAAATGAAAAAATTTCACCATGGATCCTTGAGTAAACTTTATTCATCCTATTATCTTTCCAACACGTCAAAAGATATATAAATCATAGTTTGGATGTGAAAGTTATGTCCTAAGGGAGATCGGACCCTACGTGTACACATCTAGAATTATGCCTTACATAAATAACTGTAATTATCCCCATTGATTTTATAATTTCAAGATAATTTTTTTACACCATGTGTTCTTAAGGTAAAATATTTTTCATCAAATTAATTTTACAACACATTGATCGAAAGAAAAAATAGAGTTTGAATGTGAATGTTATGGTCTGAGGGAGTCTAGACCCTATTTTGATAATTTCTAATTTGCATGAATTATAAAAGTGTATTGGTTTTTTTGCATGATTTACAGAAGTACATTCAAAAAATTTCACAACCTAAAAAGTGTGTTGGGAAATTTTAATGACTTGAAACTTGAAGTTTTATGTTGAAAAATTTTCACAACTTGAAAAATTGAAATGACCAATTTTCATGACTTGCAAAAGTGCACTAGTATTTTTGCATGACTTAACATTTAAAAAAGTGCATTGACATATTTACACAATTTGTAAAAGTGCAATGACAAGTCACTAATTTAAAAAGTGTGTTGGTGTTTTTTCACAAATTGGAAAAGTGAAATGACCAATTTTCACAACTTAAGAAAGTGACTTGAAAGTTTTACACAACATGAAAACAACAAACTTCACCCTATTTCTACAACTATGATTATAACTTTTATTTTAGAAGTTTAAAATGAAAAAAATTCACCATGGATCCTTGAGTAAACTTTATTCATCCTATTATCTTTCCAACACGTCAAAAGATATATAAATCATAGTTTGGATGTGAAAGTTATGTCCTAAGGGAGATCGGACCCTACGTGTACACATCTAGAATTATGCCTTACATAAATAACTGTAATTATCCCCATTGATTTTATAATTTCAAGATAATTTTTTTACACCATGTGTTCTTAAGGTAAAATATTTTTCATCAAATTAATTTTACAACACATTGATCGAAAGAAAAAATAGAGTTTGAATGTGAATGTTATGGTCTGAGGGAGTCTAGACCCTATTTTGATAATTTCTAATTTGCATGAATTATAAAAGTGTATTGGTTTTTTTGCATGATTTACAGAAGTACATTCAAAAAATTTCACAACCTAAAAAGTGTGTTGGGAAATTTTAATGACTTGAAACTTGAAGTTTTATGTTGAAAAATTTTCACAACTTGAAAAATTGAAATGACCAATTTTCATGACTTGCAATAGTGCACTAGTATTTTTGCATGACTTAACATTTACAAAAGTGCATTGACATATTTACACAATTTGTAAAAGTGCAATGACAAATCACTAATTTAAAAAGTGTGTTGGTGTTTTTTCACAAATTGGAAAAGTGAAATGACCAATTTTCACAACTTAAGAAAGTGACTTGAAAGTTTTAAACAACATGAAAACAACAAACTTCACCCTATTTCTACAACTATGATTATAACTTTTATTTTAGAAGTTTAAAATGAAAAAATTTCACCATGGATCCTTGAGTAAACTTTATTCATCCTATTATCTTTCCAACACATCAAAAGATATATAAATCATAGTTTGGATGTGAAAGTTATGTCCTAAGGGAGATCGGACCCTACGTGTACACATCTAGAATTATGCCTTACATAAATAACTGTAATTATCCCCATTGATTTTATAATTTCAAGATAATTTTTTTACACCATGTGTTCTTAAGGTAAAATATTTTTCATCAAATTAATTTTACAACACATTGATCGAAAGAAAAAATAGAGTTTGAATGTGAATGTTATGGTCTGAGGGAGTCTAGACCCTATTTTGATAATTTCTAATTTGCATGAATTATAAAAGTGTATTGGTTTTTTTGCATGATTTACAGAAGTACATTCAAAAAATTTCACAACCTAAAAAGTGTGTTGGGAAATTTTAATGACTTGAAACTTGAAGTTTTATGTTGAAAAATTTTCACAACTTGAAAAATTGAAATGACCAATTTTCATGACTTGCAAAAGTGCACTAGTATTTTTGCATGACTTAACATTTACAAAAGTGCATTGACATATTTACACAATTTGTAAAAGTGCAATGACAAATCACTAATTTAAAAAGTGTGTTGGTGTTTTTTCACAAATTGGAAAAGTGAAATGACCAATTTTCACAACTTAAGAAAGTGACTTGAAAGTTTTACACAACATGAAAACAACAAACTTCACCCTATTTCTACAACTATGATTATAACTTTTATTTTAGAAGTTTAAAATGAAAAAATTTCACCATGGATCCTTGAGTAAACTTTATTCATCCTATTATCTTTCCAACACGTCAAAAGATATATAAATCATAGTTTGGATGTGAAAGTTATGTCCTAAGGGAGATCGGACCCTACGTGTACACATCTAGAATTATGCCTTACATAAATAACTGTAATTATCCCCATTGATTTTATAATTTCAAGATAATTTTTTTACACCATGTGTTCTTAAGGTAAAATATTTTTCATCAAATTAATTTTACAACACATTGATCGAAAGAAAAAATAGAGTTTGAATGTGAATGTTATGGTCTGAGGGAGTCTAGACCCTATTTTGATAATTTCTAATTTGCATGAATTATAAAAGTGTATTGGTTTTTTTGCATGATTTACAGAAGTACATTCAAAAAATTTCACAACCTAAAAAGTGTGTTGGGAAATTTTAATGACTTGAAACTTGAAGTTTTATGTTGAAAAATTTTCACAACTTGAAAAATTGAAATGACCAATTTTCATGACTTGCAAAAGTGCACTAGTATTTTTGCATGACTTAACATTTAAAAAAGTGCATTGACATATTTACACAATTTGTAAAAGTGCAATGACAAGTCACTAATTCAAAAAGTGTGTTGGTGTTTTTTCACAAATTGGAAAAGTGAAATGACCAATTTTCACAACTTAAGAAAGTGACTTGAAAGTTTTACACAACATGAAAACAACAAACTTCACCCTATTTCTACAACTATGATTATAACTTTTATTTTAGAAGTTTAAAATGAAAAAATTTCACCATGGATCCTTGAGTAAACTTTATTCATCCTATTATCTTTCCAACACGTCAAAAGATATATAAATCATAGTTTGGATGTGAAAGTTATGTCCTAAGGGAGATCGGACCCTACGTGTACACATCTAGAATTATGCCTTACATAAATAACTGTAATTATCCCCATTGATTTTATAATTTCAAGATAATTTTTTTACACCATGTGTTCTTAAGGTAAAATATTTTTCATCAAATTAATTTTACAACACATTGATCGAAAGAAAAAATAGAGTTTGAATGTGAATGTTATGGTCTGAGGGAGTCTAGAGCCTATTTTGATAATTTCTAATTTGCATGAATTATAAAAGTGTATTGGTTTTTTTGCATGATTTAAAGAAGTACATTCAAAAAATTTCACAACCTAAAAAGTGTGTTGGGAAATTTTAATGACTTGAAACTTGAAGTTTTATGTTGAAAAATTTTCACAACTTGAAAAATTGAAATGACCAATTTTCATGACTTGCAAAAGTGCACTAGTATTTTTGCATGACTTAACATTTACAAAAGTGCATTGACATATTTACACAATTTGTAAAAGTGCAATGACAAAT
Organism: Torreya grandis; assembly: GCA_037957365.1. Taxonomy (NCBI): domain Eukaryota; kingdom Viridiplantae; phylum Streptophyta; class Pinopsida; order Cupressales; family Taxaceae; genus Torreya; species Torreya grandis. Next base: position 1,621,588 of record JARHVA010002540.1, on the reverse strand, counting down.
CACTAATTCAAAAAGTGTGTTGGTGTTTTTTCACAAATTGGAAAAGTGAAATGACCAATTTTCACAACTTAAGAAAGTGACTTGAAAGTTTTACACAACATGAAAACAACAAACTTCACCCTATTTCTACAACTATGATTATAACTTTTATTTTAGAAGTTTAAAATGAAAAAATTTCACCATGGATCCTTGAGTAAACTTTATTCATCCTATTATCTTTCCAACACGTCAAAAGATATATAAATCATAGTTTGGATGTGAAAGTTATGTCCTAAGGGAGATCGGACCCTACGTGTACACATCTAGAATTATGCCTTACATAAATAACTGTAATTATCCCCATTGATTTTATAATTTCAAGATAATTTTTTTACACCATGTGTTCTTAAGGTAAAATATTTTTCATCAAATTAATTTTACAACACATTGATCGAAAGAAAAAATAGAGTTTGAATGTGAATGTTATGGTCTGAGGGAGTCTAGACCCTATTTTGATAATTTCTAATTTGCATGAATTATAAAAGTGTATTGGTTTTTTTGCATGATTTACAGAAGTACATTCAAAAAATTTCACAACCTAAAAAGTGTGTTGGGAAATTTTAATGACTTGAAACTTGAAGTTTTATGTTGAAAAATTTTCACAACTTGAAAAATTGAAATGACCAATTTTCATGACTTGCAAAAGTGCACTAGTATTTTTGCATGACTTAACATTTAAAAAAGTGCATTGACATATTTACACAATTTGTAAAAGTGCAATGACAAGTCACTAATTTAAAAAGTGTGTTGGTGTTTTTTCACAAATTGGAAAAGTGAAATGACCAATTTTCACAACTTAAGAAAGTGACTTGAAAGTTTTACACAACATGAAAACAACAAACTTCACCCTATTTCTACAACTATGATTATAACTTTTATTTTAGAAGTTTAAAATGAAAAAATTTCACCATGGATCCTTGAGTAAACTTTATTCATCCTATTATCTTTCCAACACGTCAAAAGATATATAAATCATAGTTTGGATGTGAAAGTTATGTCCTAAGGGAGATCGGACCCTACGTGTACACATCTAGAATTATGCCTTACATAAATAACTGTAATTATCCCCATTGATTTTATAATTTCAAGATAATTTTTTTACACCATGTGTTCTTAAGGTAAAATATTTTTCATCAAATTAATTTTACAACACATTGATGGAAAGAAAAAATAGAGTTTGAATGTGAATGTTATGGTCTGAGGGAGTCTAGACCCTATTTTGATAATTTCTAATTTGCATGAATTATAAAAGTGTATTGGTTTTTTTGCATGATTTACAGAAGTACATTCAAAAAATTTCACAACCTAAAAAGTGTGTTGGGAAATTTTAATGACTTGAAACTTGAAGTTTTATGTTGAAAAATTTTCACAACTTGAAAAATTGAAATGACCAATTTTTATGACTTGCAAAAGTGCACTAGTATTTTTGCATGACTTAACATTTACAAAAGTGCATTGACATATTTACACAATTTGTAAAAGTGCAATGACAAATCACTAATTTAAAAAGTGTGTTGGTGTTTTTTCACAAATTGGAAAAGTGAAATGACCAATTTTCACAACTTAAGAAAGTGACTTGAAAGTTTTAAACAACATGAAAACAACAAACTTCACCCTATTTCTACAACTATGATTATAACTTTTATTTTAGAAGTTTAAAATGAAAAAATTTCACCATGGATCCTTGAGTAACTTTATTCATCCTATTATCTTTCCAACACATCAAAAGATATATAAATCATAGTTTGGATGTGAAAGTTATGTCCTAAGGGAGATCGGACCCTACGTGTACACATCTAGAATTATGCCTTACATAAATAACTGTAATTATCCCCATTGATTTTATAATTTCAAGATAATTTTTTTACACCATGTGTTCTTAAGGTAAAATATTTTTCATCAAATTAATTTTACAACACATTGATCGAAAGAAAAAATAGAGTTTGAATGTGAATGTTATGGTCTGAGGGAGTCTAGACCCTATTTTGATAATTTCTAATTTGCATGAATTATAAAAGTGTATTGGTTTTTTTGCATGATTTACAGAAGTACATTCAAAAAATTTCACAACCTAAAAAGTGTGTTGGGAAATTTTAATGACTTGAAACTTGAAGTTTTATGTTGAAAAATTTTCACAACTTGAAAAATTGAAATGACCAATTTTCATGACTTGCAAAAGTGCACTAGTATTTTTGCATGACTTAACATTTACAAAAGTGCATTGACATATTTACACAATTTGTAAAAGTGCAATGACAAATCACTAATTTAAAAAGTGTGTTGGTGTTTTTTCACAAATTGGAAAAGTGAAATGACCAATTTTCACAACTTAAGAAAGTGACTTGAAAGTTTTACACAACATGAAAACAACAAACTTCACCCTATTTCTACAACTATGATTATAACTTTTATTTTAGAAGTTTAAAATGAAAAAATTTCACCATGGATCCTTGAGTAAACTTTATTCATCCTATTATCTTTCCAACACGTCAAAAGATATATAAATCATAGTTTGGATGTGAAAGTTATGTCCTAAGGGAGATCGGACCCTACGTGTACACATCTAGAATTATGCCTTACATAAATAACTGTAATTATCCCCATTGATTTTATAATTTCAAGATAATTATTTTACACCATGTGTTCTTAAGGTAAAATATTTTTCATCAAATTAATTTTACAACACATTGATCGAAAGAAAAAATAGAGTTTGAATGTGAATTTTATGGTCTGAGGGAGTCTAGACCCTATTTTGATAATTTCTAATTTGCATGAATTATAAAAGTGTATTGGTTTTTTTGCATGATTTACAGAAGTACATTCAAAAAGTTTCACAACCTAAAAAGTGTGTTGGGAAATTTTAATGACTTGAAACTTGAAGTTTTATGTTGAAAAATTTTCACAACTTGAAAAATTGAAATGACCAATTTTCATGACTTGCAAAAGTGCACTAGTATTTTTGCATGACTTAACATTTAAAAAAGTGCATTGACATATTTACACAATTTGTAAAAGTGCAATGACAAGTCACTAATTTAAAAAGTGTGTTGGTGTTTTTTCACAAATTGGAAAAGTGAAATGACCAATTTTCACAACTTAAGAAAGTGACTTGAAAGTTTTACACAACATGAAAACAACAAACTTCACCCTATTTCTACAACTATGATTATAACTTTTATTTTAGAAGTTTAAAATGAAAAAATTTCACCATGGATCCTTGAGTAAACTTTATTCATCCTATTATCTTTCCAACACGTCAAAAGATATATAAATCATAGTTTGGATGTGAAAGTTATGTCCTAAGGGAGATCGGACCCTACGTGTACACATCTAGAATTATGCCTTACATAAATAACTGTAATTATCCCCATTGATTTTATAATTTCAAGATAATTTTTTTACACCATGTGTTCTTAAGGTAAAATATTTTTCATCAAATTAATTTTACAACACATTGATCGAAAGAAAAAATAGAGTTTGAATGTGAATGTTATGGTCTGAGGGAGTCTAGACCCTATTTTGATAATTTCTAATTTGCATGAATTATAAAAGTGTATTGGTTTTTTTGCATGATTTACAGAAGTACATTCAAAAAATTTCACAACCTAAAAAGTGTGTTGGGAAATTTTAATGACTTGAAACTTGAAGTTTTATGTTGAAAAATTTTCACAACTTGAAAAATTGAAATGACCAATTTTCATGACTTGCAAAAGTGCACTAGTATTTTTGCATGACTTAACATTTACAAAAGTGCATTGACATATTTACACAATTTGTAAAAGTGCAATGACAAATCACTAATTTAAAAAGTGTGTTGGTGTTTTTTCACAAATTGGAAAAGTGAAATGACCAATTTTCACAACTTAAGAAAGTGACTTGAAAGTTTTACACAACATGAAAACAACAAACTTCACCCTATTTCTACAACTATGATTATAACTTTTATTTTAGAAGTTTAAAATGAAAAAATTTCACCATGGATCCTTGAGTAAACTTTATTCATCCTATTATCTTTCCAACACATCAAAAGATATATAAATCATAGTTTGGATGTGAAAGTTATGTCCTAAGGGAGATCGGACCCTACGTGTACACATCTAGAATTATGCCTTACATAAATAACTGTAATTATCCCCATTGATTTTATAATTTCAAGATAATTTTTTTACACCATGTGTTCTTAAGGTAAAATATTTTTCATCAAATTAATTTTACAACACATTGATCGAAAGAAAAAATAGAGTTTGAATGTGAATGTTATGGTCTGAGGGAGTCTAGACCCTATTTTGATAATTTCTAATTTGCATTAATTATAAAAGTGTATTGGTTTTTTTGCATGATTTACAGAAGTACATTCAAAAAATTTCACAACCTAAAAAGTGTGTTGGGAAATTTTAATGACTTGAAACTTGAAGTTTTATGTTGAAAAATTTTCACAACTTGAAAAATTGAAATGACCAATTTTCATGACTTGCAAAAGTGCACTAGTATTTTTGCATGACTTAACATTTACAAAAGTGCATTGACATATTTACACAATTTGTAAAAGTGCAATGACAAATCACTAATTTAAAAAGTGTGTTGGTGTTTTTTCACAAATTGGAAAAGTGAAATGACCAATTTTCACAACTTAAGAAAGTGACTTGAAAGTTTTACACAACATGAAAACAACAAACTTCACCCTATTTCTACAACTATGATTATAACTTTTATTTTAGAAGTTTAAAATGAAAAAATTTCACCATGGATCCTTGAGTAAACTTTATTCATCCTATTATCTTTCCAACACGTCAAAAGATATATAAATCATAGTTTGGATGTGAAAGTTATGTCCTAAGGGAGATCGGACCCTACGTGTACACATCTAGAATTATGCCTTACATAAATAACTGTAATTATCCCCATTGATTTTATAATTTCAAGATAATTTTTTTACACCATGTGTTCTTAAGGTAAAATATTTTTCATCAAATTAATTTTACAACACATTGATCGAAAGAAAAAATAGAGTTTGAATGTGAATGTTATGGTCTGAGGGAGTCTAGACCCTATTTTGATAATTTCTAATTTGCATGAATTATAAAAGTGTATTGGTTTTTTTGCATGATTTACAGAAGTACATTCAAAAAATTTCACAACCTAAAAAGTGTGTTGGGAAATTTTAATGACTTGAAACTTGAAGTTTTATGTTGAAAAATTTTCACAACTTGAAAAATTGAAATGACCAATTTTCATGACTTGCAAAAGTGCACTAGTATTTTTGCATGACTTAACATTTAAAAAAGTGCATTGACATATTTACACAATTTGTAAAAGTGCAATGACAAGTCACTAATTTAAAAAGTGTGTTGGTGTTTTTTCACAAATTGGAAAAGTGAAATGACCAATTTTCACAACTTAAGAAAGTGACTTGAAAGTTTTACACAACATGAAAACAACAAACTTCACCCTATTTCTACAACTATGATTATAACTTTTATTTTAGAAGTTTAAAATGAAAAAATTTCACCATGGATCCTTGAGTAAACTTTATTCATCCTATTATCTTTCCAACACGTCAAAAGATATATAAATCATAGTTTGGATGTGAAAGTTATGTCCTAAGGGAGATCGGACCCTACGTGTACACATCTAGAATTATGCCTTACATAAATAACTGTAATTATCCCCATTGATTTTATAATTTCAAGATAATTTTTTTTACACCATGTGTTCTTAAGGTAAAATATTTTTCATCAAATTAATTTTACAACACATTGATCGAAAGAAAAAATAGAGTTTGAATGTGAATGTTATGGTCTGAGGGAGTCTAGAGCCTATTTTGATAATTTCTAATTTGCATGAATTATAAAAGTGTATTGGTTTTTTTGCATGATTTACAGAAGTACATTCAAAAAATTTCACAACCTAAAAAGTGTGTTGGGAAATTTTAATGACTTGAAACTTGAAGTTTTATGTTGAAAAATTTTCACAACTTGAAAAATTGAAATGACCAATTTTCATGACTTGCAAAAGTGCACTAGTATTTTTGCATGACTTAACATTTACAAAAGTGCATTGACATATTTACACAATTTGTAAAAGTGCAATGACAAATCACTAATTTAAAAAGTGTGTTGGTGTTTTTTCACAAATTGGAAAAGTGAAATGACCAATTTTCACAACTTAAGAAAGTGACTTGAAAGTTTTACACAACATGAAAACAACAAACTTCACCCTATTTCTACAACTATGATTATAACTTTTATTTTAGAAGTTTAAAATGAAAAAATTTCACCATGGATCCTTGAGTAAACTTTATTCATCCTATTATCTTTCCAACACGTCAAAAGATATATAAATCATAGTTTGGATGTGAAAGTTATGTCCTAAGGGAGATCGGACCCTACGTGTACACATCTAGAATTATGCCTTACATAAATAACTGTAATTATCGCCATTGATTTTATAATTTCAAGATAATTTTTTTACACCATGTGTTCTTAAGGTAAAATATTTTTCATCAAATTAATTTTACAACACATTGATCGAAAGAAAAAATAGAGTTTGAATGTGAATGTTATGGTCTGAGGGAGTCTAGACCCTATTTTGATAATTTCTAATTTGCATGAATTATAAAAGTGTATTGGTTTTTTTGCATGATTTACAGAAGTACATTCAAAAAATTTCACAACCTAAAAAGTGTGTTGGGAAATTTTAATGACTTGAAACTTGAAGTTTTATGTTGAAAAATTTTCACAACTTGAAAAATTGAAATGACCAATTTTCATGACTTGCAAAAGTGCACTAGTATTTTTGCATGACTTAACATTTAAAAAAGTGCATTGACATATTTACACAATTTGTAAAAGTGCAATGACAAGTCACTAATTTAAAAAGTGTGTTGGTGTTTTTTCACAAATTGGAAAAGTGAAATGACCAATTTTCACAACTTAAGAAAGTGACTTGAAAGTTTTACACAACATGAAAACAACAAACTTCACCCTATTTCTACAACTATGATTATAACTTTTATTTTAGAAGTTTAAAATGAAAAAATTTCACCATGGATCCTTGAGTAAACTTTATTCATCCTATTATCTTTCCAACACGTCAAAAGATATATAAATCATAGTTTGGATGTGAAAGTTATGTCCTAAGGGAGATCGGACCCTACGTGTACACATCTAGAATTATGCCTTACATAAATAACTGTAATTATCCCCATTGATTTTATAATTTCAAGATAATTTTTTTACACCATGTGTTCTTAAGGTAAAATATTTTTCATCAAATTAATTTTACAACACATTGATCGAAAGAAAAAATAGAGTTTGAATGTGAATGTTATGGTCTGAGGGAGTCTAGACCCTATTTTGATAATTTCTAATTTGCATGAATTATAAAAGTGTATTGGTTTTTTTGCATGATTTACAGAAGTACATTCAAAAAATTTCACAACCTAAAAAGTGTGTTGGGAAATTTTAATGACTTGAAACTTGAAGTTTTATGTTGAAAAATTTTCACAACTTGAAAAATTGAAATGACCAATTTTCATGACTTGCAAAAGTGCACTAGTATTTTTGCATGACTTAACATTTAAAAAAGTGCATTGACATATTTACACAATTTGTAAAAGTGCAATGACAAGTCACTAATTTAAAAAGTGTGTTGGTGTTTTTTCACAAATTGGAAAAGTGAAATGACCAATTTTCACAACTTAAGAAAGTGACTTGAAAGTTTTACACAACATGAAAACAACAAACTTCACCCTATTTCTACAACTATGATTATAACTTTTATTTTAGAAGTTTAAAATGAAAAAATTTCACCATGGATCCTTGAGTAAACTTTATTCATCCTATTATCTTTCCAACACGTCAAAAGATATATAAATCATAGTTTGGATGTGAAAGTTATGTCCTAAGGGAGATCGGACCCTACGTGTACACATCTAGAATTATGCCTTACATAAATAACTGTAATTATCCCCATTGATTTTATAATTTCAAGATAATTTTTTTACACCATGTGTTCTTAAGGTAAAATATTTTTCATCAAATTAATTTTACAACACATTGATCGAAAGAAAAAATAGAGTTTGAATGTGAATGTTATGGTCTGAGGGAGTCTAGACCCTATTTTGATAATTTCTAATTTGCATGAATTATAAAAGTGTATTGGTTTTTTTGCATGATTTACAGAAGTACATTCAAAAAATTTCACAACCTAAAAAGTGTGTTGGGAAATTTTAATGACTTGAAACTTGAAGTTTTATGTTGAAAAATTTTCACAACTTGAAAAATTGAAATGACCAATTTTCATGACTTGCAAAAGTGCACTAGTATTTTTGCATGACTTAACATTTACAAAAGTGCATTGACATATTTACACAATTTGTAAAAGTGCAATGACAAATCACTAATTTAAAAAGTGTGTTGGTGTTTTTTCACAAATTGGAAAAGTGAAATGACCAATTTTCACAACTTAAGAAAGTGACTTGAAAGTTTTACACAACATGAAAACAACAAACTTCACCCTATTTCTACAACTATGATTATAACTTTTATTTTAGAAGTTTAAAATGAAAAAATTTCACCATGGATCCTTGAGTAAACTTTATTCATCCTATTATCTTTCCAACACATCAAAAGATATATAAATCATAGTTTGGATGTGAAAGTTATGTCCTAAGGGAGATCGGACCCTACGTGTACACATCTAGAATTATGCCTTACATAAATAACTGTAATTATCCCCATTGATTTTATAATTTCAAGATAATTTTTTTACACCATGTGTTCTTAAGGTAAAATATTTTTCATCAAATTAATTTTACAACACATTGATCAAAAGAAAAAATAGAGTTTGAATGTGAATGTTATGGTCTGAGGGAGTCTAGACCCTATTTTGATAATTTCTAATTGTAGGGGTGTCAGATTCTAACCCTCTATTTGTTAGGGTGTCATACTCCAACCCATATTATTGTAAGGGTGTTATATTTCAACCCCTTTAATTGCAAGGCTATCAAAATTTGATAGTAAAAATACTTAGGAAAATTTATCTTCTTCCTTGATTCTTTTAGAACCTATTGAGGAACTTTTTAAGGTAAGGCATTTTAAGTTTGATAGTTTATAATTCCACCATAATTATAAAACAATGATTCTCCCCCTCAATTTAATAATTAAAAATGTTGCTTAAGTAAAAATGAAATTTTATCTCCATGGTTCCTTAAGTAAAAATGTTCTTCATCAAATTAACTTTCCAATGCATCAAGGCAAAATAGAGTTTGAATGGAAAATTTATGGCCTGAGGGAGATTAGACCCTATTTTGACAATTTATACTTGTAGGTGTGTTAGATTATGACACTCTAATATCATGTGTGGTTGAATTCCAACCCCTATTCTTGTAAGGGTGTTAAATTATTACAAGTAAAAGACTTAGTAAACTTTTTCTTCTTCTTTTATTCTTATGGAACCTATTGAGGAACTTTATGAGGTAAGACATTTAAGGTTTGAGCAAGGAAAACTTTGTCTAAATTTGTACTATGCTTTATTATACACCCTTTGCATTCTTTAAATATGAATAAATATTTTATAAACTATTCAATTCTATAATTAAAGCATAATTGTGAATAAATTTTCCTTGAATCATTTTTGAGTCATTTATCACTTTTACCTTGCTTCCAATGGCTAAATTTGAAACTTCATCACAATCACTTGACCTAGTATCCAAATTCAATCTTATTATATCACTATTATACAACCTTCATATCTTGATCTTGCATGTAATAATATTAGATCTCCAAGGATTGATAATAGGGTCATTACAAGCCTTATTTTCTACCTTGTGTGATTTATCTGATATGAGATCCATTCTATGTGCATGAGACACATGTGCTTTGTTGATTATATAATCCTTCATTAATTATAATTTATACATATAAGGTTGATAAAAATTTATGTATATTTATCTAGCATCAAGCATCTTGTTGTGACTATCTAGTTAGACTATCATCTATAACCTTGTATTCAAGTGTGGGACTTAGTTCCAAGGAGTGATAAATGAATTTAAATTAATGAACCTTCACAAATTTTTTAGAAATCAAAAAATACCCTATATGATTCCTCATGAAATTCATTTATATCCAAATGTTAGAGACTAATAATTCAATAATGATATTAAATTTTCTATCCTCTTTGACCCTTGAAATATAACCTAGATTTCACATGAAAGAATAATCTTCATCCCCTATACTTGCCTGTCAAAATAAAAATTGTGGAGATATTATTAAAACCCTCAACTTTATCACTCAAAACTCTCAAATTAGGGATAAACAAAATATTTTCCTTAAATGAATATCCATCCATAATGTTACTCTAAAAACCACTAAATGGCTCACCATTTACAAGCTTCAAAGATAGTGCAGGTCTCAATATGTGACTTAATTCACCTTGAAATCTTCACATCCAAGAAATGAAACATTAAACAAACCAAGCCTTATTGATTGGGATATGGAGTTAGTGTCCATTTTTCAATAGTTTTACAATCATTTTCATGAAAACATCTCTAGTTTTCCTATGAGAGTGTAATTGGGGGAGTTGTCATGATATGTAAAATTGCACAATAATAAATGGATCCAACTATGGGACACATTTCCCAAGGGTATGTGTCAAAAATCAAGAATATAATATGTGTATACATCTAATTCATATCACTATTATTCTAAAATTATCAATCTAAATGACATTTTGTGACAACACACAATATAGACTAAAATCACTAAAATGCTCTAAATTGTTGAAACTTGTCACATAAAGGTACCTATTTTTGATAACTTATCCCTAACTATGGAAATATATTTTATGTGATTATTAAGATTTCTTAAATCACTTAAATTTAAATTTCAACCACATAAAATGATGTCCTGGACCACTGAAATCTTCTAATTCAACCACACACATCATGTGCATGTGTCAATTTATGTCTATAATACCCTAACTGGGGTATTACCTCGTACACAACTGACATGTTCTTCTGATTATACTCCGATCAAATTATGACCTAGTAAAATGAAATTTATAACTAGGTTGATTAAATGTGAACAAAATTTCCAAAGAATTATAGAAGACTAATTACAGAGACTTAAGAAAATCAAAACCAAATTAGAAGCCTAAGTGGAAATTCCATGAAATTTGTTGAATATCTATTTACTAGAAATTCATTATACAAATCTGCATCATCCCATGACATCATCATAGAGTTATCATCTATAATCCACTAATGGGACAAATATTAGGATGAAGCTTTCCCATGCCTCATTAATGGCCCATTCTTCCAAATATTTTTGACATTATTTATTACTTATCTCTCCAATATTGAGTCAGTTCATGGACATACATCTTGATCTCAAGATGGATGGTCAAGGTTGATTTTAAACATTTTAGAAATCTATAAATAAGTGAAACAAGACCATTTTTAAAGCTTGAATTATGTAAACTTATTATACATAAATACTTTCAAACAAGCTTCACTCATTCACCCAATTAGACCAAATTGAATAGCCTAAGCCATTGGTGAACTAAGAGATTATGGAGGCTCATGCTACACCTCATTGACGAAGACTTAGAGCAATATAATATAGGGAAAAACATGCTTATTGACCATTTTTGAAAGAGGGACATTACTTGGAATGTATGACATTATCTTGATTTCATAATTATATTCTTGAATTCATTAGCACCGTCCCTTGAGGGAATAGTTTAACATGTTAGTTATTTGTGCTTATTTTTATATTTATTGACTAACACATGAGATAAATTATTTATTAATCCTATTCTATAATATTAATGGTGTCTTATTACCACATATTCTTGAAAAACTTTTATGTAGCTCACATTTGCATGTCTTAATCTGACCAACTAATAGTAAGTTTGTATATCTCAATTGTATGAGAAATGAATACATGTTGTCTAACCAAATAAACCTTTTATAATACTTTGAATTTACTGATCTAACCAACTAAAAACCATTTCACCACTCTCAATTGTATGAGAAAGGATTTAATGTCCTACTAAACTAGATATCTTGCTCTGAAAATTTTACATTTTTACCACTTGTTCACTTGAAGAGATCCATGAAAACCTGTCCATTTTGTCAATTGATAAAAAACATTCATATCACTATTTCCATGATTTAAAAATATTTATTATGAATACATCATTGAATTTGTTTGTCTTTGAGACACATTTGGATGAAATGATTCAAAGCCTTTATTATGCACATCATTCTAAAGGCTAAAGACATTTTGCACCATACAATTGACATAAGGTTAGAGATGTCAAAATGATTTGGATTTAATGTAGGTATTTAAAAAAATATGGATGCAAAAATTGAGCCATCAAACAATAATTATATATCCCCTGAAATTGTGATTATTTTATCCACTCTAAGGAAATGGTTATTTTGACATCTTTGTGAATAATATGTTTGTCCACTAAGAGTTTTAAGGTAGGGAATAAAACTAAATTAATGTTCAATAAAAAAACATATACATCAAGAGGAAGGGATAAAAACCAACCTTATGCATTCATTGAAGAACAACACACACACACACCAAAACAAAAATAGAAGGAAACCAATGAAAATAAGGAAAGCAAAACTATTTACAAGGAGTAGAAGAAAATAAAAAGATTACATAAAATCATTAACTCTCTAGGATTATTACTTGTTATTAATGAAAAATAGATTTGAATTATGAGTTTTGAATACATTCAATGACAATGATTGTGTAGGTGGGAAGAGAATGAATTTACAATCATCGTGCATACATAGATAGTCATGAATAAACATATCAACAATGTCTTCATGTTTTGGAATTGAATCCTTGTGAACTTTGAAATTTTTTATGAAAATGAATCTATATGCATGTATGTTAGATATAAGATTTTAATTAGAGACAAGTGTGTTGCATGTTTCTTTTTGAGCTAGAACAATAATAGGGATAAGTTTTAGAATGAATTGACTGTAGATTTTATTTGCCACATTATTTTTTACTAAAAAGAATAATTCATCATTGAATGGTTAATCATCATCATCTTCATTAATTTCATCTATCTTGAGATTTTCCAACTCAACACAATTCATTTTTCTCTACATTGACATCTTCTTTGATTTCTTCCTTGGCATGGATATTATTTTAAATTAGTGTAGGATTGAATAATTTGGATTCAAATCCTCTAGAGATATTATATAGTGGCACATGAAAATGAAGTTCTAGGAGAATAATCACTTTTGATCACTAAATCTTCCATTCTAGTACAAGAAGAATCTTCTTTAAATAAAATTGGTCACATGCTATCTTCACCTTCATAAATTAGAAAATATTTTTTTGCATTATTTCTTCTCTCTATTTTTAGTTCAATTAGTTGTTCTTTAGATAAACCATTTTATCCTAGGGTTTTGAATTTTGAGAAATATTATGAAATGGAAAAATCACTCTTATTTTCCAAGTGGGAAGCCAAATTCTTCATTTGTTCTTTGATCAATCATTAGTTATTTCAATTTTTCACCTTCTTCCAAAATTGTGAAATTGAAACAATCATATGTGACATGAGACTTTTTCTCTATTGAAGCTCCAATATTCTTGATTAGTAATTTCCATTTGAAATATCTTTTCTACATATTAAGGGATCTTGATTATATTAGGTTTCACCACTTCAACACCACTAATTACAATTGTAGAATGTTTTAAGCTTCTTTCTTCAACATTTTAGACAAAACTATGTCATCTTTAATTTTGATAAGTTATTTTTGTGCTACTTATAATTCATTTATCTTGTCCGTTATCAATATGAATTTGATCTCTAGGTGTTGAGAACCAATGAAGACACATAGTTGATTGTTGGGACTTATTTGATCAATCTCAATAATTTATTAAAGCATTTTATTAACTCTCTCATATGCTCATAGTCTTACTTCTTAATTTGGAATAAATATGACAATAATGCACAAACATCTATAATTATTTTAAATCTAATTAGGAACTAGTTCTTCAAGGAGTCATAATTCATAATGTATCCATCTTATAGGTATTAGAACCACTCAGTAGTAGGTCTAATGAAAGTTTTAATAGAAAGTCTCATAATGAAATATTCATGCATAACTCCAAAAATGTTTCATTACATTATGAAATCAAATATATGATCATCTACATCTTGACATTTTCACCAAAAAGTTTTAATAATATTTTCCTTGAGCCTAAAGGTAACTAATTGTATTAGGCCAAAGCCAATAGTCCAAAATGTTTTCCCCATGAAACATGGAGGACACTAGGTTTGGGGTGAACCAATGCCATTTATCCAATCATAAATATCTAGGCACTAAGTAATTAATCTCAATGGAGTCACCAACCTCCATTCCATGGGATGTTTCTTAAAATTTCTAACAATCCCTAGTGGAGTCTCCAAAAACTATTGGCTAAAAAACATTTATTAGATAAGGTAAACCTAGGTTTTACAGGGACCCAAAACCATAAAAGTGAAATAAAGAGTTTTAACTAGGCCTTACATGGCTGAATGAACTAAAATATAAAGTCTAAACAACAAAAACAAGAGCAGACATAGAAAACATGTTAATTGGGGGGACCCTCATAGGTATCTTCCATATTAAAATTTTCCTTTGGTAAGAAGTTGGTATTATCTTTTGAGGCTTTGTCTTTGGTCTAATTCATAGGACCTTCAGCGTATTCACCAAGGAAAATCATCCTTGGGAATTTCCTACCTTTCAGTTGGGGGAAGAGATGTTTAGGGGGGACCCTGGGGGGATTTGGGGACCTTAAGGGATTCGAGAAATGAGGAAATGGGAGGAGGTAGGGTAGACTACACCAACCCATGGGTCATGGCCTCCACTACCTAGTGAAGCTCGTTTCAATCTTGGATCAATTTTTTCAAACCAAAACCTACCTACTAGACCTTTATGTTAAAATTTTTCAACATTAATTTATTTTTCTCATGATCCTCTATTATAGTGGCCATACCTTTCTGGTCATAGGTGGAGGGAGAGTTGAGGGTGATGGGTTTAGGTTCAGTGATGAAAAACATTTTCAAGGGAAAATCATCTGGAGGGGAATGGGGTAAGTTGTTATGAGGAGAAAGATTAGTGGTGGGTAGGGATATTGCAAAGGGATCCCCATCCAAGGGGGCCTTTGAGGAGTCTTCCTCAGAGGAGGATCCTTTAGGGGGCACTTTTTTTCCAAGCAAGGTATGACCATGTTTCACCAACATAAAGATGAGGCTTTGATGCAAGATCAGGTTAGCTACATTAACCTGTTGGAGGAGGACAATGATTTCCATGAATTCTAGGAGAAAATAGGGAACAATGATCTTAAATTGATGAAATGAATGACTAACATGAAATGGTGTGAAAATATCAAGGTATTAGCTAAAAAATTGTTAGTGGGACAAATGTGGATTTTGAATCAACAATGTGTGGACAAAATCCTTTTATTTGTCAACAACATAGGGATAATGTCCCTCTCCTATTATGAATTATAGATAAAATTATTGAAAATAAAAAAATGAAAATCACAAAAAGAGTTATTCCTAGTTATTTATAGGAAAATTATTTTCTATGGGGGTTTCATACTTTTAACCAAAAAGTATAGAAAGGAGACATAAATAAATGAAGGGAATCATGGGTAAAAAGAGGAAAAGGAGAAAGGAAATGAGAAAGTAAGAATGGTAGTATTCTATCCAATTAAACACAAAAGCTGCTATGATAACCCCCAAAAATATGAAGTATAACCTTAGGTAGTTAAACATAGAGACTCAGTACAATAGTCCAAGATTTAAGATTGTAACATAGGAAACCTTTATCATATAAATGGATGGACAAGACATTTTATACATAATAACATGATACATACACCAAGGAGATTGGATATATTTACAAAGAAGGATATTCAACAACTCTATATTTTACAATAAAAATAGGCATAAAATCACATTCTTAATCCCACCAAGGCTTCACAATAAAAACAATTCCTAATGCAGATTCAATAAAACTTTCTCCACTAAATTTTTTGCATTCATTGAATTTATAATAATAGTATTTTAACAAATTTAAAGAACAAAAATAAAAGTGGATTAACATACTTATTAACATCATTCAGTAGAAATATTGATGGCATAAAGTCCTATAAATTATTTTTGTATTGATTCTTTGTGGGACTATATAAATAGATTCCTACCTTCCATATTCTAAAAGGTTCTTATATTGTTAAAAAACCAATTGACAAAAATACAATATAAGTTCAAGTAAATATAACTTTACATATGAGCTAAAAACTCCTATTTATAGGTTAAAATGGGTGGTTACACTATGTAACCCCCTTTTCTATGTTTTTAGGATTTTAAAAAACATGTTAGCGAAAATGCATAAGTAAAAACTTGTAAGAATGTGTCAAGAAATTTTCACAAATTTAAAAATTTCAATGACAGATTTACTCAAATTGAAAAAGTCCATTGACATATTTTCATAACTTGTAAAAGTGAAATGACCAATATTCATGACTTGTGAATGTGCATTGGTGTTTTTTTAGAACTTGAAATAGTGGAATGACCAATTTGTGCAACTTGTAAAAGTGTATTTATGTTTTTTCAAAAATTTCAAAAGTTTAATGACCAATTTGTATGACTTGAAAAAGTGTATTGGTGTTTTTTCAAAACTTGAAAAGTGTAATGGCCATTTTTCACAACTTGAAAAAATTCATTGGCTTTATTTTATAACTTGTAAAAGTTCAATGACCAAGTTGCATGACTTATAAAAGTGCATTGGTGTTTTTGCACGACTTGTAAAAGTACATTAACAAATTTTAAAAACTTGAAACTTAAAAAGTGTGTTCACATATTAACACAAACTAAAAAGAGTGTTGGAAAATTTTCATGACTTGAAACTTGAAAAATTGTGCTGACAAATTTTCACAACTTGAAAAAGTGCATTGACTAATTTGCATACCTTACAAAAGTGCATTGGTGTTTTTGCACATCTAAAAACATACAAAAGTGTGTTGACATATTCACACAACTTGTAAAAGTGAAATGAGAAATTTATAAAACTTGAAAAATTTTATTGTTGTTTTTTCACAACTTTTAAAAGTTTGATGACCAATTTTCATGACTTGCAAAAATGACTTGATAGTTTTGCACAACTTGAAAACTATGAGCTTCACCTTATTTTAGAAATTATGATTATCCCCTTGAGTTTAGAAGTTAAAAATAAAAAATTTAAACCAAGGATCCTTGATGAAAAATTTTCTTCATCAAATTATATTTCCGATGTGTCAAAAAAGAGACAAATTAGACGAGGGAGATTGGACCTTGCTTAGATACATCTAGAATTTTTCCTTTCTTAAACAATTGTGATTATCCCCCTTGATTTTAAAAGTTAAAGATGAAGTTTTAACACCATATATTATTAAGGTAAAATAGTTTTCATAAAATTATCTTTCCAATGCATTGAATGATAGTCAAAAGATATCATATGTGAAATTTATGGTCCAATGGAGATTCAACACTATTTTGATAAATTCTGCTTGTGGGGGTGTCATATTTAGACCCCTCTACTTACAATGATGTTAGATTCTGACCCATGTGCTTTCAAGGGCTTCAGATTCTGAACCCTCTACTTGAAAGGGTGTCAAATTTTAAAAATAAAAATACTTAAGAAACTTTTTATTCTTCCTTGATTCTTCTAGAACATGTTGAGAAACTTTTTGAGGTAGGGCATTTCAAGTTTGACAGTCTATAATTTGACCCTTCTTAGACAACTGTGATGATCCCCATTGATTTTATAAGTTCAGTATGAACTTTTATCACCATGGATCCTTAAGTAGAAATGGTATTAATCAAATTATCTTTCCAACACATCAAACAAAATTCAAAAATGATTTCATATTTTAAAAGTTATGGCCTCAAGGAGTTTAGACCCTATTTTGACAATTTTTACTTTCAAAGGTGTTAGATTCTAACCCATCTATGTTTAAGGGTGTCAAATTCATCCTTCGATGATTTCAAGGGCATCAAATTATAACAAGCAAAATACTTAGGAAACTTTATCTTATTCCTTGATTCTTATAAAACCTATTGAGGAACTTTTTGAGGTAAGACATTTCAAGTTTGGGCATAAAAGACTCTACGAAAATTTTTACTACCCTTTCTTATACATCCTTTGCATATTTTAAATATGGAGAAACATTTGAGACACTATTTAAGTATAGAATTGAAGCTCAATTATGAATAATGTTTCTTTAAGTCATTTCTGATTCATTCTTCACTTTGGCCTTGCTACCAATGACTTATTTGAAACTTCATCACAATCACTTGACCCAATATCCAAATACAAGCTTATTGTAGTCCCATCAGCTAACCTTCATATCTTGATTTCAAAAAGAATAATATTTGATCCAAAGAATGATAATAGGCTCATTGCAATCCTTATTTTTTAATTTGTGTGATTTATCTAATACAAGGTCTATTCCATGTACAAGAGTAATTTGTGCTTTATTGATTATATCATCCTTTTTGAACAATCATTTATACATCTAAGGGTGACAAACCTATATGTAGCTTTATTTAGCATCAAACATCTTGTTATGACTATCTAGTTGGACTATAATCTATAAACTTATATTCAAGTGTGATACTTAGTTTTAAGGAGTGGTATATGAAATTCAAGGAATGACCCTCCACAAATTTGTTATAATTCACAACATACCATATATGATTGCTAATGAAACCCATTTATATCAAAATGCAAAAGATGAAGAACACAATAATGATATCAAAGTTTTTATCCTCTTTGACCCTTGAAAGATCACCTAGATCTCACATGTAAGAATAATAGTTATGCCCTATACTTGTTTTACCAAAATATAAATTGTTGATATATCCTCAACACCCTAAACATTTTGACTTAGAACTCTCGAATTAGGGAAAAAATATTCTCCTCAAATACATATCCATCCATAATGTTACATTGAAAACCACTAAATGGCGCACCATTTGGAAGCTAAAAGGATAGTGTAGATCTTAATTTATGATTTCATCCATGTTGAACTCTTAACATACGACAAGTGAAACACTAAAGGAACAAAGCCTTGTCCATTGGGATATGGAGTCAATATCCATTTTGTAAAAAAAATACCATCCCTATCATTAAAACACCTTTAATTTCCCATGAGAGTAAAAATGGGGGTCTTTTCACGAAATGGAAAATTTCATGACAATAGTAATGGAGGTATTTTTGGAACATTAGAGGATTTTTTACTTTAGTTTTATAATGCACACTTATTCATGGTGGTTTTATGTTATAGGAAAAAGAGTCCATGATATATTTATTGAACTTTCAAACATTTCAAATATCAACTATTAGAAAGAGAGACTCATCACATTACTGAGAGGGATGTTTTTTAGGAAATGTTGGAATGATAAGAGTTTAGATCAATGTTCTTGCAATAGAATATCCTTTATTACCAATTTGTAAATCAACCATGATTTCTTTATGGATTTGATGAAATTTGGATCAATCTAATGAAGAGACATTTTGATCATGTGTAGCTGATTTAGTTTTATAAAGTAGTAAAATATGTTGTCTATCTTCATTAAGATTGTTCAACTCAGATCTTGAAATGGTTTTGACATAGACTTGGTTATAGGGATGATAAATACCACCATTCAATGATTTGAGATGACATGGTTATGAATTAACCAAAATATAATGATAATCTATTTTAATTCCTTCTCTCAAATATATTTGTAGAGTTTCATATTCATAGTCATCAAAAAATATATATCATCCATGATGAAGAAGATATATTAAACAATAATTAAGGCAAAAATGAGAAGAACATAGATTATGGAAAACTTATGTGATGAGGTATATCATAGGTTAGGTTCACCAAATGTTTAACCCTAAATTGAGATGGGTCAATATAGTATAGTGTTAAGAATATAACAATGATTAAGCACAAGGGTGATTAATAAATATATAGCACATCAATTGATTTAAAAAGTTAGATAAAAAATATTATGAATTTAAATGTTGAAATATGCTAAAATAGAAAGTAAATCTATTTATTGATGTTATAATAAATTTAGAACAAGGGCATGTAACTGATTTAGTGTGTGCATGTCGATCTAGTTCGAAACATGCTATAAGTGGACTTTAAATAAATTCAAGAACAATCATCAAATTCTTGAGTTTTAAATTTTATTACGTTGGATGCTTACATCAGATCCACATAGTTACATCGATGCTACTATTTGACTTGAAAGTAGGTGGCCATTATGGAATATCATCTAGATTTAAGTGAAACCACCTAAAGTCTCACAAGCTTTAGTTGGTCTCACCTAAATCCTTAATGATAATGTTTGAATTGGACATAGGTGTATAGTATGGAATATCAACTAGATCTGTTCCATTTTTATACCTCATAAAAACTTGAATGTAGTCAATTCCTCTAAACATAGCTTAGAACACACTCTAAGAAGCTATGTTTACAAAATAGATTGCTCTCACAGGGTGTCTGATATTAGAGAGACTGGGTGCTCCACTAACACTAGGATCTTACAACATGTGTCTGACATCAAGAATAAGAGAGTGATTAAGTCATCTCTAGGAAAACATTCATTTAATAATAAACATCATGTTTGTGTTAAGAATAACAAAGTTTTAACTTTAGAAGATCACTTCATGAAACATCATCTAAGGGAAGCTATTGAAAATTTTAAACATGACAATAATTTGAATATAGACATCATCCTAGGTTTGAACCATTCATGGAAACCATTAGGTTTCCTTTCTAAAGAACTCCATAGATAACCATCTCACCTCTTGTTTACTTTATTAAATTAGACCTACTATTTCCTTTCTTCATGGTTCTTTTATCCGTTTGGTCTCTCCCTCTCCTCTATCTTTAGAGGTCGTGTTTTTTAGGTTTGAAGATCAATTCTCTACCCATATTTATGCCCACCCTTGCTGCCCCACCCTCCCCCATTTTTTTTGCTTCTTCTCCCTCTAGCATTTGGTTAATTCATCTCAATTCCTTTGACATTCCTTACCATATCTTTTGGTTGACTGCAGTTTTATTTAATTTTGGATTTGATCTCAATCAATTGTTATCTTTGAGTTTATGTTCCCATATATTTGGTTATTCATTAGATAAGTGTTTTATCATTTTCTCTTATTTTTTAGGATCTTTGTTTTATTTATTGATGCTTCTATTTCTCTATTTTTATAGGTTTTAACTCCAACTCTTTCATTATTTTCTTATGATATGTTTCCTTTTTTTATTTTAGTTTATTTTATGACTCACACACTAGCATTATGTTAGTCATATTAAATGGATTTTTTTTTGTTATTTTAAATGTTTTTTCCCTTTCTTATCTGATTAATTTTATAGTTCATGACCCCTTGATTACAAACTTTATCATGATATCACATCTCTTTATACGATCTTTCTCAATCCCTTGTTTATTTAAATTTTATTTTTTTAATAATTTTACTCTATGTTCTCATTTAATTTATTTCATCATATTAATTTATTATTTTAATTTTATTTTTTAAATTTAATTTAATTATTTAATTTTTCATTATTTTATTAATTTGAGGAAATTAGTTTGAGTATAGTTTATTACTTAACTAATTTATTTTCACTTTAACTTATTCTTAATTGATTTTTTATTTTAGCATTATCATTTAAATTTTAAAAAAAATTATCATTTGACATATTTCAATAGACCTAAGCCTGTAATCTACATTCATTTTATTCTCATGTTCATGATGGTTCACTGAGTGTGAATCGAAGCATCGATCGAAAAGCATACATAAAATTATATTATAGAAACATTTATTTACATTTTGACATGGACTGTGGAAATATAATTACTCTCACCTAAATCCTTATGGGTTTTTTTCACCTTTGCAATGGTGTGTTTAGATATTGTGTACATGATTTCACTCTTTGTCAAATGATCAAACCCTGGTTCTTCATCCTTAGAGTGACTTTAGGAAAAACAGGTGAGTAGGCACATAGTGTTGAGCTACACCAAGGATCCCTTTATCAATGGGAACTACCTACATATCCAATACTTTGAAGAGGGCCTTGAACTTATGTATTTATCCCCTATGTTTTAGATTGTGTCTTAGATACAACATGTGATAAGCAAGTACATAAAGTGACTTAGTGAGTATGGTTCATGGAGTGGTCTTTCAGTTTTTCAAACCTGCAAATGGGCTATACCTATGACTAATATTAAAATAAGAGAGAATAGGTAATATTTTCCCACTTGAATGCTTGATTGGGTGCCTTTGGTAAGTTACCTTGTGAGTTTTTGGGTATGTGATAGGTGAGGAATGAATGAGGGTTGATATGTGTGTGTGTGTGTGTGTGTGTGTGTGTGTGTGTGTGTGTGTGTGTGTGTGTGTGTGTGTGTGTGTGTGTGTGTGTGTGTGTGTGTGTGTGTGTGTATGTATATATATGTATATATATATATGTATGTATATATGTATATATATATATATATATATATATATATATATATATGTATGTATATATATGTATATGTATATATACATATATATATACATACATATATATATACATATATATATATACCTATATATATATGTATATGTATATATATATATATATATGTATATATATATATATGTATGTATATATATATATATATATACATATGTATATGTATATATAGATGTATATGTATATATATAGATGTATATGTATATGTATATATATATATATGTATATATATATATGTATATATATATATATGTATATATATATATATTATCTCATGTTTAAGAACCTAGGCTGACCATAGGTATACGTTTCATTTGAAAATTTTATGAATTTAGGGATTTGAAACTTAGTTTGGCACTAGACTATGAAATGATCAATAGGCACAATAGATAATGGATGTAATCCTTTCTATAGTAGGAAGGTCTTAATACTAAAAGGTACAACCATGATAAATACTTTCCAAGTATACAATACCAAGGTGCTATACAATTCATATTTAGTTTCTTCATCATCTATACCATGCTCTTAATTTTTTCTTGAGCCCATATAATGGTTTCTTCAATGTATACAACTTTTTCTCAAATAACACCATTTAATAAGGCTAACTTGGCATCCATTTTATGCACCATCCATTTGTGATGAGTAGGTATGGAGATGATTGTTCACATTATTTCCAAACTTAATACGGTGGTAAATGTCTCATTTTAATCATGGATAGGACATTTGTGTATCCTTCGACAACTAGCCTTTCCTTGTTTCCCTTAATCTTACCTTCTAGATAACTTTTTGTTTGTAAACCATTTTTACTCCTATGACATCTTTTCCTACTAGAAGGTATACTAACTCTCATGTATAATTTTTCTCTATTGCATGCATTATTTATCCATTTCTTCACATCATTTATGTCCTTAATTGAATCCTCAAAATAAATAGGATCAAATATTAAAAAGAGAGAGAAATTCATTGTTTCATCCTCATTTTCTTCATACCTTGCATGTTGATATATATATTGAAAAGTCATGGTTTAATTTAAGTGTTAATTTGAGTTGGAGGATGATGATATTGACTTGTGAGTTTCTCCTTGACCTCCTTATTGGTTGATGCCACTAGATGAATCAAACCTTTATGAAATAGGACTCCAACTTAGTAGATGGGTGGTTATACCACTTGATGGTTTAGGTTTAAAAAATGGTACACTAGCCCTTGTTTTAACTTATTACTCTTCTTGTCTATCTTCCCATGTTACATCCTTTATAAAATGAACATCCAAACTCATTATTATCTCCTTGGTAACCATACTATATAACCATTAATATTTTTAATGTTTACTATATCCAATGAAAATACATTTCTCTCTTTTGTCATCCCACTTTAATATTCATTGCTTAGACACATGTGAATATGCCACACATCCAAAAAATCTTAAGTGTTCTATGCTTATATTTTGGCTTCTCTATACTTCTTGAGGGATCATATCCCTAACACCTTTTTTATGCCATATATTGAGAAAATATATTATTGTTACTAAAGATTCAACCCAAAACTCATTGGACAATCATTTAACCTTTAACATGCTTCTTTCCATATCTTGGATGGCCCCATTCTTTCTTTCATATAATTTTTTTTTCTACGATGTATACCTAGCTATAAATTTATTTTTGATTCCATTATCCATGAAAAATTCTATAAACTTATTTTTTTATGTATTCTCCCCCTCTGTTAGTTTTTAAAATCTTTATGTAATTCCCTTTGTGCTTCTCAACCATGGTCTTAAACTTATTCAATATTTCAAATTCCTCAAATCTATCCTTAAAAAATATACCCATGTATTTATATAGAAGTCATTTATGGAATTCGTAAAATGCATATTATTTGATAAAAAGGGAGTCTTCATTTGACCACACAAATTTGAATTTATTATTAGCTCAACAAGAGATCTATCTCTTCATCACATAGCCATGGGAAAGGCACTCATATGTTACTTACCTAATATTTAGCCTTCACACACTGGTTCATTGTTATATAAGGGGCATCCATCTCACCATTTACTTATTATGAATAATGTTTAAAGTGGAAAAAACTCAAATGACCATACCTTATATGCCAAAGGGTAGACTCATCCACTATGACTATTTTAGATGTTATTACCAAATCACTTTGCATCTTCAAGGGAAACATTCTATTGTTTTCATATTGACTACTGAAATCTACCTATTGCATATACTTCTATCATAGATGACGCATTCTCCATATTTAAATATCACCATATATGTTTTTTAGAAAAGCTACCTAATAATTATTAGGTTGTGATTCAATCTAGGTACATGATAAACATCTTGAATTTATCTCTTATCACCTTGATTCGTGTAGTTAGAAATGTTTCCTTTTCCCATGACAAGGACATTTTCATTATTTCCCATATTCTCTTATGATTTTATTAACTCATCTATGTGATTGAACATATCTTCATTCATAATCATGTGGTTTCTATAGTTATTTCTAAGATATAATATTTATCTACTAATGTGCTCAAATATAATGCTTATTATGAAAAAATTACCATAATCTTTTTTTATACACTTACTAGCATAGTGTCCATACTTATTAAAATAGTAGAATTGTTATAACAACCCCACTAGGTTTTTCTAGAATATTGCAATATATATATATATATATATATATCACCAGAAGAAATCATAACTAGTGATCTTTAACTTATTGTATTAATTTATTTGACCATAAAGGTTATATATATATATATATATATATATATATATACATATATATATATATACATATATATATATACATATATATATTTATATATATTTATATATATACATATATATATATATATATACACATACACATACACACACACACACACACACACACACACACACACACACACACACACACACACACACACACACACATATATAGATTTCACCACAATAAATCATAACTAGTGATCTTTAACTTATTGTATTAATTTATTTAACCATAAAGGTTTTAACTAGACCACTTAGCCAATGATCACCATGTACAGATATAGAATCATGACCAATACAAAAAAGTCATAAATACTTCATCAAATTATACTTTAAGTAGTACAAATTTAAAGTTTATACTATTGGGTGAATATTTTGTTGTCAACTAACTAATGACAAAATGGGTATATCAACCACAACACAGGGAGATTTACACCACAAAAAGTATGGGTTTACCACATCTAGACGAGGTAAATCTCTCCTCTCATCAAGAGGAGGTTCCCTATGAATATTTATGTGATATATGTATATATATAAGTAAGTAGAAAATAATAATTGGGGTAGTATAATAGCATCCACCTCTCTTTTTTTAGAGATGATGTCCAAGGAACAAGAGAGAGAAATCCTGGTCGTTAGCTAAGAACATCCCTCTTCTTTCAAGAATGGTATCCAACGTAGAGCAGAATATCTCTTGAAGTAGGTAACAAAGTTAACAAAGAAACCTACGTAAGCACAAAGTCTTCCGTTGTCTCTTTTGTTGATCCAGAATACGCATAACCGTAGAGTGAAACAAAGTGCAAAGTTTTTGCCTAAAACTACAAAGGATAAAAGGATCACCAAGATAAAAGTAGCTCAAAGTCTTTCTTCTTTCTTTTAGAAACATCCTCAGATAATATCAACACACACACTTTGCTTATTAAATAAAATGGATAAGAGATTATCAGGAAAGAGGACATAAGAACCATTTCCTAAATAACACAAATTATTTCAACACAAAGTCTGAAATAAACATGTTTCTCATTCATTCGATGAAATATGATTTACAAGTTGAGCACAAAGTCTCAAGAAGTGTCTCAATTTCAGCAGAGTTTTTGCTCTCAATTATCAGAGATCCTTTTTACAAAAGAGGTCTCCACTATATATAGTTAGAAACCTTTCAAAATTAAAAAGATTAAAATATAAAAATATCTTAGTCAAAGATGAGTCATCTTTGACTTTTGAGATGTTTTTTTGGATTTTTCACATGTAATTACATATTATAAAAGTACATGTGAAAATGTCCCAAGTCAATTACAAAGTGCATTTTGAATAAAGCATGGAAGAACAGTGTTAATCTTTATTTCCAATCTTCTTCATTTCATGGCTGGGATTGCTTGATTTGGTTATTTCTATGAACTCGGCCATATCCACATGCCTAATCTCTATATCCTTAATGTCATCAACATTAGAAGTAACTGAGGTGATTGGAAAAACACATTGATATTTGTACTTCATTGTCTTCGAATTCTTCAGAGAAACTTCAGTGATCTGAAAGAACTTTGTTGAAAAAGACATCGATGAAGAGGGATCCTTTAGAGAAACTGCAGCAAGAATCATGATTGTGCAATTAGGGGAAACATTTCCAATTTGAAAAAACTACACATTTGATGATCACGATTAGGGAATGCGCTTGAAAGAGATGATGCGTGAGCAAGTCAGAAAGCAGAAGAAAAGGGAAGTGAGCACGAAAAATAGGAAAAATGAAAATTTCTTGATTTAAGAAAAATGAGGAGAAAGTATGTAGGGGTGGCAAAAATTGTTGCCCTTGCATATTGGAGAAGTTTTTGTGCATAGGCGGCAAAAATTGCCACCTGTGCATGTCAGGGAGAAAGTGTGTCGGCGGCAAAAATTACCACTGACGCAAGTTGAAGAAGAAAAATGTGTAAGGGTGGCAAAAATCGCCGCCCTTGCACCTGGAGAAGAGGAAACGGGGATGCATGGGTGGCAAAAATTGTCGCTTCTGCATGGAAGAGACCAAAAGATGTAAGGGTGGCAAAAATTTCTGCTCTTGCATGAGGGATTCAAGGGTGGAAAAAATTGCCACTCTTGCATGGAGGATGCAAAGCAAATGTAATGGTGGCAAAAAATGCCGCCTTTGCATGGAAATGCCAGAAAACACTAACTCTAGGAAAGGAAAACTTTGTCATCTGGTCGCATCAAGATTGTAACAATTTTCACTTTTTTGAGAAAATGCAATTAAGGGAATGTCATGAACTTCGAATGAGGCCAGTAGAGAAAACATGAGAACAATAAAAATTTACCTCAAAAAATGAACTTGGAGAGAAAACACAAAATGGACAAGTTTCATATGGGTTGTTCCAAAATGAGCGTAGTTGGTTTTGGGAACAACAGATACAATATTAAAACCACTACCATAGAAGTATAATGTCTAAAATTTATAGTTTTTAGCAATACATAATAATATCATAAATGATAAAACATGATACAAATTTCCTTTGAGCAGAGTCTCCATGACTCAAGTATCACTATGTAATCTCAAGTGTAGTCTCAAGTATATTATTCCATCTAGGAGGGAGAGCATCATCCGAGTGCTTTTCCACATCAACCATAGACCATATATCCCCTACACTATCTCCCAAATAAAGGGGTGTCCCTCCCTTCATGGATGGGTAGATGATGATGGTCTGAGAATCTAGAGTAACAAATTAAAACCCATGTGTTGAGGACATATAATACTTGATGTGTACCATAAATAAATTTTCTCTAATATGATATTGCACAAATATAAAAACTATATCAAAATATGAATTGGCAATGTTTATCAAACATTACTTTGACCAAAATTTTCAATAATAAATGATCACTAAGATCAATCAAATTCATACACACCACTTGATTAGATTATCTTTTATATTGCATTCATGGTGCTAATTAAGCCAATGGAATTTGTTCACAACTTAATTAGGGTCATGAATGTGATATTTGATAAAATAAATCAAAATATAAAAACCAATATAGTCATTCATAATATTTTAGTCTAGCTAATTAAAATTATGCTAAGTACATAGATATATATACATTCATTTATTCCATCAAATGAAGTGAATTGAATCTATACATATAGTTTATTATAATTAATAAACATAATCCAAAAATATTCCTCAATATAACATACCATTTAGGTAATGATTATCTAGACCATAGTTGCTTTAACCACTAAGCAAATTATAATATTATTTTTCCATGAAATAGTATTATAGTCATGGCTAAATAATTTTTCATATTCCACATATAACAACAAACAGTCCAAAATATACTATTATGTTCAATATTTAAACTGTTAAATATCTCATCTTAATGATTTTATCCAAACATTAAAATATAACAGGCATTCATTTACACACTGTTATGTTAATAATAATTATAACATAGCTGAATACATCAATAGATATTAATTAACATGTTACTTTGTTTTATATATTCTACTACTAATTTGACATCCATTATCAGGAGCCTTAGAATATACTATATACGTGAAGCATATAGTCAATTTACATACAAAGGCCCCATAACCTTTTTCATTAAACTAAGAAATTCCATTTTCCCATGATAAATAATCACACAAAATTTTATAAATCAAACTCATTTCTCATTTAATCATCAACAATTCTAATGATTTAAATATAAACAAACATTAAATTTTTGCAAATTTAATATTATTCATAAGTGCAAATATAAAGAAACACAATTGCTTTTACCCAATTCGAGTATTAACAAAACAAAAAATAACACACTGTTGAATACCTACTTGGGCATCATTTGTATCATCTCAGTTTTGGTTGAATAAGACAACTACAATAAAAATCTAAATAAATAATACAATTATGCAAATGAACCCATATACATAATCCCCTTATGGACTATGCAAACTCATACATAGTTTAACAATACATAGTCGAATGCAAAGTTCATAAAAAATAACTAAACTCTCTTATGAATTCCTTACCAATTTACTCGATATACATACTTGCATAAAATAAAATGCACATTCTATAGTCACATTACTCATCTACCCATACCTAGGTTACACAAGACGACTACGTAAAACATTCCCAATTCCAAATTTAAACCATTATGAATAATACAAGATCTCATAACTCAGTTTTAGAGTTTAACTATAATTTAAGCCTCGTATTTATACTTTCAATTGGATCCAATCCAAATAAAAATTGTCAAATCCATATCCTCCAATTATCTAAACAAACAAATTCATCATTTTAATTTAATATATACTGTCACATTAAATTTTGACTAACGATTATGAATTTGATGAAAGGAAAATATATATAGTTGAATTTGATGAAAGGAAAATCTTTAAATGTGACTACACACACACACACACACACACAAAATCACATTTAAAGATTTTCCTTTCATCAAACAAGTGTATTGGTATAAATATATATCTATATTTATATATACAAATATATATTATGAGTATATGTATTTAGAATTAACTGAATATATAGGGTATATATATTTGTGTATATATATTTATTACTCTTGAAAACCCATAATCTTAACCCAAAAAGTATGACTGGTATAACAGTTAAATCATTATACAAATAAAAGTTATTGAGTCAAAGTTTTAAAATACCCAAAGGAATATATAACAACTTGGTTCAAAATAAATAGCTCAAGTTGAATTGTATATATACCCATAAGAATAATTCCCCATTTGTGAATAGTGATTTTCATATTACTAAGGAAGGTTAGGACATAGTTTATAAAGCCTATTTATATCATGGCCAAGACCTACTGTTATACCCCCAACCTACCCAAGTTACCCTAGGTTGGATATAGGTTCTTATGGAGGCTGAGCCCTCCACAGGGCCCTATATACAACCCTTTATAAAATTTTAAATCATATAAGTAATTGAAAAAGTAGTCACCCAAAATAAATTTGAAAACCCATTCATAAAAAGTATCACACACAGGTATTTAAATTACAAAACCTACATAATAAACTTATGAATGTAAAATAAAGCTAAGCCAAAATTTGAGTCAATTCCTTCTTCTTTGTACTTGTTATCCTCATCTCTACCTTTTGTTTTCTCCTCTTAATATGTTGTGAGATGTGTGTGTTCATAGCCCCCACAATCCTCCTTTTATTCCATTTCCATTAACCTACTTGCCTTCTACTTCTCCTTCATTAATGGTAGATAGAAATCGTTTATAATTATGCATACCCAAATAACTTAACCAACTCACAATCTACCTATGTGCAAACATAGTGAACTCCATAATTTTCTCCCAAACATTGCCTAACTAAAGTCAATGGATGATTAGTAACCTAATCATCTTAATGACTCTGTCTAATCCCTAATTAATCATATTATATTTCTTTATCAAATTCACATGACAATGATTTAACAATTCATCATCAACCAACTAAATCACATAAGTCACGTAATCCTTATGTCTTATTTGATGCAAGACTATCAACTAGTTGATGATTAAAGTATTCTCATAAAATGACTAAACCTAATAATGATCATATAACTTGTAAATTCAACTAGGTATATTTAGACTAGAGTTTTATGTTGAAATGATATCCACCAACATACATAACAATTACAATGATTTCTTAAAATCATTTAAATAATTAACATAAATGTATTCATTTATCTGTTATGAATATCAACCCTTAAATTAAACAATTAATGAAATATAATATATTTTTACAATAATACTATTTATCTTTTGACATTATAATATAATATTGTAATAATAATCATTAATTATTATTATCTAAATCTTGTAGACTGAGTAATGATTATGGAATCCATCATAACATAATGTTTTACTATTTATCCATATGTAATAAGGTAGTGATTTAAGTAAACCTACTTCGATGGTAGATGGACAATGTATTAGTGTATGTTTTCATTTTTCCCTATTATTTAATTAGGGAAATTATATATTTGTGCATACATGGAGTTTTCCTACATTAGTGGGATAGGCTAGCTTATGTGGAGATGTGTGTCATAGATGTGTCATAAGAATGTCATAAGTAACTCCTGTAACTGGTTATTCTGGGTATGGGAGTTACTTCTATATTATTAGCACCTTGTCACCACGTTTTGTGGAGGAGTTACAGTCTATTCTTGGGGTGCTTTGACCACCATTTCTAAAGGAATTACTTATGAGCTCTCCTATATGTATTCTTTATTTTGGCCATCTCATGTTAATCAAATATTGGGTTTTCTCCTATTTGTCTTGTGTAATTTATCTTCTTGTATAATTTCAAATTGCTTTAGCATCTATGTGATGTGCACTAGCTTCATCTCGTGTGATCATGTCTCCATTACATTCGCATTATCCAGATTCTAGCAACAACTCCGATATGGTATCAGAGCCACCCCAGTAATTCTGTGTTCGGTTATGCTAGTAGTTTATTCTAAAATTATTACTTTGCTTTCTTAGTAGTTTTTTGTTTAACTCGGTTACATTTGAGAGTTTTTGTAGAGTTTCTTGAAAATTCATGCAAATCCATATGGAAAGTTGTTAAAAAAATTACTTCTGTTGTGTTTCATTCAGATCTACCCTTTAGATATCTGTGTTAAAATTTATCGAGACATCTTGTATAGATCTTTTGTGGCGTTGTGAACTCCAGCAAGGCAATTTGTGGAAAAATCAATGTTTGGCATCACTTTCTGACATAATGCATTGAGTTTTGCTGCTCTTTTTTTTATTTTCAATCTAAAAAAAAAGATAGACCTTTGCTCATCTAGAACTTGAAAGTTCTACGCCTCAGATGCTTCAGCTTGGCCAAAAACTATCTGATCTGCTCCAACGTGTCACCAAAATTCTCCTTGCAGTCTTTGAATAGTGTGTTCCCTTCTGTTGAGGCTGACTTTGACAAAAACCTTGACAAACTCACACTGGCTGTGCTTGCCCTACAGAGAGCCAGTGTAGGATGACAGCAATGCCACACAGACATCGGGGTAGCCAATCACGGCCTGGGCTTCTGGTCGCAGTGATGGATCTAAACATTGTAGCCATGTGGAGGGTGGAGAATAGAACATAGAAGTCCATGGCAACTTGAACTGGGGCCGTTCTGGATGGTAATTGATTTTTATATGTTTTCTAACTTTAATGACTTTACAGTATCATTTAGTATGCTGAAAAACAATTGAGTTGAAAATATTTTAAAAAAAGAGCAATTTAGAGGTTTTTAAAAAACTTGTATCTTCGACCCATGAAGACGAAGGGTGAGGCCCAGGTTGGCAGGAGGCCAATTCCCCCTCACAAAGACCTCCTTTGGATCCCTCACTCTATGTCAAGTCCAATGAGTGGTTGGAAGGCCACTTTCTCTCTCAAAACAAACATTTTTTTAATGTTTTAGTGTTTTTTTTGCAAAATTACTAGTTTATGGGAAATTAAAACTTTGAAATCTTGCAAATGGTAGCTCAGATTTGAGTGCCATCTTTTGAAAAAGTTCTTAGTTTTCAATTTTCCACAACTTAGGATTGATAATTGTAAAAAACACACTACTTTATAAAGTGCCAAAAATTTGGGTCTCTCGGGACGCATTTTCGACTGAGTCTAATGTCCTGTTTGCTTAAAGTCTTGCACTGATTGCTCTAAGATGAATTCTTAGTTGAGCTTGACATATTTTGAGCATCCACTTGCATATTTTGGGGGGGCTCAAAATTTTTGGGGGGTGTGATTGCTTTTCAGCACTTGCAATCTTTGCTTTCATTCTCCTTTCTGCATAATTTCACAACTTGCAATCAACACAACTTCACCTAAATTCAGCTTAAAATGGATTATTTTCAACTTAAACCCCTAAAACCCTTCAACTATCATGAATGAAAGGTTAAAATGTCAATCATTCTTAGAAGCAAAGGGTTGTATAGGATCACCATGGGTACCAAAGTAGAACGCAACACTGATGCTGAAAAGCTTAAGTGGTACAACTGTAGTGATCAAGCCTATGGATTACTAACCTTTTTCATGTCTACAGAACTTCTCTTCCATTTAGAAATCTCCAAGACTCCCAAAGACATATGGGACACCCTAGAAACCTTATTTGGGAAGCTTGATGAGATGAGAGGTCATGAGCTCGAAAACAAACTCATAGGTCTAAGTCCTAGCAACATTGACACCCTACAAGACTTATTCACTAAGTTTAAGGCC
Source organism: Torreya grandis (assembly GCA_037957365.1). NCBI lineage: Eukaryota > Viridiplantae > Streptophyta > Pinopsida > Cupressales > Taxaceae > Torreya > Torreya grandis. Next base: position 1,587,993 of record JARHVA010002540.1, on the reverse strand, counting down.
CTTGGATTGCAATTGAAAGAATGCAGGATAGAGAAGAAAGATGATCAACTCATCCTTTCTATTCTCGCAAAGTTAGGTCTAAGCTATTCAGTGTTTGTCTCCACTTTTCATGCCACAAAAAGTGCCCTTGGCACTACATGAAAAATGCCTTCTTTGGATTCATTCATTGCCAACCTGACTAGGTAGCAAGATAAGCTAATTCAAATGGGCACAATGAAGTCTACTCAACCTGTCAGGAATCTAGAACCACAAACAGCTCTGATACCACTTGATAGGACCTAGGAAGCACAATTGATTACCATGTACAAGCAACTAAATGCAAAATTTAACCAGAAGTAATAAGTAACTACAAATTAGAAACAACATAGAATATGAGAGACAATACCCAATTGTATTAATACTCTTCCAGAAGGAAATACAACAAAGAAGATGCCACAGTCTTCTTCCTTACACACCTCTAGGGCTCCCACACCTCTAGGGCATAAACAATAAATCTCTTCAAGAGCTCACTCTCTCAATTACAGTCCCAACACACAACTCAAACACAGAGTTGGTGTTCTCCTCCAACCAGTCAGTATCACTACTTCCAGTACCACCATTCAGTATCACTACTACTAGTTCACAAGTACTCCACATACTCCATGATCGAGTACACACCATACTCCAAGTACACAACATACTCCAAGTAGATCTCACCTGATCTTGCTACCTATTGTGTTGTTGACCTCCCTGATCTTGCACACCTACAAATCAACTTGGTTTTGCACACCTGCAAACCTATATCTCACACACAAACACACACACACACACACACACACACACACACACACACACACACACACACACACACACACACACACACACACATACACACACACACCTATAAATCAACCGATCTTACTTACCATGTAGATCTCTCAACACCCTGAAGAACCCTTGTCCTTGCCTCACCAAGTCCTTATGATTCTCTAAACCAGTACCCCAGTGGATCTTCTACTAGATCTTGCTATCCCGCAGATCTACCTGATCATACACACTCGGCACCCTTGTGGAACTAAGAAGAACAGACCTTGCTCTCTTCACTCTGAAGGAGCTAACCTTGCTCTTACTCAACTAGCACACTTTACAATACAACCCATGAGTCTCTTAAATAGATCTCATGCAAACAATAATTAGACATCTAATTACAATAATTAGATCTGCAACTCAAGACTAAAATTAGCCTTTAACATGCAAACAACTAGTTCATTAACAAACTATCCATGAAACTCACAGTTCTGAACCACACAGACGACTGACATTGGTCCCTGTCTGTCTAGGGATGACTGACGTAAGCCGATCCCTGACCGATGTCGGCAACTTCCTGTCTACACATGACCGACATTGGTTGGCCTAACCGACACTGGTGACTGTGACACTCAACAACCCTCCATGTTTGCATTCGGGTGAAGCTTTTAACTCCACAACCTAACAATCTCCCACTTGGAGATAAACAGCTGCACCTATACCTGTACATGTACACCATCTAATTTGTTTCCTGGCTTGTATCCCTCTTCAAGCTTAATCTTGAAGACCAACCACCACACATCCTATGGTGCAATACCTGTCATCCAAGTAACCTGCCATATCCGAAGTGCCTGACCCTGCATAGCATGAATCCCTACTGCTGGTCCCTCTCAGATACCTGAGAATCCACTGAACTAATTTCCAGTGGTTCCTTCCCGGATTGGCCACAAACCTGCTGACAACTCCCACTACTGGGAAAATATCATCGAGTACACATGTACTCAACCTCATCATGTGATTGGGGACCCTATTCTGTGAACTATCCATCCATAGGTGCACTTGCCATTTTGCATCCTCCATTATTTTCACACAATCATCCTGTGACAACATCAACTTGTGATCTTCCCTGTCTCTAGGATTATTCATGCCAAAGAATTTTGCTCCTTCAAATTCTTCATGACACACCTCTGAACTAACTTTACTTTTAGCTCAAAAAAACCCTGTATGTGTAACCCTGCATCAAGCAAATAACATACATTAACAAGATGATGTTGCAATCATCACCCACCTGGTAAAGAAACCACAATGGTTACAATGACATTGACTAAAGCCATGCTTTGTCATCCACCTGTCAAACTTGTACCACTCTCTTAGAGCTTCCTCAAGACCATATAACCTGGCCTTCTGTCTCATGTATCCATTCTCTCTATTCTTTAACTAAGGAATCCATTCATCTTTCAATGCTTTCATACCAGCTGGTAACCTTACCAAATCTCCCATTTGGTTCTGCATCCTAGGAATCAAATTCCTCATTCATGCCATGCTCCCACTATTTCCTGGATCCTTCCTACTCTATAGTGAGCAATGAGTATAAAGAAGAGGAATAATAAATTTGAGGCTTACTTACCCTTTCAGTCTTCCATATGGGCGTTTGAGACTCTTTGATAGCTTGATGTCTGCCCAAAATCTGTTCCAATGACCGACCTCGGTCACCACACAATCTACATCTAACCAATGTTGGTTCCATGTGACTGTCCTAACTACTGATGCCATTTTTTTAACCAACGTCGGTGTCTACTTGTCGCCAACATTGGTTCCCTGACCGACGTTAGTCTTACCTTGCCCAACACCACTGGCTCTAGTCTGCACATGACCAACATTGGCACCTATCTGTTCGATGTTGGTTTCTCTTGACTGATGCTAGTACCTGTGTTCTCCTGTGAGTGATGACTTTTTACCGATGAGCTCTCTTTGGATCAAAACCTTGTCCAAAGTACCCTGCTCAGAGTTACTCAGCCTTCTCTACTAATCTCTATCTATCATCTCCTCCATGAACACCAAGTCTTTCCAGTTCTTAAGTCTGTTAAAGACATCTGACTTCCTCTTAAGAACATGCATCTCCTTCTTTCTCATGTGACCAAACCTACAAAGCCACATCTTCGCAACAGAAGAAGAATTAGTAATATACATAGATAGATAAAGGATAGCTACTTTCTTACCACCTGCTAATTCAAGTGCATCTACTGTGAGAGTTTCTGTGCATCTGTCATCACCCAATTTTCCTGAGGAAATTAGCCATATCTTCAAGACTGGGACCTACATGACCTCCTTCAACACCCATGTGTTGGCTGTCTACAATTTTAGCCACACTTCCCCTTTGCCAAAACTTTGACAAGGCACACCAGCCCCTAAATAAATGTTTCCAAAGTCTTCAAGGACCTTAATATGGAAAAATACTCTACTTCGGGTTGCATGGAAAGAGGCAACAGAATCTATAAAACAAGATTCTACTTTATCCAAGGAACATCCCAGAGCATCCTATGTAACAACACCTGCAACATCTATTTCTTCAGTTCCTTCATGCTGATCTTCTACCAACCAACAATATTTCTTTACCTGCTCTTTCTTTCCATAACACCGTAATTGACCATTCGTGCTTTTTAATTCCTCCATTCTTAGAGTACTTTTTTCTGCCATTGCTATACTCCCACTCAATCAAAAACCCCTGAGAGTGACCTGTAACCAAACACAAACCTGCTCCCTGTAATCTTAGCTCTAATAACACTTTGTCAAGAATGTAGAACCACAAACAACTCTGATACCACTTGATAGGACCTAGGAAGCACAATTGATTACCATGTACAAGCAAATAAACACAAAATTTAACCAGAAGTAATAAGTAACTAGAAATCAGAAACAACAAAGAATATGAGAGATAATACCCAATTGTATTAATACTCTTCTAAAAGGAAATAAAACAAAGCAGATGCCACAATCTTCTTCCTTACACACCTTTAGGGCTCCCACACCTCTAGGGCATAAACAGTAAATCTCTTCAAGAGCTCACTCTCAATTACGGTCCCAACACACAACTCAAATGCAGAGTTGGTGTTCACCTCCAACCAGTCAGTATCACTACTATCAGTTTACAACTACTCCACATACTCCACAATCGAGTACACACTGTACTCCAAGTAGATCTCACCTGATCTTGCTACCTATTGTGTTGCTGACCTCCCTGATCTTGCACACCTACAAATCAACTTGGTTCTGCACACCTACAAACCTAGATCTCACACACACACACACACACACACACACACACACACACACACACACACACACACACACACACACTTGCAGATCAACCGATCTTACTTACCATGTAGATCTATCTACACCCTAAAGAACCCTTGTCCTTGCCTCACCAAGTCTTTATGATTCTCCAAACCAGTACCCCAGTGGATCTTCTACCAGATCTTGCTATCCCATAGGTCTACCTGATCATACACACTCGGCACCCTTGTGGAACTAGGAGGAACACACCTTGCTCTCTTCACTCTGAAGGAACTAACCTTGATCTTACTCAACTAACACACTTTACAATATAGCCCATGAGTCTCTTAAATAGATCTCATGCAAACAACAATTAGACATTTAATTACAATAATTAGATCCGTAGCTCAAGACTAAAATTAGCCTTTAACATGAAAACAACCAATTCGTTAACAAACTATCCATGAAACTTGTAGTTTCAAACCACACAGATGACCGACGTCAGTACCTATTTGTCTGGGGATGACTGATGTCGATCGATCCTTGACCAATGTCGGCAGCTTCTTGTCTACACCTGACCGACACCGGTGACTGTGACACTCAGTAACCCTCCATGTTTGCATCTGAGTGAAGCTTTTAGCTCCACAACCTAACACAACCCCAAGCTTTGATAGTTGGAAATGGTAAGGATAAGACTTCAACAAAGGAGAAGAAGAAAAAGAACAAGGACCAAGAAAAGAAGAAAGAAAACAATAATCCTGCCAAAAACAACACTGAGTCTTCCTCCTCCAATGTTAAACCTAAGAATTAGAAGGTTAAGTGTGCCTATTGTAAAAAGACAGGGCATGATGAACACAAATGCATGAAGAAACAAATAAATCACCTAACTCATCTTCTAGAGAAGCACAACATAGGTGTTCCTGAGTCCAAGCAAAATTCATCTACCCAAGATTCTACTAAGGCAAAAAGCAAGGGTAAGGAGAAAGAAAAGGGCAATGCCCTTATAGCTATAGCAGCTTCTACATCTTCATGGGTCATTGACTCGGGTGCTTCTCACCACATGGGCTCTTCCCTAGTTGATTTTTCATCTTTAGATCTTTGTAGTATGAGTTCAATTAGTTTGGGTGATGACACATTAGTTTCCATTGCAGGGAGAGGGTCAGTTGAAATGGAAGGAGGAACATTCAATAATGTTCTAAGTGTTCCTTCTCTTTCAAACAATCTCCTATCAGTGTACCAAATCACTCACATTGGTCGGGGCATGAGAGTTGAGTTTTCACCAGATTCAGTGGCTATCAAGGAGTTGCATAGTGATACTATAGTGGCAGTGGGTAGGGCAGATCACCAAGCAAGGTTATACACCTTATCACATTTTTCACCTAATTCTTCTCCAACAGCATTGCTGACTCATTCAGATGGAGTTAGCAAATTATGGCATGAGTGGTTTGGCCACCTTAACTACCACTACCTTGAGCAACTTTGTAAACATGACATAGTCATTGGCTTGCCTCGTGTCTAATTCTCAAAAGGAATTTGTGAGGGGTGCTCCCTTGGGAAGCATCCTGAATCAAAATTTGACAAAGGCAAAGCTTGGAGGGCTTCACAACCTTTGGAGTTAGTCCACAGTGATGTATCGGGACCCTTTCCCAAACCATCTTTCACAAGGACCAAGTACATCTTCACTTTCATTGATGATTTCTCTAGGTGTACTTGGATATATTTTCTCAAACAAAAGTCTAAAGTGTTTGTAAATTTTCTAGACTTCAAGGCTCTTGTTGAGAAATAGAGTGAGAAATCCATCAAGGTTCTTCAAACTAATAATGGAGGGGAGTATGTCAGCAACAGGTTTGAGCAGTTTTGCACCATAGAGGGGATTGATTTGTAGCACACAGTCACTTATAGTCCTTCACAGAATGGGGTTGCAGAAAGCAAAAATAAGTTCTTGAAAGAGATGGGTAGCTGTATGATTCATTCCAAAGCCTTAGCACCACAGTACTAGGCTGAAGCCATCAATTATGCTTGCTACATTCAAAATAGGGTTCCTCACAAAGCTTTGAAAGGGATAACACCCTTTGAAGCTTGGAATAAAAGGAAACCTAATGTTGAGCACCTTAGGGTTTTCATATCCCCAGCCATGGTCTGCATACCCAAGAAGAAATGCAAAGCTATGGAACGTCAGTCCAAGCCTTGCATCTTTATAGGATATCCAGATGGTATTAAGGGGTATCACCTTCTAGATCCAGTCACTCATGAGTTGTTCATCGAGAGAAGTGTCCATTTTTAAGAGAGTCCTAAAGACTCAGCACTTGACACTTCTTCTCCCTCATCAGATCTACTTCTTCATGATGATTCCTCATCAAATTCAGATTAACCACAGCAGGTTCCTGAGCCAGAGACATCTTCTTCTTCAAGTTTAGACTGTGAGGATAGTGATGCTGTGTCATCCACCTCTAATCAGTTAAAGGATGAGGAGTTAGCACCTGACTCACCCACTTTCAGGCCACTTTGGGCTAGACAAACACTTGAGAGTGTTGGTAGATGGGTAGGAGATCCCGTAGATGATAGATGTACTAGGGGGATTTTCAAAGAGATCCACATGCCTTCTATGCCTCAGTTTTGGATCCATAGACTTTTTGACAGGCATCGGGGGTCCCTGAGTGGGATAATGCTATGGAGGAAGAATATTATTCCCTAATCAACAATCACACTTGGGATTTGACTTCACTTCCTAAGGGAAGAAATATGGTTTGATGTAGGTGGATATATCAGACCAAGTTTGCAGCAGATGGGTCGGTTGATAAGTACAAAGTGTGATTGGTTGCCAAGGGTTTATCACAAGTGGCAGGCATTGACTACTCAGAGACCTTTGCACCCATTGCAAAGATGACTTCTATCCGACTCACCTTAGTTATTGCCATAACACATGGTTGGGATGTGCACCAGATGGATGTGAAGAGTGCCTTTCTTCTTGGAGACCTAGAGGAGGAGATCTACATGGAGCAGCCACCAGGATTTGTTCAAGATTCTTCCTTAGTATGTAGACTTAGAAAATCTATTTATGGCCTCAAATAGGCCCCTTGGGCTTGGTATGCCAAGATGGATTCCTTCCTTCTCACAACGGGTTTCACTAGGTGCTATTTTGACACCAATGTCTACTTCTTATGGCAGGATGACACTCCTGATTTTGGTTCTATATGTTGATGACCTTTTGATCACCAGGAGTTATTCATCATCTATTGCAGCAGTGAAGGCATCTCTCCAAGATATATTTGACATGACAGACTTGGGTTTGTTGCACTACTTCCTTGGCATCGAGATCTCATAGTCAGATTCAGGGATTTCTCTTGGACAACCTAAGTATGCTCTTGATTTAGTGTCTTGACTTCACATGGCTGATTGCAAGCCATCTTCGACTCCTTTTCTATCAGGAGTCAAGCTTGAGGCTAATTGTTCTTCACCATTGGTTGATGCCACTCAGTATTGACAACTTATTGGTAGTCTCATCTACTTGACTCACACCAGGTCTGACATATCATATACAATGGGACTTGTCTCCAAATTTATGTAGGAACCTCATGAGTTGCATTGGAAAGCAACTAAGAGGATATTCCATTACATACAGGGTTCACATAAATACAGGATTCATTATAAATTTGGCATAGAGTTTGACTTGGTTGGATATACAGATTCAGACTAGGCTGGTGATTCACATACTCGCAAGTCCACTTCTGATTACAATTTCTCTCTAGGTTCTAGTCCTATCAATTATTCTAGAAAGAAGTAAAATGCTATTTCTATATCATCCATAGAGGCAGAGTACAGGGGAGATGTTAATGCAACTACTGAGCCTATTTGGCTTCAAGGGATACTTTCTGAGTTTGGCATTCCTATCAGGTAGCCCACCATCATTTATTATGACAACCAGAGTACCATTTAGATTTGCAAGAATCCAGTTCAACACCAACAGACCAAGCACATAGAGATTCACATGCATTTCATTCAGGGGCTTATTCATAATCAAGTCATTGACTTGATATTTTGCCAGTCTTTGGAGTAGGTTGCAAACATCTTCACCAAACCTTCCACTGAGAGCAAGTTCATTTATCTACAAGCTCTTCTTGGGGTGCGGTCTACATTTGCAGTAGCATCATCTTCAGGGGCGCCTTCTAGCCTCTTCATTTCTTTTATGTCCCTCTTTTGGGGGGTAGTTTTTTCCTACGAGTTTTCTCCTTTTCTTTATCTTATGGGAGATTGCATTTGTACATGGGTACCTCATCAGGCCTAGTTGTCGGGACCCATTTTATATTTCCACACTGCCCACCTAAGCTGCGCTTATAGGGGGTATTAGTGTAGCTTTTTATTTTCCCTATTATTTAATTAGAGAAATTATATGTTTGTGTATACATGGAGTTTTCCTACATTAGTGGGTTAGGTAGCTTATGTGGAGATGTGTGTCATAGATGTGTCATAAGTGTCATAAGAATGTCATAAGTAACTCCTTTAACTGGCTATTCTAGGTATGGGAGTTACTTCTCTATTATTAGCACCTTGTCACCACCTTTTGTGGAGGAGTTACAGTATATTCTTGGGTCCTTTGACCACCATTTGTGGAGGAGTTACTTACAAGCTTTCCTATATGTATTCTTCATTTTGGCCATCTCATGTTAATCAAATATTGGGTTTTCTCCTATTTGTCTTGTGCAATTTATCTTATTGTATAATTTCAAATTATTTTAGCATCTATGTGATGTGCACTATCTTCATCTCATGTGATCACGTCTCCATTGCATTTGCATTATCCAGATTCTAGCAACAACTCTAATACAATGCACATCTACTTCATCTCCTATTTGATGTTTCAATCTCATAATAAATTTCTTGATTATGAACCTTTCATTCGCTTGATATTGAGGTATATACTTAAGAAGCTTGGTGAATTGCTCCTATTATTCATTCACTAATAAATCTTCTTGCTTAAGATTTTGAAAATCCATAAGATTTTGATTAAAGTACATATATGGAAGCCATCATGACCTAAATAGTCTCACAAACTATTCCCAAGTGGTTGTGGTTGAGCTAAGATTTATATCAAGCTTCTTGTTTGCACACTAAGTTGTTGTTTTACCATCAAGATGATAAGCTTCTCAAATTGATTTTATGACTTCAAAGATATTTTGAATCTCAAAATATTTTTCCATTTCTTTCAACCATGCTTTAGCTTCATCCCCTAATACAGTTCCATCTAAATTGGGTGTATCAACCTTTTTTATGTTGTGGGTTAACTCTAAAGTTACTCAAGCTCTCGCATCCTATGGCAACTCCTCATGCCTCTGCTCTTAACTATGTTCTTGATCATTAAGATGTTCTTTAGGTTCTTCTTGAGAATTTTCCTCTTCATGGCCATACACTTCCTGTCATAGGGCTATGATTTGATCTCCAGTCTCTTGCATGGTTACAAGGATTCATTCTAAATTCACAGCTTATTTAGCTACAAACTTATTTGGATTAACAAGGGGTTCAATATTTGAAGTACCCTCACCTCCTAATCTAGCATGTACAATTCTTCTTATTAATTACCAAGAGAATAAATTTATGTTAGCAGATGCATTAAGTCTTAGAGTTTGAGCGTCGGCTCTGATACCACAATGAAACAACCCCATTGGATTTTATTGAAATATGTTGAATATGTGTAAATAATTTAAAAAAAAATTAATTACACATATTCAACATATAAATTTCACCATAATAAATCCTAACTAATGATATTTAACTAATTGTATTAATTTAGTTAACAATAAAAGTTTTAGTTTATCTATTTAGCTAAGGATCACCATGTATAGATATAGAATCATGAACAATACTGAATAACTATAAATACTACATAACATCATAATTGAAATAGTATAAATTCAACCATAACTAATTCAACATTATATCCATTATTGTAGAAGTATAATATCTACAAATTATAGTTTTTAGTAATATATAATAATATCATAAATGATAAAACATGATACAAAGCTTCTTTGAATAGGGTTTTCACAACTCAAGAGTCTCCATGACTCAAGTATCACTATGTAATCTCAAGTATAGTACTACAACTAGGAGGGACAGAATCATCCTAATGCTTTTTCACACCAATCATGGACCATAGATCCCCCACACTATCTCTCAAATAGAGAGATGACCCTCCCTTCATAGACGGGTAGATAATGATAGTGCGAGAATTTGAAGAAATAAACCACAATTTGTGTGTTAAAAATATCTAATACATAATGTGTACCATAAATAAATCTATTCTAATATGATATCACATAAATATGAAAACTATATCAACATATGAAATGATAATGTTTATCAAACATTACTTTGAAATGATAATTTTTCAATTATAGATTTTCTCTAAGATCAATCAATTCATACACACCACTTGATCAGATTACCTCTTATCTTGAATTGATGGTGCTAATTAAATTAGTGGAATCCATCCATTACTTAATTAGGGAAATGAATACGAGATATGATAAAATAAATCAAAATATAAAAACTAATAGATTCATTCATAATATTTTAATTTAGCTAATCAAAATTATTCAATTACAAAAATATCACCTACATTCATTTAGTCCATCAAATGAAGTGAATTGAATCCATACATCTAGTTTATTAAAATTAATAAACAAAATCCAAAAATGGTCCTCAATATAACATATTATCTGGGTAAATGATTATATAGACCACCAGTTGCTTTAACCACTAAACAAATTATAATATTATTTCTCCATGAAATAACATTATAGCCCTAGCTAAATAATTATTCATATTGTACATATAACAACAGAGAGTCCAAAACATACTATTATGTTTAGTATTTAAAATCTTAAATATCTAATCTTAATGATTTTATCCAAACACTAAAATATAACAAGAATTCATTTACACATTGTTATTTTAATTAAAATTATAACACAACTAAATGCATCAATACACACACACACTTCATTTTATACACTATACTTATAAGCTAGTATCCACTATCATATGCCTTAGATTATACTGTATACCAAAGTATATAGTTAATTTACATACAAAGGCCCCATAACTTTTTTCATTAAATTGAAAAATTCCATTTGCCCATGATAAATAAACACACATAATTCTATAAATCAAACTCAACTCTCATTTATTCATCAACACATTCTAACCATTTAAATCTAAAAAATAATTCAATATTTTCCAATTAAATATTATTCATTAGTAAAAATATAAATAAACATAACCACCTTTACCCAATTTGGGTATTAACAAAACAACAAATAACACATAGTTGAATACCTACTCGGGTATCATTTGTATCATACTCAATTTTGGTTGAATAACACAACTACAACACAAAGCTAAATAAACAATACAATTATGCAAATGAACTTGGATACATAGTCCCCTTGTGGGTTATGCAAACTTGTACAAAGTTCAATAATACACAACTGAATGTAAAGTTCATAAAAAAACTAAACCTTACCATGAATTATTTAATAATTTACTTTGTATACATACTTTCATAAAATCGAATGCACATTCTACAACCACTTTACTCATCTACCCATACTTGACTTACACATGATGACTATACAGAACATTCCCAATTCTAAATTTAATCTATTATGAATAATACAATAGCTCATAACCTAGTTTTAGAGTTTATCTATATTTAAGCCCAATATTTATACTTTCATTTGAATCCAATCCAAATAAAATCCATAGAATCTATATACTCTAACTGTCCAAACAAACAAATTCATCATTTAAATGTAATACATACAGTCAAATTAAAGTTTGACTAATGATTACAATTTTTTTTTTTTGTGTGTGTGTAGTCACATTTAAAGTTGATCAATTCATCAAACAAGTGTACTAGTATAAATACATATCTATGTTTATATATACAAATATATATTATGAGTATACATATTTATATGTTATCAAAATTAACTAAATATACTTAGGTATATATATTTACGTATATATATTCATTACCACTGAAAACCCACAATTTTAACCTAAGAAGTCCAATTGGTTTAATAGTCAAATGATCATACAGACAAACATTCTTGAGTCAAAGTTTCAAAATACCCAAAATAATATATAAAAACATGGTTCAAGACAAATAGCTCAAATCAAATTATATATATACCCATAAGAATAATTCCCCATTTTTGAATAGTGGTTTTTTAATTTCTACGAAAGGTTAGGACAAAGTTTACAATGCCTATATATATCATGGCCAAGACCTACTGTTCCACCCCTAACCTACCCAGGTTACCTTGGGTTGGATATAGGGTTCTATGGACGCTGAGCCCTCCATACAACCCTATATACAGTTCTTTGTAAATTTACAAATGATATAACCAATTAAAAAATTGGTAACCCAAAACCAATTTGAAAACCCATTCATAAAAAGTATCGCACATGGGTATTTGAATTGTTAAATGTACCTAGTAAACATATGAATGTTAAAGAAAGCTAAGATAATTCCTTCTTCTTTGCACTTTTTCTCATCCTCTCCACCTTATATCTTTTTTTCTCAATATGTTGTGATCTGTGTGTGTTCACAACCCCCACTATCTTCTTTTTATTCCCTTTCCATAAACCTACTTGCCTTCCATTTCTCCATCATTAATGATACATAAAACTCATTTAAAATTATGCATGCCCAGATAAATTAACCAAATCACAATCCACCTCCATGCAAACACAATGAACTCCATAATTTTCTCCCAAATGTTGCTTAACTGAAGTCAATGGATGATTAGTAACCTAATCATCTCGATGCTTCTCTTGAATCCCTAATTAATCATATTATATTCCTTTATCAAATCAACATGATAATGATTTAACAACCCATCATCAACCATCTAAATCACATAATCCCTATGTCTTATTCCATGCAAGACTATCAACTAGTCGATGATTAAAGTATTCCCATGCAATGACTAAACACAATAATGATTATATACCTTGGCAATTCAACTAGGTATATTTAGACTAGAGTTTTATGTTGAAATGCTATCCACCAACATACATAAAACTTATAAAGATTTCCTAAAATAATTTAAATAATCAATATTAATATATTCATTTATATATTATGAATATCGATCCTTAAATCAAAAATTTAAGCAAATATAATATCTTTTTAAAATAATGCTATATATATTTTGAAAGTATAATATAATATCGTAATAATAATTTGTAATTATTATTTCCCAAATCTTATAGATTGATTAATGATTTTGGAATCCGTCACAACATCATAATATTTTACTATTTAAACATACATAATAAGATAGTGATATAAGTAAATAGACAAATTCACTCATTAAGCCAAACATGTTGAGCTATGTAAGATCATAAAATTAGTGAAATCAATCAAACAATCAACATGATCATCAACAACAATCAATATTATACCATAAAGCATATTAACATACATTTGAAGCAAAAATACACAAAACATGCTATGTTATCTATATAAAACAATTAATTATGAAACATGATATATTAAGTGGTGAGTGTAAGGGTTTATAAATTCATTCTCTTTCATCCCCTAATGTCTCCATCTAAACTACCCTCTCTGATAATACTCTCCCTTTGTCATTATTTGAGGGAAGAATCTATCTTGCATCCACCTCATGGCAATGTAGGTAGTTAGCTCAAAACATCATTATATCCATAAATTAATGTTATGTAATAATCAAATATGATCACAATAAAATTAATGTTAAAGTATTACTAACTCATAATAAACTAATCATGTAAATTAAGCAATACAAACTATCCCATAATCAACATATGTCATCAAACATAATCAAATATTAGTTGATCAACCATAGTAATCGAAAGATTAAATAGGTTATTTTAGCTTAGAGAGAAATCAGAATGTGAAAATTGTACATTTGAATTGTCATACCTTTATGTATAACCACCTCTTGCAATGTTTCTACTCCTTCCTCTTCCTCTTCCTCTTCCTCTTCCTCTTCATCTTCATCTTCATCTTCATCTTCCATGTGATTATTGATGATTGTGTCTTCCACCTTGGATGTTATAATATCTTCCTCTACCTTTGTTATTTTTTCCTCTCCCCCTTCCTCTTACATTCACATTATACTTGAATACTTTTCCATGGTAGGAGGTAGATAACCTATTCAACATTTTTTCATGGGTTTGTAAGGTGTTGGAGTGTTTACACTTGTTTTTAAACTAGTTTAGGTTAAGCTATGTTTAGGCTCCTAACTATGTATACATGTGATTAACTCCTAATCTTATGTTTAATCCTACCTATAGGTTGCACATTGGTGGGATCTATTCTTAAGTGGGTATGTGCTTATTATGTTGACATAATCACTATGGCACCTTTCTCACTCCTATATTATGAGCACCCTTTGAGTTCATTTGAAAACAAGACAAGTAAGTTAAGCAAAAACAATAGAGAAGGAGAAGAGATATTATAATAATCTAGTTGATAAATAGATAGTTTTGATTAGCTCTATATATGTGGTAATGCCATGCCTATATGATCCTGGTTGAAGAATGTTTACCACTCCTATACAAGGAATCCATCAACTCATCAATTTTTATTTGTCTCGAGTCCTTAGATTGTTTAATTGCGATCACTATGGGATAAAATCTAATTGGAAAGCTTGTCAACACCTTCTCAATGATTCTATGAGCTTCAATAACATCTCCATTTATCTTTATTTAATTTACTATGCTCATTGTTCTTATAAAAAAGTCATTGTTTGACTCATTTTCTCTAATCTGCAGGGCTCAAGTTCCTTCTCAACATATACAACTTGACTAGATTTACCTTGACACTACCTTAAAATGTATTTCATAGAATTTCCTAATATCTCTTATAATGAATAGTTGTTTCTATCCTTGGAAATAATGAATCAACCAATGCCATTTGAACGTAGATTAAAACCTTGGAATCCTTCTTTCTATTCTCCTTGAACAAGTTTCTTTGTACTTGGGTGAGGGCATTAAATGTTATCAGGTCTGCAACTTCTGTATAATTACATATCAAACTTCCCCACCTACCAAAACACTTCCCTTTAATTCTAGATGGTTCCAAACTTTTGAAAGTTAAACTTCCCATGCACTAATTTTTGTTTGGTCAGTTCAAACAGTTGTTGTAGGAGATCTCCAGGGATAACAAGGTAGGTCAAATACAGTAAGAATATAATTTTTAATAAATCACATGTCACTTATGATACAAAGCTTGGTCCTCATTCTCTCATTTGTGCTAAGAAAAGCCTTAAAGTTACCTCCAACCAACCATTCCATTATATACTTCCCTCAATTCAATTGCATTTACTTTTTCCAGCATTTATTCTCATCCATCACATCCAAAGGACCATATACATTACAAAAGAGAAAACGTGTTCCACTACCTATCTCTTTCACATAAACATTAAAAAAAATGCTTATTTATAAATCAATTGACATGAGAATATTTTTGGATCCCACTGAGATTCCAAACCACCACAAGTCCTTGAGGTTTTATCAAAAATCCAATCACAAGCATACCATACTTCCATAGCTGTTTTATTAAATGATTCATCCCCTATTTTATTTTCCTGAAAAACAATGATATCAGGATTTTTAAATGTAATCAGTCGTCATAAAAGACAACATTTGACAAGGGCATTGAAACTCCATACATATCATATGAATATTTCCATATCTTATTAGTGGTATGGGATCCCTACCACTAATATTTTTTTAAGAGTTTAATTCAACTACTTAGCTCTATGTCCACTTGGGTATCTTTATGAATATTTTTAATCTTCATCTTATGGCCTCTACTCATCAGCATCCCAACAAAGGGTTAGGTTTTTGTTGTTTATGAACCCATCATATGAATAGATTTCTTATTTATTTTTTGTGGGTTCTTACTAGGGTGAGATTTCAGAATGCCATTCCTTACTAGAGGTTGGTTGGTCTTTAGGTTTTCCTTATTCATGGTAAATGATTATACAACCACCTTTTCTATCATTAAAATGTGAGAAGTCAAATTATCTCTATCTCCCTTCATTACATTGGGTGGTGAACTATAGAAATATTTTGGGTAGCTAAAATCAAGGATCTATCCAAGTTTGGGGTCTCTATTTCAATTACATTTATATTAACCTCAAATTTCACCTTCCTCTTGAAGTAGTCGACATTAACATCCACTTGCATAGTTATTAAGGAAGAAATTGGTTTTATCTTTTTATCCGTGATTCTATTTAGGATAGGGGAAAAGGATATTATTTGTATTTCAATGAAATCCATCATCTATAACATCAATTTATTCTTCAAAAAATATCACACATCATCTCCAAGTATAATTAATTTTCCCTTCTCTACTATGTCATCAAGGATTCCATATATCCAACCAAATATTGGTTATCATCTCAATTTATTTTTTATAATTGTCAACTTAGATTCAGTTGGTGAATCCACTATTTTATCCACCTTATCCCAATTTTATGATTTGATATCTAATTGAATAATTTAGGTGGCTTTTAGAATCCATTTCTACTTCATTTTTGTTGATGAAAAGTTTTATTGATTCACGAATCTTGCACACATTATTTTTATATTACATTTGAAGATTGTATCAAGGAACAAAAGAAAAGCATTTAAATGGATTCTACACACAAATTCAATATAATTCAACCATAACCCTAATAATCACCAATGTATGCACCCACCCAAAAAATTAAAGAGCCCATAAGGAAGTAGAGTATGCAAAAAATAACTAAATACAAAATTAAAAACAACAAAGATACACAATTCATGACCTGACAATTTTATCTTGTACAAAATCGTCAATGTAAATTTTTTTCCCCAAATCATAGACAATTAAACAAAAAATAGGATCACAATATAGTTAATTAATACTTTATTTCTAATTATAGAATTCCATCATTCCACATATGTCTATTGCTATCTCTCTTTATATTTTAATCATTTATATTGCTTGTTCAATTATCTAACTCAACTTTCATCTCTATGTTTGGGCATAGTTCACACATGATCATTGTAGTTTACTATTATATTATACATCTAGCACGTGTCCTAGTTTTAATTCTCTATTCACAGTGTTATTTCTCAATGTGGAAAATTTAGTTAAAACTCAACCTCATATTCATCAAGGTTATAAATTATTAGTTGGGAATCTTGTAATATAGGAGTTCCCATTAGAATCATGTCATCAATAAATTACAAGTGAGAAAGAGAATTATCTTATGAGGTTACTTTCAACCCATTTAATGTTCCATCTATGACCATTTTATTAAGTAATCTCCCAAGGGCCTCAACCAAGATGATGAATAAAAAATAATATATGGGATTACCTTAAATCAAGTACCCTATGGATAGTAAAGTATATAGTTATTAAAAACACACACACACACACAAATATAAATATATATATATATATATATATATATATATATATATATATAATAACTATATACTTTACTATCCATACGCCTCATATATAGCACCCAAAAAATAACATACCGAATCAATTGTATATATATATATATATATATATATAATTGATTCAGTATGTTATTTTTCAGGTGCTATATATGAGGCATATGGATAGTAAAGTATATATTTATTAAAAATATTGACATATACATACATACATACATACATACATACATACATACATACATACATACATACATACATACATACATACATACATACATACATACATACATACATACATACATACATACATACATATATATATATATATATATATATATATATATATATGTATGTATATGTCAATATTTTTAATA
The DNA here is from genome assembly GCA_037957365.1 of Torreya grandis. Lineage (NCBI taxonomy): Eukaryota > Viridiplantae > Streptophyta > Pinopsida > Cupressales > Taxaceae > Torreya > Torreya grandis. Next base: position 1,570,066 of record JARHVA010002540.1, on the reverse strand, counting down.
ACTATATACTTTACTATCCATACGCTTCATATATATAACAATGTATGCAAAATTGATTTGGTATGTTATTTTTCGGGTGCTATATATGAGGTCAACAGGTTAGATCATGAAAATGACATGTATAAGTTAAAAAAAAATTGAAATTAATGTTTTACATTTATAAATGGTATATATATTCTTTCACATCTTATTTCATCAATATTAATTGAATTTATTTAAATTATTAAAAATAAAAATTTATTATCTGCATATGTATAGAATAATGTTTGCATAAAATTATAATAACATTGGTTATATTGTAAGGTAATATATGTTGTACATAAAATTTTATTTTGAGATTAAATTTATTGTACCTGAACAAATTTTATGTTTAATTAAAGCTACCATAACCTAGTAGCATGGTTTGAATACCATCATATGTATTCGTTTTTATGATCATGTTTAAAATTTATATTTATATATTACTATAAATTTAACAAGACATTGAATACATTCAAGTATTTTAAAGATAATTATAGATTCATTATAAGGCATCACCATAATAGGGTGGAGACTTTCCCAAGCATTCTAACATTTAATACTTCTTTCTTACGTAAGTATAGGTATGTGATTCAATTATCATGTTAGTTTGATGCACACATGCATGAACACATGTACTAGATCAAATAAAAAGTGGGAACTATTTAGATAAATACTTATAGTTTAACACCCATTTCAATGTTTCATTTTCATACATTATCATACTAGTGTACATTTTAGATTTTTTTAGACATATTTAATCTCTTGTCAATATCTCTCTAATATTGTTCCATTTAGATATTCTTCATATCACATCATATTTGTATTTTTGTTAAATTCATGTATTTATCATCCATTTTCTAATTAGTCTTATCTCCATTCTAAGTCTTTCAATTTCTTATTAATTTTTTTTTATTGAATCGTAGAAAGGAATTTGTGACTTATCGAATATGTCCCTCATGGTTTTGTGGGTCTATCCACCCTAGATAGTTTTTGAGTGACTTTGATTTTACTTATCACATTAATCTATGGTTGCCCTATGTCCATCATGTTCTAGATATTCCTATTATAAAAATATATAATTGATAATTTATCAATTGATCATCTAGTATCAACCTCCTTATGTAATCCTTATATTTGTTTTATTCATTCATCAAACTTGTTAAGGATATTTAAAATTGATTCTTCATTGAATCTACATTTCATCTACATATTGTGACATCATCACCTTATTAAAATATAAGATAATAACATAAACAGATAGTTACATTTGATTGTCTACGAAAGGATGTGAAGCCCTTACTCTAAGATGGATTGTGATTTCACTCACATGGACAATATAATTACATTGGATTTAATTCCAAGCATGTGGGATATATAGATGCAACACATAAAGAGGTTTCTCAAGTTAGCTAAATTTATAATTTTATTTTATTTCTAAATTTTAGTCTTATTTCAATCATAAAATATAATCATTTAATTGATTTTTTTCCTTTAATTTTGCACAATACAACCATATCCTTTGTCATAATCACAATTAGAACCCACAAAAAACATTTTAGAACTAAAAACTAAAAATAATCCATAATCAGTGCCCAAGCACATAATAAAAAACAATTGAGATACATAATTATCATCCCATTGAATCCATTCCATACACAATCAGTACCTTAATGATTTTGTATTTTTAAATTTTTAAGGTTATAACATGGTCAACTATAAATCTTATTTCCAATTCTAAAATTCAACAGTTCTTCCTAAATATTTATGTTTATCTCTCTCTTTGTATTTTCATCATTTTTACTTGTTCAATTTTCTAGCTTAACTTTCATTTATAGTGTTGGAAATGGTTTAGATATAATTTTTATAGTCTATATTTATATCATAAATCTAACATGTACCTTAGTTTTCATTAAAGTTCCATAAGGTTATTTTTGACTCTACACATTCTAGTTAAAACTCAACCTCATACTGATCAAGGTTAATATATATCACTTGGGCATCCTATATTATAAGACTTATGGTATAGGACTTACCATGATATTTGTGTCATCAATAAATTGTAAGTGTGAGATAGAATTATACCATTAGGTTACTTACAACCCATCTATGACAACATTTTTAATTAGTCTATTAATGGATTTACCCAAGATGATATAGAGAAATAGAGATATGGGATCAAATTTTCAAGTCCTAAAAAGGAAATAAATTACATAGATGGTACTTGATGAGAATTGAAAAGGTGGGGTATAAATGCAACAACTCATTAACTTTATTTGGTTCTCATAAAATTCAAGCTTATCTCACTTTTAGCCAAAAATTCCACTTAACTCTTTTGAATGCTTTATTAATATCTATTTTAATTATCATCCTTTTTATTTAAGTGAAAAGAGTGGATGGTTTCATGTGTTATAATTATTCCATTCATATTCATTTTACCAATCATATATCCATTATGTTTATTTGAAATGATGGTCTCAAGAAATTTTTAATCACATTGCCAACATCTTGATTATAATCTTATAGGTTGTGTTGTAGATGGCTACTAGTTTAAATGAATTGCATTTATAGTTCCAACATCTTGATTATAATCTTATAGGTTATGTTGTAGATGGCTACTGGTCTAAATGAATTACATCAAAATATTATGATTCCTATTTTTTTTAATGAGAATGTAGAAATTATAATTAACATATATGCTCAATTGCATGGTTTCAAACTGATTTCTACATTCTCATTCAAAAATTTAAAGTAACTATAATAGTAAAAGTTTTCATTCCTCATTTCAAGAATCTTGGACTCATTTCTTAACTGATTCATACTTATATTCCACATTTATATGCAATTCAAATGAGGCCACTCCTTCAAGAAAATCTTGCATGTCAGTCATGTTTAAAGCCGTCAGTTTCAACTTCTTACAAATTAATAGATAATTGCCAAAATTGAAAATAACTTGAGTGGGTCATTATACATGTTTCATAATCCCAAAAGGTACACTATACATGCACATTTTATACCCATTTTTTCAAAATATGGAAATGAACTCATATTATTGTAATTACTTGAATATATAACTACACATTAAGAGGAAAGTACCTAGTCTTCATAATTATGATTCCATACAACCCAAGAAACTCTAAGCTAGGTAGAAATATAATAGCAAGGTAATAAGTCATTTTTTCAATCAAATAATCACACCAAGATTGCACTAGTATATAACATTTCACCAATAGTGTACACACACCACCATAACATGGGAGAGCTACATGGAGTTTGATTCATTTTCAAAATATTTGTATGTTGGTAGTGCTCAATACAAATGGTGTTGAAGTCAAACAAAAACACATCCCCTTGCATGTTTCCCCCATTTTATAGTATTTATTCCCTCTTTTCATATATCTAGTGTCTGAGTGAATAAGAATGCAAATATCAATTCTCGTAACAAAGAAAAGGAATCTAAATAGACACATAAGACCTAAAAGTGAACGCACATCTGTCATAATTTACACATAGGTCAAAAACCCTAAAGGAAGAAGATACACATTATATACATTAATGCAAGTCGGTGAAGACCAAATAATATGACCTTGTCCTATGATAATGTGATGCCCTTTTCCTAATTTACAACAACCTAACATAGTTTCACAATCAATTTATAGTCACCCTTGTAATCATATAGACCCAAGTTCCAACTAAGTTATTTATTTATTAATACTTCCCCTTTTAACACATTTCTAAAAATAATAATTTATAATCAATTTATGTGTAATTATTATAAATATTATTTATTCTAATGTACTCAGAAGTTTGTCCTAATAATATTAATTCCCTAAGTCAAATGTTGATAAAAAAATAAAACAAAAGTGTAATTCAATTATTTTGAAATTTAATTTAAATATACTTTTCCATATCCTCAAAAACATCACTCCACATTTAAAGCACTAATATATCTAAAAGAACCATACCTATAAACCATCTTATCTAAGATCTTTGTCTACACATAATGAAAATATCACAAGCTTATTTTCTTTATTTTTTTTTAGGATCCGTGAGAGTTAAGTGTCTCATATTGATTTTATATTTAGGGTATTGACAAAAAAATTCCTCGTATACCCCATTCATCATTTGGTCATCAACTACAAACAATTTCTAAATTAATTCAACTCTTCGCCTTTAATTTTTTTTAAAAAAAATTATACTTCATTGAAGGAGAAAAATAAATTATTAATTTTATTGTAATTCATTATAATGTTTATAGAAATATAAAATAGCTTACCATTATTATCTCCTTGTTTCAACCAACTTAACTCTATATTTTTATTTCCAATACATTTTCTCCATTCTTAATATCTATTAAAAAATAACCATTAATTTTTTCTCTTTTTCCAAGAGTTCCTGATTCAACCTATTCTTCCATGTTTTCTTTATGCACCATGGTTATCTCTAATAATAAATAATCTCTCTTCAAAACCACGTTTCCAAACCTTTCTTTATTCCAAAACCATGTTTCTAAACCTTTCCTTATCCCATTTTTGGACTTCAAACACCATATTTTTTTAGTTTTTATTGAAAGGTGAATCTCTTACACCCTCTTTCCTTTAATCTCCGCCACTTCTTCATATTATATTAAAATGATGTCTCTTGGAAAACATGAAATCCACGTTAAATTGAATCCTATCACATTTACAGTCCTCCAAACAAACAATAATTGGCCAATATGGATCTTTGATTTAAAAAAATTGATGTTTGTCAATCTTCATTTTGGGCCGAGTAGAAAGTACTTTTTGGCCATTTATTTATTGTGAGATCACCTTTACTTGTATTTTTCCATGTATTTTTTCCTTTCACCACATCAATAAGGGCACAAATTATATAACATACATTAAAGTTCATGTATTTATATGTTAAAATTGAATTAATATCATTTTTTATTTAGCGTATAAAATGTCATTGAATTCACCACCTAATGTAAGTAGACCTCTTGTTCTTAGTCTATGGCCAATCTAAGGTAAGTAAGTCTTCACAAAATGGTGTTTTAAAATTAGATTCCCATGTCTTTCTTCTAACAAGTCATTTATTATCTTTCAAGACTCTTATGTATCTTTTAAATAGCAATAGACTCTTCCCAATTAATACTAACTTCTAAAGGTTTTCTCATTCTTGTATTTATGACACTACACTCTCAATACAATAGTACACGCTTTCTCTTGTTTACAACTTCATCCTCATACCAAACAAGCTTCATGCAAAGTATTATAAACATGGCCTATACTCCTTACTAATAGGAACATAGGTTTTCTCTAAATTTTATAGTAATTCATGGCTTCTTCATGACTAATTATATGTACTAAAACTCTTTACAAAAACTTACCCTTCCTTGATGACTCTTAAAAGCATAATACCTTAAAAAGTTTACTAAACCCATAATTAAGACTTAAGATTGATTTTTTGGATTAGGGTTTTAAAAAACATTCAAATGCTTTATCTAACTTCTTTATATCACAATTTATTCAAAATAACTCTTCCTATAGGTTACGAACCATTTTTTACACCAAAACATCACTTTTCCAAAACATGGCTACTAAGCTTAATTAGGCCCGTAGAAAAATTAAATAAAAAATAAATTAAATTTTATATATTTTAAAAGACTAAAACTAATTTAATATGTTTAAAATTACCTTCACTCACCCATTTCCTTCAATCACCCATTTATAAATTTACATATGATTTGAATCCAACGTTTAGAAGATATACCTTGTTTAGTCTTCCCAAAATAAGGGTTTGGGCTTGTATTTATGTCTAAACAAATACAGTCATGAATATATTTTTTTAATAGATCATCAAGACATAATACCACTTGAAACACTTCAAAATCATCCTTAGGAACATGCTCACTAATGCATAACATTTTCCCATGATTTGTTTTTAAGATATTTAGGACTTTGTGCAAGATAGGGTTTTTAGGCCTAATTTCTCTTTATACATAGGTTGAGTTTTGATTATAAATTATAAAATACTCAATAAAATAAATATTAGAACACTTTAGTTGCTTCATTAACATCCAAAAACATATTATCACAAATTTTCAAGACTTTTGGTTGGTTTTTTTTAAGAAAATGGATTTTTCCTCTTTTAACCCTTAGTTTGGACTATGTGAGACCTAGAGCAATTACAATTGCATATTTCAAATTTAAAACACTTTTAAAGATTATCTAATCCTGGAAAAATTCTATCACATCTTATTCCAACTCTGTATAATTTTTTATGAGCATGAATCATTCAATAAACCTCACAAACTCACCTACAACATTAATGTAAAATCTTGTTTTCTTATTTTATAGGTCTGAATACCATAAAATCATCACAAAATAAATTAAATAAATATTAAAACACATTCACACCATTAAATTAAATGATTATGAAGATGCCACAAGACTTCAAAAGATTGGAAGAAGGATTTACTCATTAATTCCTTCTCAACTCAAATATAATCTTTAAGCAATCCTTACAAATCCTTAAGCAAATATTTTCTACAAAGTCTTTTTAACCTTATTTTCTCCTCCTTTCTTCATGGTTCATACATATCACTTGAAAAAACATTATAAAATTATATTTATTCTTGATTCATGCAATAATTATCTCTTAATATCTTTGAAACTCATCTAAACATGAATAACTTAGCCTTTTCCTATGTTGCACATGCTCCTACTTGACCTTAGGATAGTTTTAACATCAATTTTGACCTTAAACATATTAGGAACACCTTATAGAACCTCTTGACCCCTTACATGAGGATTAAGACTTCTACAATATTTCAAAATACTCAAAATCATTTACAACCAATTCAAATTTGTGAAATTGCCATTTTGGCAGGAAAACTCAAAACTATGATAAAGTGACAGATTTTTGAAAATCTAATTACTAAAATACATCTAAAATGACTAGTGAGGACCTTCTAAGTACCCTTATGACCAAACTAAACCAAATTTATATTGTATGTGATGATCCTCCTACATCACCACCACCATCATTTTTTCCTTGACATAAAGAATGTCTTTGTAGTCACCACCTATTCCCCATTTGAGGTTGACATTACTCTTCCTTATAATTTTTAATTGTTTCCAAAACTATAATTTATCCTCAGAGACTATGGGACCGTATACACTGTATATAAAAAATAGAGGTCTCCCTTCAAATTCTAAAAATACACATCAATATCGAAAGAGGAATAAGAGCTAAGTATAGCTTTAAAATGTTTGAGATTCTAAATAACAAAAAAGTCTCCAAATCTACCTTTGACTCTTCCATTTTGTAAACACTTTGACTCTTCCATTTTGTAAACACAACTTTTCTAAATTCATTTAAAATTAATCTCAAATTGGATCATATCTACCTTTGTTTCTTTTATTAGTAAGATATTTGGCCTAGATTCTTTGGCTAGTCACTTTTCTAAGAGATATTTATTAGCATAGTTGAGTCTTCTAACATTCCATCTTACCTAACTTCATTGTATTTTAGTGGAGGGGAATTCCAGCCTACCTTCGATGAAGGTTTATAAAGTCCTCTAATGTCCCCTTTTATAGGGAAACTTATGTTTCTTTTTGAATCATTAGTGTTATTGACTTCTTTCCCCTAGTGACTTGGGTTATACCACAAAATTTTCATTTTAAGTTGGGGAGGTTACAAATTTTACCCATTTTCCATCTACTTTTGCAAATGAAATCTATTTGTCTTCCTTCATCTCATTTTATTTGATCTTATGTTTGCCTTGACCATCATAGGATTCCTCTAATATATACCTTTCCCTCAAGACATCTCTTTGCATAGGAAGTGGTATCCACCCATTTTACTCCTTGTTATTTTCTTAGGCACATTGAAATTTATTTTCTTTTATTATTTCCCCTTACCAAGTGCTCATGCAATAGGGAATGATCTTATGTTATATCTTCTAATCTTAAAGTGAACTTGCCCTTTTATTTAATTTCATTACTTCATTTATTAAGTCCTCTATCATTGATTCCAAATCTCCTTAGTCTTGAGAAATGGGGACCAACTTTGGTCCCTACCTTTTAACTTCACTCCACTTAACTCCTTTATGCTTCCCTTCTCAAGGTCCACTATGGGTTTATTTTATTTTTTTGAAGGGACCCTACCCTTTTATAATAGAAAAAATGATAAAGCAATCAAAGGTCAATGAGAATCCTCTCCTAATGTAAAAAGACTCATGCTACAGACATGTTTCAAAAAAGATGCAAGCCCGCCACAGGACAAAAAGAAACCAAAATATTTTAAGACCCTCCCATACTATTTTCTTTTCAAGATTTGAGGGTCACATTTAGTGGTTCCAACTCCTTCTTACCTCTGCCTTTCATTTTGTTGCTCACAATACTCTAATCCCCTCCATCCTCTAAATAAGGAAAGATTGGAATGGAAACTTCAAAAGCATCAACTAGTGTGTGATTCTTTAATGAAACCCTAGCCACCAAACCCTCCTTTGAATCAGAAATTGCATTATCAATTTTTGAAACAAATTTTTTCCTCGATAAAGCTTCATCATAATTTTTCTCCTTCATGTGACCTAAAGACAATCCACAAGGTTCAACTTGACTTGAATTCGAAACTACTCCTAGTGTTTCAAGTACAGTTTCAAAATTTGGCTTCTCCTTGATATTCTCAGGTACTTCACTTTTGCTATCACATTCACTATCATTAATGTCTATACCATTCTCAGTATGAGATTCCTTCCACTAGGAGGCTCCCTTTTTTCACAACCATGCCACAATCTATGGCCAAATGTCTTACATCAAAACATTTATGATAATGGAATGGCAAACCCTCAAAATTGAAACTTTGTTTCTAGGTTCTATTTTGGAATTTCAACTCAATAAATGTTGGAAGAACTACGGAAGCGTTTAAATTGACCAATATATGGGTAATCGTAGCATGAGACATAAATTTTGTATTGTTATCTAACAATAAAAATTCACCCAAAGAATCTCTAATTACTTTCAAACTATCCTCAAACCAAAACTGGGAAGGAAAATGAGGTAACCTTAACCTTACCCAAATAAGTCTGACACTGAAGATCTCACTGAACATATCGAAATACGAACCTTATGACTTTATCACAAAACAATTAATTTAAAAAATATAAAATATAAAATAAATTTCAAAAAACCTTGATACAAATTCCACCCCTATACCTATATATATATATATATATATTTAAAGTGACCAACTTAGAATGTACAATAAACATGACGTTGAATGCTATCCATCCTTTTTTTTAAACCGACCAACTTAGAATTTACAATAAACATTGAATGCTTGTAAAAAGATTCAACCAAAATCAGATGACTTACCGACTCCAAAAAAATGTTTCTTGAATATCAAGATTTGTTCACCAACTCTCCTAACATGAATGACCATAATCATAACCACTACCATCAATATGGCTAAAACTAACACCATCTCTCATTCCTCTAGAAACCAATACTTAGTTTACATAGCTGTAGATTTTGAGACCGACTGCACCTTTCTTTGTAAGCAAACGTCTAATTTTTAAACCATAAGAAAATGAATAATTTATCTATGAATGATAAGAAATTATTTCAAGGAAATTTGAATAAATAACGGAGAATTTGAAATTTCTGTGGAGTGCTGTTTTGGGTGCGATGTTTTTATATTCTGAATGTACACGTTAAAACTGGCTGGGAATGAGATTTGCTGACGTCATCGATATAACGTAATATCTTGTGATGTCATTGCTGACGTCGTCTTTTTTAATTTTTGCAACGTACAACTGTACTTAGAAAAAGTGTAGAGCACTCAACTTCTTCGACCCCACTTTCAAATGAATCTTTTTAATATGATATGATTTCTACAGATATTTGCGGGCCCCTTCGCATCACCGACCCTCTTTCCAAATTATCAAGGTCTACGGTAAAACCACGTTTCTTTTCTATCCTTCACTTATTGATGTTAAATGATATTACAAAATATTAGCAATTGTGCAAAAACAAGTGTAAGGGAAATGTTAATAAAATAAATATGTTTTTAATTGTTTACAAAGAGAATGAACATGAAAATATTTATAAAAAATTAGAAAATTGTTGAAAATGTGAATTATAATTTTTTATAAATTGCAACTAATAAAATCTAGTTAAGGTTTGATATTTTAATTACATTTTATATAATAAAATGAATAAACTAATGTATATTGTTTACTTATTTAATATTTTTCATTTGATCATTTTATTGATATTTTTTGGGTAGGAGTTTGTCAATGTATCAATTTTTTCGAGTACATGTTCTCAAGAGAGTATTGAGAATGTGGTGGGATTAGCTTGTAGTACTTTTCCAAAGATATGGTCCTTCAGGGAACCTTCATAACACTTATGATGTCTTCTTGAAATTTTAAAACCTTGATACCATTCTAAGTCTTAAATGTGATAGGATCCTCCAAAGCCTAAAATGTGTGTTATAACTCCTAAAAGTTTGAAACCACTCTCAAACATCCTTATAATAAAAGTGTACATACATACATACATACATACATACATACATACATACATACATACATACATACATAAATACAAGTTGGTTCATGGTTTTCTTAGTCTCTTTTACATTTTTGTTTAGATTTGCATCCACCTTGTATTTTTACTATATCAACCTAACTGATAAAATTTAGAGTTTGTCACTATCTTCCCAATTGTATCGACCATGCCACTATAATTTAGAATAAATGAGCATCTCTATTTCGTTATCAAGTCATATAACACACTCATTTGCTTTGGATGCAACACCACTTGTGTTGTTAAGTGGTAAAAGGAAGAATAAGAGGTTAGACTCTTATCTTGGAGGTCTAGTCTTGTTTATGATCTTTGAAGCTCAGTAAGAAGAGTCGTACCAATGTGGTGTCCCTGTTACGTTGTGGAGCTAAAAGCTTCACCAGGATGTGAACAGGAGAAATCACGGAGCTTGCGAAGGTTGCAGAGAGATGCAGAATCAGTTGCAGGGAAACCGACGTCGGTCTGATCAGCCGACGTCGGTCAGATAGCAGCGAAGAACCAACCGGCGTCGGTTACCAGTCGGCCGACATCGGTCATGGAGGAGCCGACGTCGGCAGACTGTGCATGAACATGCAGTTTGCATGTTGATTTCAGAGAGTCTATTTTTGGACTGTTAGTTTGCATGTTAGAGGCTAGTTGTAGTCTTGAGTTGCGCATCTAATTATTGTAATTAAGATAGTCTAATTATTGTAAGCATGAGATCTATATATGGACTCATGGGTTGTATTGTAAAATTGTAACTAGAGAGTAAGAGAGCAATAAGCTCCTTCTGAGAGGAGAGAGGAATGGTGTGTTCCTCCTAGTGCCACAGTACCAAGAGTGGGTACCGGTTTGGAGAATCATCAGGGTTCTTCATATTTGTATGATCTTAGTTAGCAGGTTAGCATGGCTTCTTTTGGAGATCTACAATGGTGAGTAAGGTCTAGTGATTTGTAGGTAGCAGTAGAGAGCAGGAGATCTACTTGGAGTACAGTTGTGTACTTGGTGTACTGGCAACGTGTTACTCACTGGTTGGAGAGGTGAACATCAATTCTGTATTGGAGTTGATTGTTGGGACTGAGAGAGAGAGGGAAGAAGGTCTTGAGGTGTGGCGAGCCTTTGAGGTGGAGGAAGAAGTGGCATCTTCCTTATTGTATATTCTTCTGAGTGATATTGTCTCTCATATTCCTGTGTTGTTTCATATTTCTAGTTACTTATTGATTCTGGTTAAATTCTATGTTTAGTTACTAATACAAGAAGTAATCATATGTGCTCTATTGTTGGAGCAAGATCTTGACAAGTGGTATCAGAGCATGTTTATTTGTTCTAGGTTCCTGACAATTGGTATCAGAGCTTTTGGTTGGGTTGACTAACAGGTGGTTTCAGATCTGGTAGTGTTTTTTTATTACAGGTCACTCACAGGGGTTTCAGTTTGAGTGGGTGTATAGCAATGGCAGAAGAAAGTAAGCTACGAATGGAGAAACTGAATAGCATGAATGGTCTGATTGATGGAAAGAAAGAGCAGGTAAAAGGAGATTGTTGGTCGATAGAAGATCAACGTGTAGAAGCAGATGTTGCAGGGGTCGTTGCACAGGTTGCTCTAGATAAAGTAGAATCTATGTTTACAGATTCTTTTGCCTCTTTCCATGCAGCCCGAAATAGAGCATCTTTTCATGGGTATGTCTTTGGAGACTTTGGAGAGATTTATTTATGGGTTGGAGAGCCTTGTCAGATTATTGATGAAGGGGAAGTGAAGCTGAAATTGCAGATGGATGACACACAGTGGTTGAAGGAAGTCATGCAGGTACCAGTCTTGGAGATTAGTCTAATTTCTTCAAGAAATTTGGGTGATGGGAGATGCACTGTAACTCTCACAGCGGATGCACTTGAATTAGATGGTGGTAAGAAAATAGGTATCCTTTATCTATCTACTTATATTACTGATTCACTTTCTGTTGCAGAGATGTGGCTTCATGGGCTTGGTCACATATGTAGGAGGGGAATGCAGGTTCTCAAGCGGAAGACATATGTTTTTGACAAGATAAAGAACTGGAAAGCCTTGGTGTTCATGGAGGAGATGATGGATAGAGATTAGGTGAGGGAACTGAATTATTCTGAGTAGGGCTATGTTGATTTGAATAGGGTTTTGATCCACAGAGAGCTCGCAGGTAAAAAGTTATCACTCACAGATGAACACAGGTACCGGCATCGGTCATATAGTAAATGACGCCGGCATAAGGAAGACTGACGTCGGTCATTAAGGAACTGACGTCGGCAGGGGGACACTGGCGTCGACCAGGGAAATGACGTCGACAGTCAGGGTCAGTGCAGGGAACTGACATCGATCGGGAGTAGACTGGGAGATGGCCGAGATCGGTCACTGGAACGGATATTGGGTGGACAGCTAGCTGTCAACAGGTCTCAAATGCTCATATCAAGGTTAGAAAGGGTAAGTGAACCTCATATTCATTGTTCACCTTCTTTATATTGCTTATTGATGGTCAAGAACTAGGAAGACGTGAAGAGGCAATGCAGGTAGAATCCAGATACAGTGGGAGCTTGGCATGGATGAGGAGTGTGAGTCCTTGGAGAAGAACCAAACATGTATTTGTTGGTAGAGTTGTTAGCTGGAAGGCAGGTATAGAGCTGACAGGTGGTACTAGGGAGATGACAAAGCAGAGCTTCTGTCAATGTCAGTATAACTATTGTTTTTATCTTACCAGGTGGATGATGGTCACAACATCATCTTGTTACTATATGTGGAGGATGAGCTTGGAGCAGGTTTGTACATACAGGTTTTTTGCTGAGCTGAAGGTAAGGTTAGTTCAGAGGTATGTCAGGAAGAATTTAGAGCAGTGAAATTCTTTGACATAAGAGACATGGAGATTTTATCTCTAGTGGGAGCTGATGTGAAGACGGTGTTGGCGGGGTTCATGATGCAGGATGCAGAATCAAAAAGCACACCAAGGGCTGGACAGTTCAAGCTTAGCTTAGAATAGGGTTTGAAATCACATGAGGTCTAGTGTAGACCTGAGTTTTCCCAAGCAATGGGAGTTGTCAGAAAGTATGGAGCCAATTCGGGGAAGGAGTACTGGAGGGTAGTTCAGTGGATTCTCAGGTATCTGAGAGGGATCAGCAACATGGATTCTTGTTATGCAGGGTCAAGGTCTTCACTACATGGATATGTAGGTTCGGATGTGGCAGGTTACTTGAATGACAGGTATAGCATCACAGGTTGTGTGGTGGTTGGTCTTTAGGATTGATCTTGAAGAGGGATACAAACCAGGGAATAATTTAGATGATGTACAGGTACAGGTACAGGTGCAACTATTTATCTCCAAGTGGGAGATTGTTAGGTTGTGGAGCTAAAAGCTTCACCAGGATGCAAACAGGAGAAGTCACGGAGCTTGCAAAGGTTGCAGAGAGATGCAAAATCAGTTGCAGGGAAATCGACGTCAGTCTGATTAGCTGACATCGGTTAGATAGCAGTGAAGAACCAATTGGCGTCGGTTACCAGTCGGCCGACATCGATTATGGAGGAGCCGACGTCGACAGCCTGTGCGTGAACATGCAGTTTGCATGTTGATTTTAGAGAGTCTATTTTTGGACTATTAGTTTGCATGTTAGAGGCTAGTTGTAGTCTTGAGTTGCGCGTCTAATTATTGTAAGCATGAGATCTATATATGGACTCATGGGCTGTATTGTAAAATTGTAACTAGAGAGTAAGAGAGCAATAAGCTCCTTCTGAGAGGAGAGAGGAATGGTGTGTTCCTCCTAGTGCCACAGTACCAAGAGTGGGTACCGGTTTGGAGAATCATCAGGGTTCTTCATATTTGTATGATCTTAGTCAGTAGGTTAGCATGGCTTCTTTTGGAGATCTACAATGGTGAGTAAGGTCTAGTGATTTGCAGGTAGCAGCAGAGAGTAGGAGATCTACTTGGAGTACGGTTGTGTACTTGGTGTACTGGTAGCGTGTTATTGACTGGTTGGAGAGGTGAACATCAATTCTGTATTGGAGTTGATTGTTGGGACTGAGAGAGAGAGGGAAGAAGGTCTTGAGGTGTGGCGAGCCTTTGAGGTGGAGGAAGAAGTGGCATCTTCCTTATTGTATATTCTTCTGAGTGATATTGTCTCTCATATTCCTGTGTTGTTTCATATTTCTAGTTACTTATTGATTCTGGTTAAATTTCGTGTTTAGTTGCTAATACAAGAAGTAATCATATGTGCTCTATTGTTGGAGCAAGATCCTGACAAGTGGTATCAGAGCATGTTTATTTGTTCTAGGTTCCTGATAGTCCTAGTCTTTGGAGTCCCCAACTAAGAATATCTAGGTATTGTTCTTGCCACTAGAGGTATTCAATCTACAACATCTCTTGTAAAGTTTTACTTGACACAAAGAGGGAGGTTGAGGTGTTGATGAGTCCACCCAAGTGTAAGTATCTCTATCCCCATGAGTCTTATTTATTTTCTTAAAAGATTAGATATTATTTTTATCATTGTTATTTTAGATGTTTTATTTATCCTTGCTTATTCTCCTACTTATATCTAATAAGTTCTTATAATTGTAGGGTTGTTTAGGCTTGCCAATTTTCACTTTAGGTTGCATAGATTTCCCATTGTTTGACCATTGCACCACTTATCTTCTTATTAGTTTAGTACTTATAGTTATCTTGGATATAAGTTACCATTGTTTGAAAGTTCCTTACATGAGATATCTTTATTATATCTTTGATACACATGTTTTTTATCATTGTTATAATAATTTATCTATCTTGAAACCTAATGAGAGCCATAGACTATATATTAGGTGTAACCTTTGGAACCCTATCCTCTCGACATTTTAGTGTGAATTACCCTCTATTAAGTCTACTATTATTATAGGTCCTTACCCGCGCTTCTAAGTACATGCAAATTCTATTGTTATGACCTTGTTTGTATCATAGTTTATTGAGAGAAAGAAGATTGTTATAGGTCATCCTAACTTGTGCATACATTATAGTGAACTCAATGTGAATTATATCCCACTATTGTTTTTATTGTATTCATATTTCCCCTTTCACTTCATATTATTGTCTCAACAAAGTTAGCTCTTCACCATCATAACACATTCTAGTAAACTCGATATGAATCATATCCCATGGCTTGTTGGATTTCATTCATGTTTCCCCTATTGATTCTTAGTGTTATCTTCAATTTAGCTTCACCATCATAATATATTTTCATGAACTCGATGCGAATCCTATCACACCACTAGTTGGATTGCCTTCACATTTCCATATCTTTCTTCTTGTAGAATTAAATTTGACAAGTAACTCAGATTGTCAAAATTTTATTATGTATGTTTTATATATTTTTCATCATTTTTCAATCATGTCATCCCCTAGATTTCTAATCTATGAAGGAAATTGTATAGTCAAATTTCTAGATCATAACATCACATATACAAATACTATGGAAAGAAACCTTGAAATATTTCCATTAGATCCTGATGTTTATAGCATGATTGAAGATCACATACATAATATCATAATACTCATTGAGAATTCGTAATGAATGGAATTGGCATCAAGAATTAGAGAAGCTATAATCTGATCCATAATTATTATCGATATTTCTGGTTGGGGTCCGAATGATGTGCATCCTCCATCTACTGGCCTTGCTCTTGCTACTCAAAAGTTATCTCTTTTTATGACTTTGTGATGTAGTTGCTTGTTTCTAGGCTCTACCTAATTGATACTTTGATACTTTGGTTTTGCTCCTAGATTCTGCCTAGTATGTCGTGGCGTACTCTCATACCACCTTATTTTCTTATAAATTATTTATATATTTCTGTTTAATATATATATATATATATATATAATTTATATATATATATATATATATCTCCATGAGTTAGTGTCTGGCCCAAGCCAAACAGAAATAAAGAGTCCTTAAATGATTCCCCTCACATGTTTGCATCAAGAAGATCATCTATAATCTAAATATTTGGAATGCTTTGTGAAAATTTTTAATCTTGATTCCAACAAGAGCTGAATGTAATCCTTCCATGACACGATTAATCCAAGGAGCGCGGCTTCAACAGAATCTGGAAATGGTTGGCTGGACGGAGAGTGAATTGCCCAGGTTGTTCGGTCATGTCGAGTTTATGAATCCCTGGGGGAGTAGAAAGGTGGAAGTGGTGAACTAATCTGGCAATGACCAGGCTGACCAAGGGCACGGCAAGAAGCATTCCCGGGCAGCTTCTCCTTCCAACACCAAAGGGACAAAAGCGCATGTCTGCTCCGCTTACATCCATCTCACATGACATTTCACTATCTAAGAATCTTTCAGGTCGGTAATGTTGTGGATAATCCCACAGTGCAGGATTATTAGCCATCCACCATGCATTGATGAGAATCTTGGTTTGGGCAGGAATGTCGTAGCCCCCAAGCTTGGCTTGTTTGAGGTTCATGTGAGGTAGCAACAGTGGAGCTACCATGTGCAGTCGGAGAGTCTCTTTCACTACAGCCTGGAGGTATGGCAGTTTGCAGATATCTGTCTCCTTCACCGCATTAACTACTCCTAAAACTTGCTCCATTTCTTCTCGCACCTTTTCTTGAATATCAACGTTGTTCACCAACTCTCCAATCGCCCATTCCATGGTCCAAATTGATGTTTCTATGCCTGCAAGTCCAACCCCACATGTTCATTTATCCAAAATAAACAAATTGAAAATGGAGCAGGCCCTTTCTTGCGTATGAGAATTAATATGTATGATAAAACAGTAAATTATCATTACAAACTGTTTATAAATTAAATTAATGAATAAAACACCAAAAAGTGCAAATAATTCAAAGAGTTAAAGGAATTAAAAAGTATGCTACTGCTACTGCTACTACTACATCAATAATGAAAGCCCTTACTGACCTGCAATGTTCAAATTCTCTATCATGTACAGAATGTTGTCCTTTGTAATTTCTCCCCGTCGGTGAGCTTCTAAAACATAGTCCATTCCACACTTGTCGAACGCTTTGTTGCGTTTTGACTCGTCCAGTAAATTTCTGAAAACAAAAATGAAACCCTTACATCAAAAGATTCTACATAAAGTTTGTACGAAAATTTGATTTAACTGAGTAATGCACAAGATTTAATTAAAATCTATGATTGTATTAACTTACTGTCTTTCATCCAGAAAAGAGGTTCTGAACAGGCTGATACGGCGTTGCAGAACATCCTGGCATTGCTTGAGATAATTGGTAGCAAAAGGGCGCAGAAAGGGAATAAAATCTGCATAATTATAGCTGAAACTCTGACCCAAGCGACTGCGCTCTGCATTGAGAAACCTCAAGTGCAGGAAAAGAGGATCTCTTTCACTCTCAAATCTTTTGCCAAACATCATTCTGTACAAAACATTATACATGAGCAGCTGCAGCCTGTTGCGGATGACAATCCCACTGGTGGTGGCTTCCTTTCTTTGTTGGACATCGGCGATCATCGCATTGATTTCCTCCTCCCAACCCACGCTCGATTCTCTCAACGCTTTGTTTGTGAAAAAGGAAAGCTTCGCGATGCGCCTCATTCGCTTCCAGTGATCGCCATATGGACAGAACACCATGTCCTCGCCTCTTTTAGAGAATATATCGAACACCACATTTCTAGCCCTGGACCCAAATTCTACTCCTTGATTCACTAGCACTTCCTTCGCTAAACTTGGAGACGACACCACCACTACATGTTTCTGCCCCATTTTTAAATGCATGATATCGCCATACTTGTTAGCCAAAGCGCTGAGGCTTCTCTGGTCTAGATTGTTCCCAGTTTGCAGCCAGTTTCCAAATATGGGAACTCCTACTGGGCCTGGGGGAAGCCTAAGCCTACCAGGACCACCTCCTAACTTCACCATCACCATAACCATAACCACTACTAACAACATGGCTAAAAGTAGCACCATCTCTAATTGCACTAATATTATTCCAACTACTCAGTGCCACAGAAAGAGCTATTGCCGCTACAAACGCTACCTTAAGGAGGAGGTGGAGAGGAAAAGTGTGGGTGTAAGTGGAAGACATCCTTCTTTCTTATAGCCATACAAGTTTACGTGTTTTTCTACATGGCTGTAGATTTTGACTCTTAACTTTTTTTCTTTCTTTTTTAAGGGTAGGCAAACGTCTAATTTGTAACTGGTAAGCAAGAAAATATGGATTTAAGAAAGGAAATTTGCATAGATAATGAAGAATTTGAATAAAAATGGGGTGCTGTTTTGAATGTCAAATTGTGGATGAGTGGGAATTTGACTTTTTATGTGTACAAATAAAAACCTGCCGTCAATGATGTTTGCGGACGTCGTCGATATAACGTAATGTATCGTGATGTCAGTTGCCGACAACTAGACTTAGATAGAAAGTTTGCGAACTCTACTTATTCGACCCCGCTTTCAAATTATGATCAACGAATCGCATCCTCAACGAGTTTCGTCCGAAGTGCCTCTTTAGACCCTACACGAAGGGGGTTCTTCTCTGATTGTTGTTATCATTGAGGGCACTTTGCCCAATGTCAGAGATGGTAGGGTTGTTGCGATTATTGCTTCCATGTCTCTTATCCCACATTTGTCCTTCCCTTTAGTGGATGTGAACAAGAAAATTTTGGGCCTAGGTCAAGTTGATGTGTTGGTATAGGATTCTAGATTTGGAGTTGAGGCGCTTGGTGGAGTTGTTCCCCAATTTACTGAATTTTCCATCCCTCAATGCTTTTTTTTTCTGACATTCCTTCCATTTCGGATGATTCCGAGGAAAGAGTTAAGAAGTATTGGGTTTATGTAGGTTGTAAAAATGTGTCAAATTTATTTCATGAGTATAGAGATTACTGTAAGTTTTGGATTTCGTCTGGGTTTGTCAATGTTCCTCTCTTTTTTATTGACGCTTCTGAGTTTCATGTTTATTCTTTTTATGATGTTTTCATGTTAGGGGATGTTCTTTTTGAGTTCTCTAAGAGTGTTCTTGTTCTAAATCTCCCTGAAACTTCTGTTCAAGAGATGGAGATTGAGGTAGGCAACAAATCTTTGTTCGGGAAGTGTCTGGGCACTTTTCTAGTGCCTCCAAATATTTCTTCTTGGGATACTAAGGCTTGGAGTGGCATTGCTTCTCCTTATTTTTCTCAGCGCAGCTCAGGAATTGTCCTAGTGGTGTCCCATAGCTCTTAAAATAGAGATTTTCTCTAACAATCTGGCCCTTTTTTAAAAAAACTTTGGCTTTTTTTTTCCACCCCTGGTCTCCTTTTTTCGACCCATCAAGGAGTTATAGGTGTTTTTTAACCAAGGCTCCTCTCAGTAGAGGAAATATTCAAATCATTGTGTGCCCACATTTATGTGTTTTTTAATTTGAGCAAAGGGATCCTTGTTGATTTTTCCTTAGTTTGGGGTCGTTCAACAAGAACCCAAAAAGTAGACTATGAAAATATTGCTTTTAGATGTAGGCAATGCTTTTAATATGGTTATTTGGTTATTACATATCCACATCTACATGCTCTAAGTCAAAATCCATTGGATAGTAATACTATCTTAGGTAACAATGGTTTCCAAGTGGTTCAAAGAAAGAGAAAATAGAAAACTACCTATTGGAAGGGAGCCACATTGGACAACATATCGGTTGAGTGAGTGATCAAAATAATGAATCTAAAAAAGGAGTGATATCATATTTCCCATTGGAAAAAGTAGAAGAATCACAAAGTTCATAGGGAATGAAGACCACTTGACTAACATGGATGGGGAAATAGAATTTCCCCTTGAAGAATAATAAAAATCGACAATCAAGAGGAAGAAAGGTCAAAAAATACCTTCTCTGAATTAAACTTAAAAAACCTAAAATTTAGAAGAGGGAAAACATTTGAAATTCTAAATCATCCCATACTAAGTTGATAAAATATAACATTAATGGCTTATTTCAGTATTTTTCTTATTTCTAGATTAATTGTAAAAATTATGCATACATGATCTATATAAAGAATGCATGTAGGGTCTCCCAGAAATAGGCATTTGTGATTTTTTTTGGAATTGCATGCATGAAAGGAAACTTATATTTCTTTGCATGCATGAAAAAATTAGGAAAAATCAAAACATGCTATAATAAGAAACCTGCTTTTTAGGAAAGAGGAAACTTTGAGTTTTTGTAAGATGTAACTTGAAATTTTTTTAGTTAATACATACACACGTGTCCATGCGTGACTTCAGGTAGTATTTTTAGGACTTCACTCTCATCATCTGAGTTCTTATCATCTTCCAAACTATTGGTGCTATCTAATTTGGCATATAGAGGGTTCTTTCCAGCATGAAACCCAAAAACTATGCTTAACCATAACACAAACATTAGCTATATGACCAGTTTCAAAGCATTTATAGCAATGAAAGGCCAACCCATTATAATCTAGAGGTTGTTTCCATTTTTATTCCTAAATCCTCAAATCAATGTGTGTTGGGAGATTTTCTAAAATATTAAGATAAACTACAATATAAGTAAATTTAGAATTTTTCATCTATTTTGAAGAGGGATTTGTGGATAAAAATTCACCCAAAGTATTCCCTATGAGTCTAAAAAAAAATCAATCCAAAATTGGAGATGACACAATGACTACACTTTTTTGCACTATTTTCAAATGCATGATATTACCATACTTGTTAGCCAAAGCACTGAGACTTCTCTGGTCTAGATTGTTCCCAATTTGTAGTTAATATCTAAATATGGGCACTCCTACTAAGATGGGGGAAGTCTAAGCCTATTAGGACCTCCTCCTAACATCACCATCCATAACAAAAAATGCTACTAACAATATGGCTAAAAGTAGCACCATCTCTAATTCCACTAATATTATTCCATTTATAACACTAGTAGTGCCAGAGAAAGAGCTATTGCTATTAGAAATGCTACCCTAAGAAAGAGGAGAGGAAAAGTGTGGATGTAAGTGGAAGACAACCATCCTTATAGTTTTTTATTTAACCATACAATTTTACATGTTTTTCTACATAACTTTAGATTTTGACCGTAACATATTTTTTTATAAGCAAACATCTAATTTTTAACTGGTAAGCAAGAAAATTTGCCTTTAAGATAGGAAATTTGCATGAATAATGAAGAATTTGAAAAAAAAAAAGGGGTGTTGTTTTGCATGTCAAATTGTGGATGAGTGGGAATTTGACTTTTTATGTTGTCAATGTACAGATTAAAACTTGTTGCCAATGATGTTTGCAGGGCTCATCAATATAACATAATGTATTTTGATGTCACTACTGATAACTTGGAAAATTCATTAAAGGTTACTGAAAGGGTTACGGTGTGATTGGTGAGGATGATGGTTTTTTAATAAAAAATTAATTTTTTTTTCATGTCCCATGGTTGTCATCATAGTTACCTAAACTTATTTTAAAATTATTAAATGTTATGGAAAAGATTATGGTGTGATTGGTGAGGATGATGGCTTATTACATAATCCACCATTTTAATATTATTCTTTGTGATACTTTTTTCAAGAATTTTTCTATATCTGGAAGTCCCATCACATCACCAATAGTTACCCAAACCCATTTTAAAATTAGTAAAGGTTATTGAAAGGATTGTAGTGTGACTAGTGAGGATGATGGTTTGTTATAGCATCCACATTTTAATATGATTGATCATGACCTCTTTTTTCAAATATTTTTTCATATCCCATAGCCTCCATTGCATTGTTGATAGTTATCTAAATCCCTTTCAAAATTATTAAAGGTTAGTGAAAGGGTTGTAGTTTTAGTGGTAAGGATGATGGCTTATTATACCATCCATCACTTATATATAATTGTTTGTGGCCATTTTTTAGGCATTTTTCCATGTTTGAGGGCCCTCATTGCAACACCGATAGTTACCCAAAATCCTTTCAAAATTATTAAGGGTTACTGAAAGGGTTATAGTCTGACTGGTGAAGATGATAACTTGTTACACCATCCACCAAAGTATAAATCATTTTAAATATTTGATATAGAAAATCAAATTAATATCTATATAATTATGAACTTTTAAATTAAAGCAAAAGAAATATGAATAATTAAAATAAAATAAAATTTCTTTGGTCTCATAAATTTAAATTCTAATACAGGATCCCTCATGTCTTGCCATTAAATGAAATTATGAAATATATTAAAAATTAATTACATAATTTTATTTAAAAATAATCAGGTAAAATTATAAAAGGGAAGGCACTAAAAATAATAGCTCATCTATTTACATATCCTTGTGTTTAAATAAAAGACAACATTAGGGTTCATCAAATCATCTGCTATTTAATTTACAAGAAGGTTGTTCTAGCTTTCAATATTATTCACTGAAATGGAGGATAAAACAAAATCTTCCATCATACAACCTACATCATAGCAGCTGACAACCAAATAGAGTTAGGGCACAGAACTATAGGGAGCAAAGACTTTAGTATGGGGTTTGTTGTCAATCATAAAGTGTGGTTCTCTGAGTTGGGCATTACCAAGGAAGATCTACTTACTCAAAAGGGTGTATCTCTAGTGGTAGAACAATGCATCAATCTACTTGGAATACAACCAAACATGGGATTCCATGATAAACCCTTCAATGCAGATAAAGTTAAAGTTCATGAATTCTAACTACAAGATGAAATATTTGATGTTATTCCATACCATAGGTAGAGGATTTTTATTCTTTTCTTCCTTCATGATGTTCCCTTTAAATAATATTTTTATAAATAAGTTTATATGAATTGGGAAAATAGGCAGTGGATTTTAGACTAATGAGGGGGCTATGTAAAGGTTATGTTTCATGTATGTTTGTGAATTCTTAAAATGCACTAGCTATTATACAATATAGTACTTGTGTTATTTATAAACAAATATTCTATTTACAAGCATGGAATTTTTATTTCCATTTGAATGGGCCTTCACATTCTCAATACCCTATGTGGGGTGAGTTTAGTTTTGTCAACCTAAATTTTTGGCTCTTCTTGAAGGAAATTTCTAGTTAGCTAGGTAGAGTAATTGGGTATAAAAATATTAATGATAAATTTGCCAATCTACGATTTCAACCTAATGTATGCATTGATATGGACCTAACACAACCCTTTCTTGATTCTATAAATCTACTTGGTCCTAGATTTAAAGTCTCACTTCCAATGGTTTTCCTAAATAAATCCAATGTATGTTTTTACTGTTGTAAAGAATACCATCTCATCTAATATTGTCCTTTTCACAAAATTAATTTGAATCATTCCCATGTGTATGAGGAACCTAAAATCAAACATAAAATTATTGGGGCTATCTCTCAAGATAATATGTTTAATGCTACCCATTTAGATTTTATAGTTAATGAACTCACACAACTTAACTCACAAAGTTTTCATAGAATGCCATAGTTTCCCCTCCAAAAATTTGTAATTTCAGGCCTATTGATATTTTTCTAGCCAAGTCCCTCTTCTAAATTGCTCCACCTCACAAGGTCACCCTCAACACCTTGCCATTGTCCCATTTGAACATTAAGAACTTACTTAGTCAACTTATTTTTATAAAAACATTGTTATGGAGTAAGGGTGGTGTGTAGTTAAAAAAGATGAAGGAGCTTAGTGACCCTAGTACTAACTCTTTAAAAGATACTCCATCTAGGGGCCACATTATTTTTGAGAAGAGTGAGATGAAGGAACATATTACACATACTACCAAGAAATCTTCTCACTCTCCATTTCATAGTGTTATCTCTACATATAACTTAGACATTGAGAAATCATTTCCTACCAATAACTAGCTCCTAGCTTTAACTGTAGATCCAAATGAATGTGTTCCACTTTCTCAATGAAGGATAAAATATTTTCTTGGAATATGAGGGGTTTTTCAATACCTGAACACAAATTTCATATTAAGATCACTCTTTATATATATCACCTTTATGTTTTTTTTTTCAAGAGGTAAAAATAAGTGTGGTAAGACTTGAGTCTTCCCTCAAGAAAGTCTAGATAGATAAAAAT
Organism: Torreya grandis; assembly: GCA_037957365.1. Lineage (NCBI taxonomy): Eukaryota > Viridiplantae > Streptophyta > Pinopsida > Cupressales > Taxaceae > Torreya > Torreya grandis. The sequence continues at coordinate 1,545,512 of JARHVA010002540.1, read as the reverse complement.
ATTTTTATATAAAGGTGGAGTGGTTCTTAGTGTCACCCCTTGGATCAACAATGTTATGGTTCAACAAGGGGATGATCCTTTCTACCCTTTTATTTGGGTCACTTGCCTTTCAAAAAATAAAGTTATTAGATTTTGATAGGAGCATACCCCCAATGACCATCATGAACACACACAGATTCGACAATGGATAGGAGATAAATTTCCCTCTACTAAGTGGGTTTTTGGAGGTGATTTTAACATGATATAAATAAAAATAGATGCAAGTTAGCTTGATGATCATAAAATATCCCCATATGAATTTGAGGGTTGGCTTTATTGTAAAAACTCCTTAGGGGGTTTTGACCCCATACATGGGAAGTTTAATACTTAGCAGGAACACTAGTTCACATGGTAAAATTATAGATCATATATTGACAAAGAACTCAGCCATCTAGAGAAATTTTATGTATCCTCAAACCTTCAAGTCACTCCATCATCATAGGGGAAAATGGTGTATGTGGATATTGATGCAACTTCATCTCACTATCTTCCCATTATTTTTGAAACTTTTGGTTGCGAAGATAATTCTTCTAAATTTTTACATACAAACTCAATCTAACTCATTTGAGTAATAATTATTGTATAACTTCCCTCTGTGCTATTTGGAATTTAGTCATCAAGCCTCAAGAAAGAGGAAGTTTAATCCTTTGGTGGCAAGCTACTCTTTACATATGCACATCTTTTCTCCAATCTTATGGTAAAAATTTTATTTTGGAAAAGAAGAGTAAGGAAAGGTCTTTAAGAAGAAGGCTTGAGGAAGGATTTAAAATCCTCTACTGTGCTTTTAGATGAAAACTTTCAAAATATCGTGGTTGTTATAGAAAACTAGATAAGATAATTTTAGTTTTATTATTGGGGATGGAGATCTCGAATATGATCATATCTTACTTGGATTAAAGAGGGATTTAAAGGATCCAAGTTCTTATTTCAATACCTAAAGTATAAACACCCAAAGGAGAGGATAATGTCCATATTAGACCATAATTTAAAGTGTTGTTCCTCTTCTTCTACAATTAAAAATGTATTCAACCATCATTTTAAAACTCTTTTTATTGATGAGAACGTGCATATTTCTACCTAAATATAACTAAGTATTAAGGTGAGCCAATATATTCCCACTAGGATCATTCAAGACACACGTGATCACCTTGACAAGTTGATAAGCCTTGAGGAATTGGAATACCCTATTTTATCTATGGTAGATGACAAAGTCCCATATTATATGGTTTACGGACTAAATTTTTCGAGCCACATGGCCTAGTATTCATGATGACTCTTATCAAGTTTATCTCAAGCTTGAACAAACTAGCTCATTTGGTACCTTTATCAACCAGGGGCTAATAAAACTCATTCCTAAAGGTAACAATAGAGATAACATATCCATTTGGAGACCCATCACTATCATTAATACCTCTTATAAGATCATTTCTAAAGTTATTTCTCATCATATTAAATCAATAATGCAATGTATTGTTTGACTTGAGAAATAATATTTATTAGTGGGAGGTTTATTCTAGACAATATAGTCTTAGCTTAGGAATTTACACATTGGGCACAAAAAAACATATCAAAACTCAATAATTATTAATCTTGAATTTGACATGGCATAATCAAATAGCCATATATTATTAATATGTTAAGATGACAGGGGTTTAGTAAAAATAGATTCACCACATTAATGCCTCAACTAGACTTTTAATGAATGGTTCTCTCATAGAATATTTTGTGCTTTAAAAATCCATTTTCCAAAGTTGTCCTTTAGCTCCCTTTGTATATGTTTTGGCTACAAATGCTCTTGGATACTTGTTGAAAAAGGTAGATAATTATAATCTTATTAAAGGGTTTACTCTTCCTAGTGATTCTTATGCCCTTAATTCTAATTTTGCTGATGATAGTATGATTTTTATTTGTAGCAAAAAAGATTAAATCAATAATGTTATGGATATCTTTGAGTTGTATTCTGATATTTCAGGATCTAAACTAGAGATGCATAAGACTAAATTTATTTTGACTCAAGATGAAACCACCCCTCATTAGATTCCTCCCGAGTGGAAACATGTTTAGCATGGATAAATTACAAGGTACTTGGGTATCCCATTTGGCATTAGAGTCTCTCTTAGTGACATGTGGAATTGGTTTTTGAATAAATTTCAGAAAAAATATTGATGGTTAGGGATCTAAATTTCTTTCTTTTGATAGTAGAATCAAAGTTCCTATTTTTTTTCGCAACGCATGTTTACTATTTTTCATGTTTGCTTTCTTCTAAAACATTCTACTACAAATTCACCAAGATTATGAAACAAATTATTTGGGCCAAATGGGATGGCAACAAAGGTATTCAATGTATTTCCTAGAATCAACGCATTCAACCAAAATGTAAAGGATGTCTTGGTGTTATGGATAATTTGATGCAAGGTAAGTGTTTTATTTCCAAATATATCATTAGGGCTTTTCATGATTCTAAACCATGGAAATTTATTGATCAACATATATTTTCAATTGCTTTTTATAACGGTCAATGGAAATATGTGCGCATATATGATTAATCGATGCTCTCTAAACACTTTAAAATATTAGTATATGCCGCACTTAATAGTATGTGTAAATCCTCACACTATAATTCTTAGCTATGTGAATGGAGATATAGCTCTCTTTGACATGGTCATAGCTTTATAGCTTCTTTGTTTGGTGGAATAGACATGTTCAAATAAATGGGCTTCTCCTTGCTCTGCACTCTATGCTGAAATTAAAATGCCTATTTAATAAAGGCATACAATAGTTTGGATATTTATTTCACTTATCTTATTGTTAGTGGAAACATTGGCCACTTTTAAAGGATCATTTTCACCTATAAAACTAAGATAGGACTATTATAAATGAAATTATACAACTTATGGATAATTCATTACTAGTAAAGATGGCCACTTTGATTCAATGTAGTTTTTTAAAGGATTGGTGGTGGTTTAAAAGTTGTAGGTTTGATCACTTCCTACTCAAATGTGTCTATCAAAAACTATTTCTAAAATTAATTTTAAAACAAAGGCTTAATTTGAAGTGAAAAATGAAAATTTGGTGAAGGTAGATGGAAACACCTTGGACTTTCCATCTACAAACCCAAAGTTGATGTCATGGCTCAAATAATTGCTTAGAATATTATCTTCACAAATTGCCTATTGGTGATAACCTCTGATTTATTGCTATCAACCCTTTCAAGTCTCGTTTTTGTAATTTTATTGAGTTTGTCACTTATATCTTTTGGAGATGTAGGTTTTCTAAAATAGTTTGGGTTGTGCATAATGACTTCCCTGATATTTTTGGACATCGGTTGTCTTAGAAACATGGTCCTTTAAGATTTAATATTTCTTATATTATAATTGTTGAATCTTTTAAGAAACTAATTATTAGCTATTTGTGGAAGAATAGATGTATTGTTGTGTTTAATAACTTTTGTATTCCTTTTATAGTTACAATTCACTTTTTTTACTCTAATTATTATTTATAGTTGCATATTCTCTTCAAAATTCTTATAATAATCTTGTCTACAATATTAAATTAGCACAACAATTGGAAAAAAATTTAAAAAAAAAATTATAAAAATTGAAAATTATTAAACAAATATCATGTTGAAATTATATTGATTCCTACCTTAAACTTTATGCTTTATTTATAATCTTATTTGTCAACTTTTGATAGCTAACTATTTTCATTTATTAAAAATCTCCCCGTGTCATGTGAAAAATAATAATGCCCACCCCGGATTGAAAAAATATTAAATATGATTATTTTAAATTATTTAAGACAACATTGATATTTGATTTTGGGTCCATCGTGAATTTAGTCCCAACATAATTTCCGTGAAAAAAGGTTTAGGTCCATGTTCTATTGGCTTGAGTTTTGATTCATAATATGAATTCTCTACCAAAAAATAAAATAAAAAATGATAGCATAAAATTATAAAAACAGTGTAGAGGCATACTTTGCACGACACTTACATCCTTAGTGACTCGTGCATACTTTTTAATACCTTTTATAAATTTGATGCTACCTTGTATCGCACAACTTGTTGGGAGGTAATTATAATTGAATTGTAATATTTGAGAAAGCTTACACACGAGCCTAGAGAGAGCAATTGGAAGGTCGTTTAGAGTGTAAGGCAGCATATGTGGTATTATTACTTATGACGTGGATAAAAGGATTAAAATTAAATGTAACACATAATTTAATTATAGTTTGATTAAATAAATTAATGCGTGTAAATTATAATTATGTTATTTCAAATTAATATTTATAATCGATTAATATTTAAAATAAATTAGGTTTCAATATTTATATTTTATAAATCAATATTTAAAGATAGTTTTTTTACTTAAAATGTGAAAATATAATGGAAATGATTTCATTTTTAAATTTAGGAATGATTATTGAGAAATGTATATATTTTCAAGATAAATTTAGTCAAGTATAAAGTGCCAGGATAAATTTAGACATGTATACAATATTAGGGGTGTTCTAGACACATAACACTTGGACTTTGAAATAAATCATCGATTGTGTTCTTATAGTTTTAATCTCATGTTTATTTACTTTGTTATTCATGTTGTGACACATGTAACTTTAAAAAATCCTTTCATTACTTTAGAATGGTTGCGATATCTAAAAACTTAAAGAAAACATTATTAATTTATGAACACGTGTTGAGGATTAGAATGATTCGATAATCTTGTTTAATTATCATGCTGCTAATGGTGGAAATAATTTTAAAAACATTCCTATAAAATATCAATTTCATAAATTAAAAATAACTAAAAATATATATAAAACCATTTTCATGCACCAAAATTACTCCATATAATATACTAACTTTCAAAAATGATAAATTATACTACCTAGAATTTTTTTCACAAAACAAAGTAAAAATTGAATAATTTTTTTGTTTAAAATACCAAAGTCAAAAAACTACAAGACAACACTCATGGGTGCTAGAAAAACCAAAAATGCATAAAGGCATCTATGTTTTAATTAAAATCATGATAGTAAGAATGCAATTAGGTCACAAGGTCTAACAAAAATCCAACCAAGTGCACATGCGAACACCCACTCAACTCATCTTGTTATCATAATTAAAAAAGAGTACGAAGGGTGTGGGGGGTGCGTGGGGAGGGATAATGAGGGGTGTGTGCGTGTGGAGGGTGGAACTTAGTCAATGAAACAAAATAACACATGACACTAGATAAAAGATAGTAAATCACATAATAATCATGAATTCCATTTTCTAGCTTTTTAAGTTTATATTTAATCTTAAAATCACAATGTTTTCATTACTTTAAAGTTTCATTAGGCTTTTATAATAATCATGAATTCCATTTTCCATCTTTTTAGGTTTATATTTAATCGTAAACTTATAATGTTCTCATTAGTTTAAAGTTTCATATGGCTTTTATGAATAAATATGATCCATGAGGGTGGCTAATGTACACATGTGAAATTAAAATAAATCCATGAGGTCACAAAGTCTAATAAAATATCCATTTGGATGCTATACATGCACACTCCTACTCAAATTATTAGGTTATCAAAAGTTCAACATGGGGTGGGCATGATGTGGGCAGTGTGGGGGTGGTAGTCATGGGGTGAGGTAGGTATCAAGTGGCAGTGGGTAGGGGGGACATTGTTTCGGGTTCTTAAATAAAGAAAAAAGTAATAAATGACATTAGACAAAAGAGAGTATGTCATATGATAAATATAATCTTCATCTACCAAGTTTGTTGGTTTAGATTTACTGACAAACTAACAAGACTTTCAATAGTTCAAACATTTGCAAGACTTCTATGAATAAGCATGATCTATTTAAGTTTTTTATACAAACACTTGTGTAATGAAAATAACACTTAAATAGATATGAATGGTGGATTTAGCCTTTCTTCAAAATAGAACATATAGAATCTCACATAAATGAAAAATATTAAGGCAATAAGGGAGACTCTTTTAAAATGCAACTTTGGCTTCATATGTTTATAGAGGTTAAATTAAAAATTTGTGATATTGTAATATCTATAAATCCATATGGATTGGTACTAAGGATCTAATTCGATTAAAAGATATTTTCTAAGGGTTTTTTTAGTTAATCTGAGAGTAAATATCATAAAAAAATTTCTACCAAACACTTAAATAAGGTTCATTTTTAGAACGAGTTTTTCAGTTACAATTTTATTTTTTCATGTTTACAACTAAAAAAGCAAATGTTGTCATGGAATCATACACAAAAAATAATTCAAGACATAGTCTAAGAATCAATCAAAATGAAAATTATGTTTACTCATCAAAATTGCATTCTCTGAGCATATGACTTATATTATATTTTATTTTTAAAAATTAATAATATTAAATAATATGAACTAATATTTAGATAATAATATAAAACTTTGCACATTTTTTTTAATGCATTCAATTTATACATTTTGAAGAGAATGAAGATCATTTAAATAATAATTCTAAAAATCCTAATATTTTCTCTTCAAATATATTAGATATTCCTTTTGAAATTAATGAAAACATAAATCAACATATACATATATAGTTTTATACATAACTAATTTTAGAGATACTTATTGAACCATCCTATAACTTTTATTTTAGAAATAAAACCATAATTTGTTAAATATATAATATTGTACATGATATTAATAATCTAAAAAATTCATTTTTCCATATAAATAATGAACTTGATTACATAGCATAATTACCCCATACCTTATAGGATTCAAATATAATACATAACATAAAAAAACATAGTCCATATTATTACATAAATGCACATTTGGTTATTATACCTATTAAAAATGATCAAAAAGATAAAATGAATAGAATAATATAATTCACACTTCAAATCCCAATTTTTCCAAACATTGGGTATCCATTATAAAATCTACAAATAGCAAAAATAATAAACAAAAACTCACCTCCAAACCATATAACATTGTTGGGTAGTTATCCCTAATCAATTCACAAGTCCAAGGGTCCAATAACTATAATAATCCATCATCATTTTTAAACACAATATGATAAATTTAGAGTGAGTTTTAGAGGTTAGATAAACATAGACATAATCAAGTCTGTGACAAAAATTCTAATAATAGGAACAAGAGTCTCATATGCCAAAAAAAATAAAAATAAAAACTTTTTATAAATTAAAATAAATAAATATATTAAACCTTTAGGATTATTCACATGGGGTAGGGATGTTCAAAGTTAATAATCATAATAAAATCTATAAATTTCATTATCACTTTATCTAAATAGTCATATCCACCATCATGTATACATCTAATTTTGATATATGGGTAGTTTTAAATGATAGTTTACATTAATATTAAGTACTTATGTGTTTATCAATTATAAGTTTATGTCAGGTTTTTACTGGTATGTTTTTTTTCTATATGTTTAACTCAATTTTCAACTTCCATTTCCTTATTAAAAAAAACAATTTAGTTGTGATGTCATATTACAAATGATGAGGGCCTAAGAAAAATATGTAATAGAATCATCTATACATAAATATTCACAAGAGAGAAATATATTCACCAATAAAAGGATACCACAATAACTAAATAGAATATACAATGTATATTTGTGTAAGTACTAATGGTTGTACCAAAATAAGATTCTATAAAATAATACATCTTCACCAACTTCAAAGATGACTCTAAGTTCCATTAATTTCCACAAAGCCACTAGGAGTCCTTATATATGAAAATCAAGAAGTGAGTTTAGAGATTTTTATTGTTAGATTGATAGGTGAGATCATTCTTTAAAGTACACATAACCCTATCACACATATGAGAATGAAAACCAGCATTAAATGTGCATTAAATAAAGTTGTGCATGTATTAAATCACAATTTGGTACGAACATTACCTACGGTTGGCTTCACAAAAAGTATAAAAATGACACACCAACATATTTTCTCTCCTCCTTAATTTATGTATTTCCTTTTTTTTTTGGTCTCCTAAGTTTAACAAGGAGTATATTTTTGTGCTCTTGGTTTAAAAAGGTGAATACCCATATGCTATGGGTCCCCTTATATTTTTATTCCCTTTAACCAAGTTACCTTTACTTTCCATAGGGTTTATGCATATTCCCATTAACTTTTACAACCCTTTTTATGTCAATATGCATGCCTATAGGTTCCTAATTTAACTTTAAGAAGTTTTTGATATACATAGGTTCATTAGTGGATATAGGAAAATGAAGAGATAGGTGAGAATCAAGTTAATAAAAGCAAGAGTTTGAAGAGAATGTCAAGAACGATATGCAAAGTATGACATTTTATTTGAAAATTATAATTTGATTTGAATTATTTATAATGCGTCATTTACGATTGTTCATATAGAGAAATACATAGAAGGATTTGTAGATATCTAAATTTTACATAATACACTTATTCATATTGTCTTATCCCTAATTCAACTTATTTTCAAACTTATACATTTTTGCTTATTTCTAAGGCTTCCATGGCCCCTAAATAAGTCTAAAATAATTTATCACTTATTACCCTAGTCTTGCATAGAAAATAGAGTTGAATTCATTCCTAGGTCAAACCCATACATTGTATGAATTTTTTTTGGGACAAACCTATACAAACTTAGGGTTTTTCATTATTTGTTTTAGTGCCTATCAGACTATATTAATAAATCATACACCTTTCTTATTATTTTTTTACAATACTATAGTTGTCTAGCATGCATAAATTATCATATTTCAACACACACACACACACACACACACACACACACACACACACACACACACACACACACACACACACACACACACACACACACACACACACACACACACACACACACACACACACCAATTCTAATCAAGCCATTTAATAATCTAGAGGAAATCATGAGACATATTTAAATATCAAGAGCTAATCCACATCCAAGGTCAATCCTAGAGCCAAACATCACTGAATTCTAGTTTCATTAAATCTCATAGACTTACGACATTTTATCTTAGTCTCTCGACATTTTCCTTACACAAAAGGAAGGTATTAGACTACATGTAGATTCATCAAATTATCTAGAAGAGGAGGTTCAAAAAACCCTCATTTAATCTATTCCATCCACAAACTCAAAAAACTACTTGAAGGTCTGATTCCAAGAGATAAACTAGGTCAAGAAGGTGATTATTTTATTCTACTCATTCTACTGGACATTTCTACAAAAAGATGGTAAAGACATGATAAGAAGGAGAAAACTTACATGGGACAAATAAATTAGGATATGAAACCTTGGAAAAAACATAACCACAAGGGATAACTTTACCATAATCAAACATTCATGGTCATAATATTCTATTTTGGAAGGATCAACACAAGTTTGAGGCTATCATAGTGAATAGGTTTGTCCTAGAGCCTTACATAGTTCAATATTTCAATACGAAGTTACATATAATGAACACAATCTATCTATAGTGTCATAATTCTAGAATAAGAAACATGTGTGATCATTCCTTACCCCTTTGTCATTTTCATTACCTAGTCTTGTTTCATGTTTTGAAATTCAAATGTTTTCTCATTGTATCCTGTTAGATTGATATGAATTCTGTATATTCATTCATGAATGATTATATCTATCTAATTGTAACTAATTTAATCCGTTTTTAAATTTAAATTCATAATTATGGAAAACATAAATGGTGAACACCAAATCTTTCACACATTAAACTCAAGGTTCTCATAAAACCATTGTTTCCTTAGGGTTTAGTTCCTTTCTTCAAATCTAATTTTCAAATTTGTGCCTAGTATTTACTAATCCATTAATCATGGCTAAAACTCATAATTATATTTTTCATAATATTTTCATAATGATGGTGAAACCTATAAGGACCCTAAGCATGATGAATAAATTAATTTATAGAGTAAGGCAACTCTAGAAAGCTGTAAAGACATAATTACACTAAATATGGCATGCATAGAAAAAATATTGCAACACTTAAAATTAAAATAATATATTTGAAAAATAAATATATACAGGAGCAAATTATAATGGATGAAGCTACCCCATCGACATCAATTGGTGAGACTACTATTCCTCATACACATGTTCCACTTGAAAAAAAAATTCAAAGACCAACGTGTATCTAATTAATTTATATATTTAGTCTCTCAATATAAGGCACACCAATGTTCAAACTAACTCAAACCTTGCATCTATCATTTCATCTAGTGATTCCATCATGAAACAAAAACTCAACTACATGAAAGAAAAAAAATTAAAAAATACTGCAAACATCTATTAAAATTAGTCATGTACATTCATCTCTAGAAATATTACATAATAATTTAGATATAAAGGTACATGCTTATCATTTATATATATATTTTTTCATATTCTTTACATCACAACATTCAATGGAAAAAGATATCCCTCTTTACTCACAAATACTTATTTTCATATTGTTTAGGGTCTCACCATGATGACCTTCTCATTACCATTTTTTTTTATAATAACCTCATGGCTTATTATTCATATTGGTTCCATTCCTTTCTTAAGGGATCAATGTGTAATTTTCATGAACTACTTGACATGTTATTGTATGCACCCAAAATTTGCATAGAGTGAAATTCTCGATATGATTTCTAATGATGATGTAGTGATCTCCTAATTTACATTCAAAGTGGGTTTTATATATCACTCTAATTCCTCTTTATTCATTATCTCTCTCATACACCCTTAAAACACCCCCTTTTATTTTACTTTGGTGGCGTATTTTAGCTTAGTTCACAAACATTTTTTGTACAATAAAAATACCCCTCTCGGTGATAGAACTAATGTGGTCTATAATAGAACTGCCCCTAAGGTGACAGACCCATTGTATTGGTTTTAAAAATTGTCAAGACAAAACCATCACTAATAGAGTGGTTCCTTCATCCTATGTGATAATTATGTCATACCCTAAGGAAATTATGTCACTAGGACTAGTGGTTGTGTAACCCCCTTACATAGAAGGGCGTTCCATCACCTTTTGTCCATGTCCAAAATTTATCCTTCGTAACTCAAAATTTCATGCATTTTACATACTTCTTACTATATTTTTTGTTCTTTTCACCTTGAGTTTGACCCTATACTATCCATATCACTCCCTCATCCATTTTAAATCACTTATAACTCTTCCCTAAGTTTTACTCCTAATTCAACTTAGTTAAACTCTTCCTTGCAACTTCCATTCCTCTTTTACAAGTATTCCATTTTAAGATGAATTTTAAATCTGAAAATTGGCACTAGAGGTTGAAGTTTTGAATATTTATACAACCAAAACCTACTTTCCATTGTTTTGAGATATTCCTTTGATCATTTTTATTTTATACTAAACAATTTCAAGCAAGGAGGGTCACTAAATTTGTAACCTAATCTTTGAAATCAGTGCATTAACTATCCACTACCATCTATTACTTTGTTTTGAGTTATTTTCCTCTCATATTCTTGATTTTATAACTTTTTTAATTATTATCCTTGGTCATAGAGTTCCTTAAATCATTTTTTTGAGTGGAGGATCTAGCATACTAAGGGCCATATCAGAAATACATCTCTTGCTTCTAATTGGGCTACATCTTGAACAAGTTGGGGGTTTATAGTTTTAGTTTACTTCATTTTTTAGTAGATTAGATGAGTTTAGTTTAAATATTTGAATTATATTAGACTTATGTTTTGAAAATGTAAATAGATATGAAAAATAATTATTTTTTCTTCCCATCTTTGTACCAATAACATTAGTTAGTTTCCTTATCATTAACAACCATACAATAGATTATTTAAAAGACATAGATTTTAATTAAAACTCTAGGTAGATGTTAAAAAATAAAATAATTCTAGCTAAAAAAATCAATTTTTAGTTCAAAACAAGCTCTTGTTCACACAAACAAGCACACTAGAAAATAGAAAACTCTAGTCAAATATAGGAGAGTAAAAAGTAGTATTCTTGGTGTTGATTTTAATTGTTTGAGTAAAATAAAAAATCTATTTAAATTTTATAAAATCATAAAATCATAACTTATATACTCATTTTCATTTGATATAAATCATTCTAACTTAGTGGGCATTCACCTAAAGACACCAAAAACTAGTTCTAGCTTGCATTTGTAAAGGAATACTTATATAATTACTGGTATTACTACTTAGGATATCTGTATGATTTTTTAATTAATTGAATATTATAAAATATCAATTTTACATCATATATTCATTCACCTATCATCCACACACACACACACACACACATACACACACACACACACAATAATTTGCATCTAGAAAAGCTAGAAATTAACATTTGCATTTTTAGTCTACATTTTTATTTTTAGTATTGTATGAATTGAAATGAATTTAAAAATACAAAAAATAAGAATTATTTCATTGATTTATATCTATTCATTGTTATTTACACTTAGTTATTTACTTTCAATAAGTAAATATCTTTTCTTAGTCAAAATATTACAAAAAACCAAAAACAAATCAACAACCAAAGCCTTGAACCAATGAATATGAGCATTCCTAGAACCTTTCTTCTAACAGAACAAGTAAAAACATATATCACCTTCATAAAAATCTATCAATCTTATATATTTCCATACCTAGCCTCTTAGATGACACTCCTTGAACATCCATAACTCCATAGAGCAAGCCTCTTTCACAAAGTTAGATCATTACGTCTTAAAATTAAAATTGAATCAAATATCAATCCTAAGGTTAGAATTGAAGTTTTTCATTCCAAACTTTTCCCACATCTCATTTTCAATTCTCTTAGTGCCCTAGAAGAGAAATAATAAATCCCTGATACACCTATTATCATCTTCCCCAAAAATAAAGGTTGTTAATACAATGTAATTCAGTCCTAGATTCTAATCTCCATCCCCTTTCTTGTCCTTAGGTCTAGGCTCATCACATGTCATTCAAATTTGTGTATGATGTTGATAGGGAATAATAAACTTGATAGAGTCGACCAAATTACTTGAGTCATTCAATCAAACCATTCCAAACTTGATATTCCTAGTATTGAGTAGGAGATTCACCTCGTTATCACCAATACTGAGGGACCTTTGAAGTTATGTTTATAATTAGTTATATGCCCTTTGTGAGGTATTATACAAGCATTAAAAATGTTTAACTCAAGCAATGGAGAAATGAAGTCATGCACACAAGAATAATAAAATAACACACCATAATATTATTTCATTCCATTACCAATCCATATGGGTCATTTAAAAATATATAGGAAAACTTTTTACTATAATTGAGGAGATCATATCTCCATATATCTCTCTCATAATATCTCCTCAAACACTATGTATATCTAATATAAAAAATATCTTATATCTGTAGTATTGTTGTAACAATATTAAGACTATCAAATAACTAATTCACAAAATATAATATTTACCTCTCGATAAACATCCAAATTCACACAATAAAATATTTACTTCTCGGTAAATATCCAAACTCAAAAAATATAATATTTACCTCTCGGTAAATATATAATGTAAAAGATAATGTAATAAACTAATTCCTAACATTCCCCCCTTAGTTTTTACATGGTACAAAAACATTCACACTCTCAATTGCACTATACTCATCCTTGTGGCATGCCCAACTATTTGGCTCATGATCTTGATACAAATAAAGGCTCACTCCTTCCATGGTTTTAAACATTTACCATAAACCTTAACATGAACAAGATCCATTAACTATCCACCTTTGATGGTTTTTTTGATCTACCACAAACCTTTTCAAGATCCATGAATTGACTTACATTGGTGCTTTTTGTTCCTTCACTATGTTTTCACATCAAGAAATAATGTTTGGAATTGTTTACTAACTACATTACTTGAACAAGAATGTACTTCTATCCTTGTTTGTAAACATATACTGAAAACTATAAAAACATGCCACACATAATATGTTACCAAATCTTTATGGGCCTCGTCATTAGTGACTGACGAGAGGATATAGAACATCCAGCCTCCATTTCCTCCTTCTAGTAGGTTCACTACTTACTCAGCAAAAATGTTGATGAATCTCAAATGCATGTTTCTTTGAATGGAATGGGTTCTTCCCCCCACCCCCCCAACACCACCACCACCCCAACCCCACCCCCCCGCGCGACCCCATAAAAATGACATATTCAACATTTGACTTAAGATGTTGTATGTAAGCGATAATGCATCCTTATACATTTGAACATTTTTTTATGACTTTGGCTCTTGACTCTTGACTCTTTTATAAAGCCTAATTTTGAATTTTTGTACATATTAAAAACATGAACCTCTGACATATAAAGGACACTCATATTTATTTTGACTTTTTGATAAAACTTGACAAACTTAATTATTATTTTTGATGACATACTTGACTTAAATGCTTTTGAGTTTTTGACTTGAATTTTTTTGACAATAATGAATTTTATAAACATAAATTAACTCTAGAAATTAATCATTACTTTAATATATCCAAACAATATATTTAAATAAAAAGATCAAATAACAAAAATATAAACTCAAAACTAAACACTACATCATAAACTTATTTTTTAACATGTGAAATCAAATTACTTATATGAATAAACACAATCTAAAAAAAATACCCATGAGACTAATGTAGGAAGATGACTTGCATGAACTGAGGTGATGACTTTTACGACTTTGATCAACACAACAATCTCACATAATGCATACTTGGAAGCTAGTGAGGTAAGTAAACTATCTTATTTTGTCATTATTATAAACCAGTTTATAAGTTGTCATGTATAGAGTGACAAGAATAGATACAACATGATTTGATAAAATTTTAGATTTGAATATCAGATCATGGAAAGTCTTATACAAAATTAATAAAGTACACAACCATTACATAGACATATATTGAATGCCATTATACAACTTGCATAAAGAATATATATCTCACCATTGGAAGATAAGTCAAGGTACCAAAGGGGATGTCAGATTGAGATGGCATTGAGAGTTTACACTGAGCCAAGTAGGTATGGTTGGGTTTGACCATGCACTACATGTAAACTAGCTAAGAAAGCTATCATGCCATTTGAAGATTTCAACATGAAAAATCAAGCCTCAAGATAAAATTGTTGTTCTTCACTGAAATAATTGTTATAACTTATGCTGGAATGTATGTGGATAGAGGTGAATGCAAATTTAGATTGACCAAAACACATAGAATGTAATTGACATTGATTTACACTATTGGGTGTTGGATCAGGTCGTACGAAGACTGGGAATCAAGAACTTATAGATAGATGGCTTTGTATATCTTTGGGAGGATTGATCTAAAATAACATAATGATATTTACCATTAGTATACAATCATGATTCTCAACTAGCATGAGATATCACCAATAAATTATGCATATGACCTCATACATCACTCTTGGAATAAGTACAATGATGCCAATCAGATACTATTAATGCTAGTGAAAGCATCCATGAACTGGATAAAGACAAAGCTCATCAGAGGACTCTCATGGATAAATTCATAACCCATTCTATCACCATTATTAGGTATTAGACAAACATTAAAAAATGTTTAACTCATGCAATGGAGTAATGGAGTCATGCACACATGAATAATATAATAACACACCATAATATTAATTCATTCCCTTACCAATCCATAAAGGTCATTTAAAAATATATAGGAAAATTCTTTCCTATAATTGGGGAGATCATATCTCCATACATCTCTCCCACAATATTTCCTCAAACCCTATGTATATGCAATATAAAAAATATCCTATATTCATAATATTGTTGTAACAATATTACAACTATCAACTAACTAATTCACATAATATAATATTTACCTCTTGGTAAATATCCAAAATCACACAATATAATATTTACCTCTCGATAAATATCTAATGTAATAAACTAATTTCTAACACTCTTAATGAGAAATTTGACGTAGCCTAAATCTTTTGGTTCTATCATGAGCATCCCTTTCCTCTTATCATCCCAAATCCCATTCCATCAAACAATCAACCTAATATATAGTTGAACCTATCATCCATCCATTATGTTAGTTGTCTCGGACAAACCTTGTAAATTTGAGTGCATAGTTTAGCATGTGTTATTCACATGCATAAAAACTAGTGAACCCAACATGAAAGACTTCCACATTTTTGTTTCCCCTTTTATTATTATTTTCCTTTCTCCCTTATCCTTTTACTCTTTCTTTTAATTTATTTTGTGATTATCCATATAACTCCATAATATGTCTATAAAGGACTTAAGTATATCTCTTGACCTGAAGGGCTACCAAAGAAATCAAATCAACTCTAGTGAGGATTCATTGGTAAATTGGAACAACCCTAATTTTGAAGCCAACATACATTATCCATCATTTTATTATTCTCACCCCAATACTCAAACTAGGAGTGGATCCCTATTCATGAGGTGTGGGTGTAGATGATATTTATGAAATATAAAAATCCTCAGTCTTATACACTTGGAAAGCTTAGACCTTGGTTTTTCATCTGTGTTCTAGGCTTTCTACTTATGAAAGTCTTGCATCATTTGTCTTGTGCCCCCTTGCCCCATCTCTTAGTTTGACCAGTCTTATGTTGATGGACCATGTCTTTTATCTTTCGCAAAATGATTAAAAACATATTATCTTCCATAAATGCAAGTTCTTGACCTACACCTATTTTCCAACTATCTAGACACTTGTGTTCCAGTTAAACACTTACGTTAACACAAGTGTCCTTACATAATGCAAGTGTCTAGTTCTATGAGGTCATTTAATTTTAAAATAAAAACTATCCTAATTATTGGCCTAGGTGCTATTATGTGAGATATTCTCCAAAAGGATTTGTATAAATATAAAATCAACCTTCATTAATTCCTTACCTAGAAACTTCTTACCTACTCACCAGAAAACTTACCGAAATCATTCAATCAGGCTCTTAAGTGAGAAAAACATTCCTATTTTCTCTTATTTCTATATCAGTCATAGGAAACATATTTATAGGTCTAAAGTACTGAAAGAGAAACCTAAGACCTATATTTTCTAAGTTACAAGATAGGTCATTGTTTTACTTATTTATCACACATTTCATGATTCACATATAAGCCAAAGCATAGTGGAGAACTACACAAGTTTGAGGCCCTCTTC
Source organism: Torreya grandis (assembly GCA_037957365.1). Taxonomy (NCBI): domain Eukaryota; kingdom Viridiplantae; phylum Streptophyta; class Pinopsida; order Cupressales; family Taxaceae; genus Torreya; species Torreya grandis. The sequence goes on along the minus strand of JARHVA010002540.1, from coordinate 1,528,287 downwards.
AGAGTATTGGCTATGTAGGCATCACTCATAGATAGAGGGGTCTTTGGGGAAACTTGACTCCATGTCACTACTAACTTATTTCCTAATAGCCAATATGAAGATAAAAACCTAGGTTTTTTATTATTTGACGATTGATAGTCCATGACCCAAATCTAAATGCACCAAAGTGAAGGCAATGAAAAACCTAAAAGCATCCATAAGATCACATCATATTTTAGTAGGTATTCCTAAAGAGCACTTGCGTCTGACCTAAACATTAGTATTGACAAAACAATCATAGGATGACATAAGTTTTTGAGGCTACAAAGGAAATTAATTCAAAATTTGATGACTATTCCATAATACACTTTCAGTCTACTTCCTACCTATTCTAGACCTAGATCTATATCAGCATCAAAACCAGCTAAGTATCTTGTTTTCATTTTCATTGCAATATATAGCATAGATGTAATTTCTATCTTAGCATATCTTAGCATAATAAATTTAATATATATTTTATGTAAGTTTTGAATTTAATTGGCCTACTATAGATCTATTTATCACCCTTGTGCTTATTCATTTCTATATTATTAACCCTATCTATTTGTATTAAGATCCTTATCCATTTTAGGGTTAAAAATTTGATGAATTCAATCCTTTGATATTTAAACTATATGTTAAATAGGGTTTTATGATATATTTTTTATTTCTAATCCTTGATTGTTATAAATATGTGCAATATGGATGCATTTATCACCCATTTGGGTTCAAATTTATAGTAGTTTTTGCATTTTTCTATTTTACCTACCTTTACAAAACATTTAAGAAAATTTGTAAACATTATGAGAAGGTTTTAAAATTGAGAAAATACTTGATCTCTCTTAATAATTCCTTTTGTAATATTATAGAGTTGGTATTTAGATGTCAACATGTATGCTCTCAACCATTTGTTCTACCTAAGCATTATTTGAATGACATCTACCATCCCACACACATTATTTTCCCACAACTTATATTAGATCCTGTGGTCCATGCTATTATTACTCGAAGAAGTGAGGTTGCTCTACCTAATCCTGCACTTGTTAATATATAAAAGGTACCTCATAAGCCTAAGATTGTGATAAAACCTAAGGGATATGACTATGTTGACCAATTGAGTAATACACATGCTAAAATTTCAATCATTGAGCTCCTAAATCAATATGTTATTTACAAGGATATCCTATATGAGGCATTGTGTGAGACCCTTTTTCTGAGTGATATTAAACCCATTTATTTTGTGGACATTATGAAATATTTAAATAACAATGCAAATATCAATACCTTTGATCTACTATATTTACCATTCAAATATATCATTGATCAATCTTTGCCTTTATTCATACAAGTGACCACATAAAATAAGGTCATCGAAAGGGTGCTCATTGATAACAGATCTGGCCTAAATATTTATAGCATAAAATTCCTAATCACTATGGGTATTAGCACTAATCTTCTTAAAAAATGATTATGCATATAAAAGGGTTTGATAATTCACATAGCCCTCAAGTTGGTAAAATCACATTAGATGTGACATTAGGATTAAAAACAATTCCAACTACTTTTCAAGTAATGTTTCAGTCATTACATTATAATTTTTTTGGGTGGACCTTGGATACATTCAATGGAAGATGTCCCATATACACTTCACTGATTTTTAAAATTCATACATGATAGGACATTATTAACCATGCCATCCGATGATGAACCTTTCAATTTTTGTAAAATCATACATTCTAATACTAAAGGCATTCCTACAGTGCTACCACCTAAACAATGCATTCCTCTTGAGCTTATATACACATATGAAATAGGTGAGTCAAGTAAAATGGATCCTTCATCTTTAGATGTAAATAACATACTCAATACTAAGGTACAAATATATGTACACCAAGATTATGAACCATTACTAAAGAAGTCAATAAAATGACAAGATCCCCCAACATTTTAGCTAGCTTTATTGGTCAATACTAAGTAGAAAAATGGCCATGTTTCATATTACTATGATATTGATGATTATAAAACTCATGATATGATAAATGATAAAATGTGAAAACTAAAAAATGATCCACTTGATCACCTTTCATATAACCTATTTTAACCTACAAGTTTTGGTACATATAATCTAAATTCACTTATAGAAGATATAAATATGAATATACATAAGGGAACAACAAAAATAGTAGACAAACATGTAATTGATTGTTACTCAATACATCCCTCTTGGTTAAAAACATTGATTCAACCTTGCAAGGGTCAAATATAAGTACATCATGTGAACAATGTGGATTCTTTACAAAAGGATTCACAAAAATATTTACAAATCATGATGTAATAAGATAGTAGAGATATCATATTGTATATGCTACTTAGACATAGAATGATTTATTTACCTTCTACCAGACACAAATCAAGTAGTAGACTTTTAATTATAGATGGAGCTCCATATTGTAATTATCATCAGATCATTGGCCATAATATTGTTCAAGGTGAGGTATTAAGGAACCTAATTTAAACATATAAGAATGCAAAAAACATAACAATTGTATCTAAAACAAGTAAAAGGAAAAATCCTTCCTATCTTTGAGAAGAGAATCATTTTTTAAAGAGACCAAGTCATGAATATTTAACAATTACTACTAATATTGATGGGTTATATTTCCTCCATCTCTAGTTTGATAAAAATAAGTGGGATACAACTTTTGGCACCACATTTATCAAATAATTGGGACTTATTAAAGATGAGAAAATATACTCCCCATTGATGTTGGAATATTAAGGATACATTGTATTACTTATCACCTATTGTCCACATGTAGATACTTTGACCATATGGATATTAGACCATGAACCACATTATGAATTAAAGCCTGGATAAAATTAGCTTATCGATTGGAATGCCAAGATAGATATAATAAGCATGTGTATTAATTTTATTGGTATGGATACAAAGATTTACATACAACATGATGGGCATGGTTGTTTTCTTGCACCATTGGCTTTAGGTAAATCATTGGATAGAAACATGGAAAAACTAGTATTACACTGCTATAAACAAAGCTTTAAAATTTTACTAGGTGGTCCTAAAATTTTTTATGAGGAGGAATTTATTAATTAGACATCTTCACATATTCTAAATAAGTAACAAAAAATCAAAAACATTTAAAAATCCAAAAATATTTTTGACATCTACACATTCTATTAGCTCTTTAGCATCTAATGGTGTTAGTTCCATGTTAATGGATAGAATATTAGTTACTTATACATACACATGTTTCATACTTATATTTAAGTGTGATATAGGCATAAAAATACACATGATCTAAACAATTAAATATGTTGGGATTTCCCTCTTCGCATGTCACTAGGATGTTGGTGGCATCCACTTTCTTTGATCATGATACTTCTATGTTATATCATTATATGACCATTTTAAATTATAATGTTTGAGCTAATATATACTTACACATGTCTTTATACATGTTTATATCTTCTATAGTGTATTTATATTCTATTTAATTGAAATTTTTTCTAAAACATTTGATCCATGGTCTACTATGATGTGTTTATGCTAGTTTCTTATGTTTTCAGTTATACACTTCCTTTAGTGTCTTACCTTATTATTTTATTCTCTATTGAAAATTTGAATATGCTTCATTATTTGTGGTCGATGTTCCTTTGTTTGATTATTTTAAATTGAATATGTCATTACTTGTTGTATGTATATTTGAATATATCATTCTTTCTTTTTTGGACATTTAACTAAGTCCTTTTCACCTGATTATGTGACATTTGAACATGCCCCTTATTTGAGGTCTCCTTGGACCAATACCTTTGGACTTGATTTTGAGTTCTCTTGTGTGTGTGCATAATTAATTTTTGAGATCATACCATTAATATATAGACATTTACATGATATTTATCATTCATCTTAGGCCTTGGTGTGATCATATTCTATGTACTTCAATGACACATTTACCTAGACATGCTATCCTATATGATACATAGTCCATTCATACTTAAATGGCCATGTTATCATTTTGAGGTGATGTAACTACCATTTTATATCTTTCATCACCTCAAAGTATGGAAATATTAATGATATCATGTCATAGAAGAATGGCTTCCACACATTCACAATTTTAGATTTAGTGGGGGCATGTCATATAGGCATGGGTTTCACATGCTTACAGTCTCAAATTAGTGGGGGCATGTTTTGGAAACATGTTCTCCATATTGGAACTTACTCTAGTTTTCATATTTAGATTAGAGTGGGGGGATGCTTTGGATACATGTTCTCCACATTGGCACATTATGAATTTTAATAATTTCTCCATATATAGTGGGTGCATGTTATGATAACATGTCACCCACACTTTTTAAAATTTATGAATTGGCTAAAGCACATAGTTATATGATTTAGATACACATTTGTGTCAAAATTCTATACAGTGGTATGGTTATTATATAAAGTTTTAGCATAAGACATATCTAAGGTGCACATGTTATGTAATGTGTGCCAATATACTGTAGTAGTTCATTCATTTTTTAACTATGGTTGAGATAATTAAATCAGTCAATCTTGCCAATTTTTTAGGTTGGACTTGATTATATCATCCAACCTCAGTAGTTTGATAGTGTGAGTTGACTTAGTTCACTCACACTCACCAAGTTATAAATATGATTGGGTTCTTCAAGAGAGATAGTCTGAACTTCCAAGTGGTAATCCATCTTTTTCCCAAGGTTGGGGTCATGGGCCCTACTATCTTTATCTATCTCCTTAGATATAATCACTTAAAATATTTATATTTGTCCTTATCTAAATTTTAGTGACTCATAATGATACATATTTCAAATGAAATTATCAAAAATTAAGATGATTACATCGATACACATGTGCACTCCTAAGCCTTAACCTATTTCAATTTCAACAATTTAACATAAATATTATATGGATTGATTATATATTGTAACATGTTTTTGGTTGTAGGTAAATCACCTATAAATTACTCAAGTTAGACTCAAGCAATGGTAAGGTGTGTTATACACACCTAGGTATGCATTCCTTTCCTTTAAATTATCAATTTCATTATTATATTAAGGGGGGAAATGTATGTGATATTTATGAATTGCATAACACTTTAGTCTTATATGCTTGAAAAAATTAGACCATGGCTATGCCTCTTAGTTATATACTTTTCATGCTTTTGGAAATCTTGCATCTACTCTCTCTTATGTCCCCTTAGCCTATCTCTTAGTCAGACTAGTGTCTTATGTTGATCACCTAGGCCTTCTATCATTCTCAAAATGCTTAAAACCTGATTATATTCCATATCGACAAGTTATGGACCTGCATCTATTTTTCAACTACCTAGACACATCCTAGTCAAACATTTGTGTTGATGCAAGTGTCCTTACACAACACAAGTGTCTAGTGCCATAAATTCATGTAGTTTTCAAATGAAATGTATCTTGGTGATTGGCTTAGGTGATACTATGTGATATTATCCAAAAGTATTGATATACATATAAGATCAACCCTAACTCATTCCTCACCTAGAAAGTTCTTACCTAATCACTAGGCAACTTGCCAAAAGAATTAAATCAAACACTCAAGTGAGAAAAAGCTTACCTATTTTATCCTATTTTTATATCAATCATAGGGACAGCATATTTACATGTATGAATTATTTAAGGAGCAGCCCAAGAGATATATTTTTCATGTTACAAGCTAGGTCACTATTGTACTTATCACACATTGCATGGTTAACACACAAGCTAACACATAAGGGAGAACTAAATAAGTTTGAGGCCCTCTTCAGAGTATTGGTGATGTAGGTATTTCTCATTAATAGATGGATCTTTGGGGTAGCTCTACATTATGTGTCCAATAACCCATTTTTCCCATAGCCAATATGAAGAAGAAGAACTAAGATTTTGATCATTTGATTAGAAGTAATAGTCCATGACCCAGATCTAAATGCACTAGAGTGAAGGTGAAAAAAATATAGAAGCATCCAGTGGTATCATCCTTTTTAGTAGATATTCTATACATGACACTTGTGTCTAACCCAAACTATAACATTTATGTAATCATCCCATGCTAATACAAGTGTCCAATATTACAGAGGCACTTAATCCAAAATTTGGTAAATGTTCCAAAATACTTTTCTAGTCTAGTTCCTAGCTATTCTAGATCCATATCTATATTATCATCAAAACCAACTAAGTATCTTGTTTTTATTATCATTGAAATATCTTTCATAGATTTAATTTCCATTTTAAATATATCTCAACAAAATAAATTAAGTATATGTAATATATGAGTCTTGAAATTAATTGGCCTACTATATATATCTTTATCACCCTTGTGCTTATTCATTTATATATTTTTAACCTCACATATCTATATTAATAGCATCCTTATCCAATTTAAGGTTAAATAGTGGGACATATATGAAACCAATAGTAATCATCTCGACTCTAATGATATGACTCTCACTGGAGGGAGTGAAACCTCTCCTCCTATGGATACTACACCATCGATTAGCCTACATAACCTAAATGTGGAAATCTCTACTAAGTATGACCAATATCTAGGTAAGATGCATTATTTGGAGGATGAGGTTAACTAAATGTAAGCAAATAACATCCATCTAGTGATAGTTAAAATATTTCTAACCTGCCAGTAAAAATCCCAACCAATATCCCTAATGCTCCCACTCCAAATAAGCCTCTTAACACTAACCAATCTCTCACTTATAATCCTTATGTAAAAGAGACTCTGAGACCTAGCACCACTAATGGCCTGAATCAACTCATCAACACCTTGGTGGATCATATTCATGATTTAGATAACAATAAGCAATCTCTAAATCAAGGAGTGAACCCTAATCCTCTTACCCTTATTATTTCCTCTTCTATTCTCATCCAGATAGTAGTTCATCAGTTGTTTAAAATAAATCTTACATGCTCCAATAACAACAAAAGCATATGCCCCCATCAAGTTATACCTCTAACCAACCCCTCAGGTATATCCTTACTCATGGAATCCCTAACTTAGAAACCTATGAATTCCAAAATTATTCCATGCTACCAAGTGCCTACCTAAACCAAATCATAGGTGTATTCACCTACACTCCACCACTGCAAATCAATGTGGTGGTAAATAATCTTCCATTGTTTACTTCTCCAAGTTATATGTATTCCATGTACACACCTCATTTTTAGACTAACCATGTGCCACCTTAAGTTCATTTTATCTATGTGAAAACTATGTATGCCCATCCTCAAAAATTCACAAAACCTTATACATCTAATTATATTTCTACCTATTTACATATGTTCTCCAAATCCACTGACTCAAATAACTATTTTATAACTTATTCTACTTTACCCTATCAAGAGTCTTCCATTACTCTTATCAGTTATCTAAGTGACCCCTATTTGATCACACTTTCTCATTCTAATTTGGTCATGCTAATTTAGGAATTCAAAAACATGGGTACCTACATTGAGTATCATAAGGAACCCCTCAATCTCAACATACAAGGATTCCTTCTTCCATGTCCACCATTAAACCTTCCCAGGTTCAAAAGGGAGGGAGATCCCAATGCACATATGAAATATTACACCATGGATATTTAAAAAATCTTACCTTGGGATGTGGTTGTTTCCAAGATTTTCCCTAAATATTTATAAGGAATTGGTCTTGATTGGTATTATTACTTCTCTAAGGGGTTCATTCATTCCTTTATTCAATTAATGGATGAATTCATTTAACCCTAAATTTTATGTGGATCCTCTTGGGTTAAAAGTATTAATAATATAGAAATAATAGGGCTAAGTGTGAATATTAGATCTACATTAGGCCAATTACATTTTAAAATTAGATATAAGCATACACTAAATTTATTATGTTGAGATAGTCTAAATATGGAAAGTACTATGATAGATATATAAAATGACAAAGAAGTGATTTGATTAGATAAATCTGATGCCAATACAAATATACATCTAGAATATGTTGAAAGCAGGTGGGAAGATAGTTATAGAATAATTGTTAGATTCTGGATCTAGTGCCTTTATCTCTCTAGGCAGTTGTGTCAGCCCTGGACAATTGTGTTGATTATACTATCTAGGTTTGATGCTAGTGTCATGTATGAAATATATATTAAAAATGGATGCAACCACCTAGATGCTTATGGGTTTTTCTTTTCCTTGGATCTACTATATATATATATATATCTAGGTTATGGATTGAAGCTCCTTATGAAATGGCAAAACCCTAGATTTCCATATTCAATGTGACCTTGGGGTAAAATGGGTTAGTGGGAATATGGTGTCGATCCGATCCAAAATGACCTTGATGTCATAAAGCACTGTATACATAACTAATAATCCATAATAGGGCCTCAAACTCATGTAGTTCTCCTCTATGTGTTAACGTATGTATGAATCATGCAATGTATGTAAAGTAAGTAAAATAGTGACCTAGCTTTTAACTTGGAAAATAAGAGCTTATGATTGCTCCTTTAGTACTTAAAAATTGTATATGTGTTATACATATGACTAGTATTAAAATAGGGAAGCTTATGATCTATTAAATGCTTGATAGAGTGATATGATAAGTGGCTTGGTGTCTTTGGTTTGATTTCTAGGTGAGGAATGAATGAGTGTTGATATTATATTTATACCAATCCTATATAGATATATCACACAATAAATAACTTAGGCTAACCATTGGAATAAATTTCATTTGAAAATTGGATGACTTTAGCACACTAGACACTTATATTAGGGTAGGATGGTAATATTGATGTTATTATCTGTCTTGGACATTAGTGTTTAGGGAGTAACAAAATAAGTATATGATTAGAACTTGTAAAGGTTTAAGATACACACATTTTAAGAATTATAAAAAAGATAGGATGTCTATTTCATAAATATAAGAATATTCAAAATAAGATATAGGCAAAGGGACATAAGATAGAGAAGATGTTAGGCATGTGTAGGACTAAGAGAAATAACCAAGGTCTGAGTTTACCAAGTGTACAAGACTGAGGTGCTACATAATCATAAAATATCATCTAAAACTTCCTCTTTGAGGGGTAAATTCATTGCTTTAGTCAATTTATGGATAAATTCATTAAGGCCTTCGATATGAATAAGATTATCAAGATTGAAATTCAAAAATTTCTTGATATCAAATAAGAACATAATGAATTGGTTACCCATTTCATCATGAGATGGTGATAAGTTATATATTCATCTACCAGTGTACCTCACTTGGATATAAGTAATTATGCAACCTTTTCCTTTACTTCCTTAATAAGGAGACAAGGGAGGACATTAAAAAATTTCCCTATTAGTATTATGAAGAATATGTTGAAATTATTTTATGGATTGATCAAGTAGCCATTGATAGTGGTCATTAAACCTATGGGGCCAACATGGACATTATCACCTTAAACCAAAAAAACAAGGGATTTGAAAATATGACACAAAATAAATTCAATAGTCAAGGCCATAAATCCTTAATTGAAACAAGAATGCAACTACTAATGTCATGACTGATTAGGGCATAAATCTAAATCCAATGAATAATAATAAACACAAATAAAAATAAAATAGTTAGGAACCAAAACCCTCCATGTTAATTTTATGTAATTGACTTTAACCAACCTCCAACCCATAACCTGTAATATTATAACCAAAAACTAAAAATAGTTTCAAAATGTTTAACATTTTATATAGTTCTAAAGCCAACCCTACTATCAAAGGAATATCAACAAGGGTTTGGTTAATAGGAAAAAATTTAGAGACCTAATTAATATGATCCCAAAGTATACTATCTCATATAATTGGTTAACATTCATGATAATCATAACTATAGGGAGTATAAAAATTCATCCAAAGGATCCCTAAATATCAAAGGAAAAATTTCATAGACATGTTCCTAGGGAATGTGAACCCTCAAGACTTTTAGAATAGTCTTGTTACTACTTACAATGAAAATATACATATTTAACAAAACCCTTTTTCAAACCATCAAGCATGAATTAAGATAAACTAGACTGAAGGTAACTTTCAGTATGAATCAATTCAACACAATCAACCTACATGAGCATATACCAATGATGTTGAGGCTTCCACTTTTGCCAATATTGATGTTGTTCCCAATTAGGGATTCTAAGGTAAATATATAATGAGAATGGTTTTAGATTTGAATGAAAAAGAGGAAGTGAATATAATTACTCTCATTAGGGAATATCAGCCCATGACTCCTCACCCTTTGAATATCCAAGATATTAATACCATCTATTAACCTATGGGGAATTAAAATTTGATCTCAGCTCTTACAAAAAAATTATCCCACATTTCTTTTATTGACATTGTCAATAAATCACTTTTCCATTATTTAGCATTGATTTATGTTTTAGTATTAGGGAATTTATCTATCATAACTCCCCTACTATAGGCGCAACTTAATCGCATTGATCTAGATATGTTTCCATGTATGAAAGATTCTTGAGATGCTAGATATTTATTTGACCTTAGTAATGTCCATCCTTATTTTTAATTAGAAAGGAGGAGGATCTAACCTTTTTTTTTCAAGTATGGATTTAAAATAGCAACATAAAGAGATCCATGGTTGACAATGGATTAGTTGTGTTGTTTTCCCCTTCTCTTTCCTATAGAAAATTGGTTACAAGGAGACAAACTATTCCACAACTCACAATACTCTATCAAAATATGTTATCCTAAATTATACCTCTATATGAACCATTGTGTTCCAATCACTCTATGTCTCAATACTATGTTAATAAAATTTTATATGATTGAAAAAGACAAATTATAACATGATATTGAGAAGACCCTATATTTATGGGGTTAAGACCATCCCTTATACCTTGTTCCAAAAAATCATGTTCCTCTATATAGGCAAGGTTTTCTTGGCCCAAAAGGATCCCAATACATTTTACATGCTTAAAATAACCAAGCACAAGAAATTAGGATTGCATATTTATTACCACTTTCCTACCAATGGGGTCATAAAACCCCTACAATTGGTTAATGTTACCAAGCCTACAAAACCCAAAGTGATTGTCCTTAATAAACCAACCTTTGCCTATATAGGGATGGATGTTGTCTCACTATTCCTTGACTTGGTGAAAATGATGATGCTATCTTATATTTCCTTCATGTATGGGATATCATATATTTTCACCATAAAAATGAACATTCTATCAAATTCTATTATGTATTGACTCTTGGGAGTGATAATTAAAACTCTTATTGAAAAGTTTAAGATTAGTTATCTTTTGATAAATAGCATGATGTATTTAAAATAGATGGTGAATACATTTACCTCTTTCTAGATTCTAATCAATTTAAGGATGGAAAATATTCCCTCATCAAGTAGACTATTGATATAAATGTAGGATCTAAGGATAATCCTAAAATCCTGAAGATTAGGTACTTGATTTCACCATAGGAAGTAGAAGACCACAAGCAATTATTTACTAAGTTTTATAAACCCTTTACCTTATCCTATGTGGATATGTTAAGAATCAAGCCTAAATCAGGCATCAACAATTTGGTCATAATGATTGATGTAAATCTAGTAAAATAAAATATCAGGCCAATCAAGAAAAAGGTAACATTAACGGTGAAAGAGGAAGTAATTAAAATTCTAAAAGTAGGGTTTATAAATCCCATGGATTAATCCAAATATATATCCAAGATCATCCCCATCCTAAAACAAAACAATAAAATTAGGATATATATTTACTTTCATGATATCAGTTTGCTTTGAGCTGGGATGGGGACCACAAAGTTTAGGTCAATGATATTCAGTTTGAAATAAGTGAATAATCTATTGTGAAGGCCAAGAGTATGAATTGTAAGGGAATAATATTGAAGAGACTCACCAAATTCCAAGACCTGAAGGGGATGAAAAGATTCTTTAGCAAAGATGAGTCTTTGGTGAAATTGTAGGGAGGTTTTGACAGGGAAAGTTGGGTTAATCCTTGGGATAAGATATGTTTTACTATCATGAAGTATTTCATGCTTGAAGTTCATTTTAAGTGTTTTTATAATTACCATTTTTCTCTTCTAAATCGCTTTCATCATAAATTTATTTTCAACTTAACTTTCTTCCTTCTATCATCCCTAGAGTCCTCTATCAAAATTGTTAAAATTGCTATTGATAGCAACCTGGCTACCTCCACCATCCCACTCAACCAAGCTCTTATTTTCAAGATTGATCACTTTCACCTTGCATTATGTCTGTCTAAACCTTTAAAGGCTCTTGTGATTTAATAAACCCTTGATAGTGACTTGGATGACCATATCCCCCTAAGATTTAGATTTGGTTCTATGGGACCCTTGGTTCACTTCCTAAGTTCAAGGACTTTGTCACCCCTTCCCTAAACTCCCCCCTTAAGAAAGATTACTTCTCCCCTCCCCTGTTAGGTTCTAATTCTCTATCTCCTAAAATTACTAAATCTAGACTGCCTGATCCTTCTCAATCTTTAGCTACAAAAGGGTTGTGTGTGTTGAATACTAGTCCTTCTATTTTTGGAAATTAGAAGAGGAAAGTTCTCCCTCAAGATGTTTCTATGAATAAAAATTTGGGAAAGAAAAGACTAAAAAAGTGGTGGGTGAAAATCATTTGAGTTTGGCTATGAACAAAGAGCACTTGGAGGCCGAGGTGAAAGGGTATGAGGATGTGGATGAAGCATCTAGAATTAAACCTTAGAGTTTCATGGTTAGAAAGATAGCTATCAGGAGGTCTAGTAGACTAGTAGGGGGTAAAACCCATTTGGTGAAAATCATTGATTATCCCTCTACTTTAGATCTGGGGGAGGAAGCATGTATTTTAAAATTGAAACCTACTTTAGGTTAATAGATTGATAAGGAAGGAACTAGCCATTTTGAGGAGCTGAATAACTCCTTATATGAATAAGTTAAGGAAGATTCTAAGGATACATGTGACCATGGTAGTCAGATTAAAAGGGAGATGGAGGAAGTAAAAAATGGTTTTCACTCACTCTAGAATAAAATGAAAGTGTTGACAACCGTCTGCTTGAAGGTTGTACATTGAACTGCTTCTTCACTATTGATTCTACAGGAGGCTCCAGATGAAGATAAGGATATTGAAGGAAAAATTTCTAACAAGGAGGAACTTGTTGATTTTATTAAAGATGATTGGAAAGAATTGATTAACAAGTATTGCTTCTACCATGGTTGTCTTCGAGTTTGTTTATGGGTTGATATTTGGCTATCATCTTTTTGTTATTTGTCTACTATTAGTGACCTTTGGCCTATCCTTCTACCCCTTGGGATTTTTGTACATGGGCTCTGTACCCTTTTTGTAGACTTATTTTATCAAAAACAAAACATTCCATAAGGATTTTTTTCTCTTCCCTTCATCAACATTATAGTTAAAATTACAACTGGTTATGAGTTGTTATCTATCATGGATAGTTTCTCCAACTACAACCAAATTTACATTTCTAATGAAGATTAAAGAAAAACATCCTTCACCACATCACAAGGGACCTTCTATTATGTAGTCATGCATTTTTGGCTTTAAAATGTTACGGTAAAATACCACAAGGGTCATGACCCATATTTTTTGGGATCTTATTCATAAGATAGTATAGGTATATGTAGATGATTTTATAGGAAAGGTGAAGCAAAGGATTGACCATCTAGGAGTTTTACACATTATCCTCACATGTTTAATTGAATACAATGTTACTCTCAATCTTGAGAAGTGTGTGTTTGTTGTAAAGGTGGAAATATCCTCAACATATTATCTACCAGTGTAAAATTGATATCAATCCTTTAAAAATTCACATAATCTTGGCCATGATCCCCCAACTGATGAGTCGAGGATTAGATCATTCCTATGGAAGTTGAGATTTATTCAAATATTCATATTAGACCTAACTAATTTAGTCCATCCAATCAATAATTTTATTAAGAAAGCAAGTGGTTTGACCTGGATGATCAATTACTAGGACACATTTAACGTAGTAAAACACTTCATCATGTATTCTTGGTTACTCATGACACCCTAATCTAACAATCCCCTCATACTTTATATTATGGAAACTAAGGTGTCTCTTGAATACATGTTGGATAAAGAGAATGAGATGTAAATGAGTGTGCCATATACTTCATTAGCCCACACTCTCATGGATTATGAAACACACTAACTGTAAGTAGAGAAAAAGTGTTTGGCAATTGTGGTCATAACTAAGCAATTGTGGTACTATATGCTTAATCAATAAATGAAGGTCATAGTAAGGTATCAATCCTTATGAGCATTCTTGACTCAACCATTCTTATCATGATAGGTTGGGTGTTCTATCATGATTTTGATTAATTTTTAGCTTACTTGCATTAATGAGAATTTAATTGAGCGATAAGTCATTACCGAATGGTTAGCAAAATATCTTCTAGAAGTCAACAATGTCATTGATATGGTTTTTCCAAATGAATTAATATATTAGATAGAGAATCCTACTATTATTTTTTCTCCTTGGTATGCCAATATCATTCACTACTTAATTGATTATATCTATCCTAAAGGTAAAAAATATCAATAAAGGTGGATTCTTTATGCTATCACTTCCAAGTATGTCATCTTAAATGAGGTTATTTACCTCAAATCCTTCAATTAGAATTTTCTAAGATGTGTGGAATAAGAGGAGTCAAAAAGGGTAGTTTTCCATTGTCATAGTGGGGTTGCAGTGGTCACTTTGGTGGTCACAAGACCACTCAAAAAATACATAGAATGGGATACTTTTGGCTTGCTTTTAAACATAATGTCATTAAATATGCTAGGAAATGTAAGAAGTGCCAACACTTATTTCATAAAATCCACATTCTTCCACAAGATCTAAAACCCATTGTTATAACTTAGCCATTTTCCACTTGGGGTCTAGATCTGGTAGGTAAAATTTCCCCTACTTGTTTGGATGGTCACCAATTACTTATTATGACCACCAAATATTTCAATAAGTTTTCATAATCAATGTCTCTTAAAATTATTAATACTTTAGTCATTACAAAATTTATTTTGAACCAGATCATTTGTTGATTTAGAGTTGCGCAAATCATTATAATAGATAATAGATCTCCCTTTAAAAACTTTGTGGTACATGAAGTATGTAATAAAGTTTACATATCACATCAAAACTTATTTATATTATACATAGGGTAAAATCCAAGTTGAGACCACAAATAAAACCCTAAAGTTGATATGGGTAAAAAATAGTCAAATATTTTAAGAGAGATTGTCATTTGTAGCTTTATCTAGCACGTTGGCCTTATAAAACCACCATTAAAACACCCACATGGGCAACTATGTATTCCCTTATGTTTGGATCTGAAGATATTTTACCTCTTAAGGCTGAGATACCTAGACTCTGTGTCTCTCTCTAGAGTCTCCTCAACCATGATGATTATAGGAATGCATGACCAACTGAACTCAAGATTTTAGATGAGCAAGGACTTGTTGCTACATATAACCATGCCACATATGTAGATTGTATGAGAAGAAAATATAATAAAAATATGCATGAGTTCATTATACATGTAGGATACCTTATCCTTAGGCTCAACATCCTAATTTATAAAAATAAAGGAGAAGTTCATAAGCTTAAACATAACTGGTTAGACGCTTACCTAGTGATTGAGTATTTCAATAATGGAGCCTATCGATATTAAATTTAGAGGGTAAGGATTTAAGTGA